>SJYA01002088.1:1759906-1818471 GCA_006410615.1 Neotragus moschatus
GGGGGGGGGGGGGACATGCTCAGGAAATGCCAGGGGGAAAACCTGAGATTCGACTCGTCCTTGCCCATCAAATCTCCTGCCTTGTGACCTTGTCTCGGGTGGGATTCCTCATGCTGGCTCCTGGCATTAGCTACTCAAAAAAAGCTAACTGTCTTTCTGGTGGCCTAATTCAAGACTGATGGTATAATTTGCATCCAGACAAGAGTTCGTGTTATCATTGCTCCTTGTGTTTCAGCTAAGGCAGACAGGACCAGATAGAGGCACCTGGTGTCTGATGTTGGAGTTAGTCAGATCTGGATTTGAGCTCTTGAGTGCCACTGTGTGATATTGGACAGAGTCATTTCATTCTTCTAAACCTGAATCTTCATTTGAAAAATGGGGCTAATACTTAGCTTGAAGGGTTAGAGCTAGACATCTGTGATATAAGGTCTCAGATGCTCAGCAATGAACATATGAGTGAGCCAAGCTGCACTCATATGAACTAAGTTGCTGTTAAGACTGGAGGAAAACTTGTTGTTGAAGACCATACCTGACTTCAAGGCCTGTATTGAAGGCTGGATATCCTGGGATGGGAATTCCATGGGGTCTCAGCGTCAGGAATCCTTACAGTCAGGTCTTGCATCCAATCTGAAGGGGGGGGGTCATCAGCAATGAGGACTTCAGAGTCCTAAGCCCCTAGGGATATGATGATCTTCCAAGCTGGGAAAGCTGTTTGGATCCAGAGAGATTGGTCAGGTAGGACAGGCATGACCTCTTCTGGCTGCCAAGACAGCAGAAACTCCTGCAGCAGCTACTAACTACATCTAGATGTTATGCCTACAGGCTTGGGGGGCAGCTGCCCCACTGACCCTGAGTCCTCAGGCCCTGCTGCTGTCTCCTGGGCTCCTCACATGCCTCTGTGTTCTCAGGATGCTGCTTCTTCATTGAGTCTGGCTGCCTGAAGCTAGTCTGCTGTATTAGGCACCATTTTTAATCCCCTGTGATTAGGATTACAAATGTCTAAGGCTGTGTTTTCCCCTAGAAGGCATCTTGGAGGTCCTGGGGGAGCAATTCTCCTGTTTGTACTTTCCTGAGACAAAGCAGCAGGGCAGGAGGACTCTGGGGGCTGATTTGGAGGCTGGCTGATCCATTTTGCAGGACTTCTCTGCTGGTCCTTTCTTCAGATTCTTTCCCAAATCCTTTTCTCCCCAAGGATGATCGAGACATCCTCCGCTTATTGGGGGCCAGGCATCTCTCCTTGGGGCTTGTCACTTTTGTCTCATCTGCCTCCAGGTGTACTGCAATAGCTTCCTTGGTGGTCTTTCTGCCTCTAGTCTCCATCTGCTGCAAACCATTCTCCACATGGCTGCCAGCATTTGTTTATTCAAGCAGTCACCACCTGATCATCGAATATTTATCAAGACATCTTGAGTCTGCCGCTTGGGCACTCCTGGAATTCACAGTTTAATTAACAACCTTCCATCATTTCTGACTCTACTTTTCTTCTTGCCTTCAAGCAAAATATCTCCAACCACCGATCTCTTGGACAGAATCTTGGTGGTGCCCTCAAGCCTCCAGGAACCAGGAGTATAAGAGAAGAAATCAGTGCTCTGCTTGCTGCCACTTCAGATCTGGGTCTCTTGGCTCCCCACAAGACAATGCTCTCGGACTTGTCTTCATCTTTCCTGATCCCAAGACTTTTGCTTCTGGGACTCACCTCCTGGGGCTGGCCAAAAATCTCAGGGCCTTATTAACCTTTTTTCTCAGCTCCCTTGGGTCCTTGGGGGATAACTCACAGCCAACAGCCTTGCCTGCTCTGGATCCCAACTCTCTGCTCAGCCTTCTCCCAGCTCATCCCCCACTTTTACACTGTCTGCTCTTTGGCCATTTCTCTTGGAGGTGCTTCTGGAATACCTTTTCCCTGCGTGCTTACCTTGAATGTGCTTGTCCGTCCTTCCAGGTCCAGCTCAAATGCTACCTCCTCTGGAAGCCTTCCTTGACTCTGGGAGGCACCCCCTCTCCTGGGCTGCCCCTATAGCTTCTCTTTACTCCCATCATTGCAGCTGCCTGAGAAGAACACTTCCCATGAGAGCATAAGCTCCCTGAGGACAGGGACTGCGGCAATTCTGTCTTTCTACCGCCTGGCACGTAGGTGCTACCCACACGTTAGTGGAAGGAAGGAATTTTTGGCTGAACTCTTTCTCTCTGCCACCTTTGACCTGGGACTGGGAAACTGGAGAGGGTAGGAGATGGGGGAGCAGGTATGGTGGGGGAACATAGTGTAACATGAAAATAAGTAGCCAATTCTTCCTAATAATGATTTCCTATTCTGCACTAATTATAATTGCTTGCTAGTATATAGGGTATTAATCACCACATGTGGCACTTCTGCAGAGCTGCAGCACGGTGCCTGGTGGTATGGCAACTGGTATGCTCAGAAAACCCCCATGAAGATGGAACAAGGGTAGGTCAGAATTCCTGGGTAGCCCTTGGCCTTTGCTCGGCCCCGGGAGAGCACCAAGGTTGGTGAGAAGTGGGCTTCTGCCCCCAGAGAGCTAACAGCCTCCCTGGGGAGAAGATGTACGCGTATTCTGAATTATAAGGACAAGTGAGGTTACACAAAGCCTTTGACTGGGAATCAAGAGGACAGGGTCTTGCTCTGACTTGACTACTAACTGGTGTTGCGTGGTGCGACTATAGCAAACCTTTCTTGGGGCTTCTTTTGCTCTTAAGACGGGGGAGGGGACTGAGCTAGATTTCAAAACATGAAGGCCAAAGGCTTCTGTCTGGAGTTCTTTTCCTTTCCAGCTGTGCCTGTTAAATACTATTAAGGGACCTCCCTGGTGGACTCTAGGCGTCGCCCAAGGCAGGGGCCCCAAGTTCCATCCCTGGCCAGAGAACTAGATCCCACCCAGAGCAGCTAAGAGTCTGCATGCTTCAACTAAAGATCCCACGTGCCACGACCGAAGATCCTGTGTGCCACAGTGAGGACCTAGTGCAACCGCATAAAAAATTATTTAAGTTGAAAACACACTACCCATGTTTGAAGGTCAGTCTCAATGCCTTGGTCCCCGATGGATAAGGATGCTCCTTCTTATGAACAAAACCTGAGCGTGCTGCTGTCCCAGGGCCTTTGGATCACTATTTCCTCTCTGGGATACTTCCCCCACCGCCAAATAACCACACAACTGACCTGGTCACTTTCTCAGATGTCTGTGAAATGTCCACCTTTGCAGAGATGCCTTCTTGACCATCTCGTGTAAAACAGCCCTTCTCTTTCTATGTCAGACTTTATATATATTTTTGATAGCACCTGCCCCTGTTTGGCGTTTTGTATATTCCCTTGTTCATTGTCTCTCCTCTGCATTTAGAATGAGAGTAGTCACTTCATTTTGTTTATAATTATAGCCCCATGGCATGACATGTAGGGGCCCCTCAGTGGAGAAGTTTTGGATAAAGGAATGAATGAGTGAATGAATGAACTGTGCTCATAACTCTTTGCCTCTCAGAAAACTTCTGTTTGAATGAAAGGGAAGCGAGTGGCCAAAGAGCTCTGCAGCCTGAGAAGATCTTGGATTACATTTCATCTCATTCTGTTCTCACAAAACACTTTGAGGCATCAGTATCTCCCTTTAATAGACGGCAAGACTCGAGGCTCAGAGGATTTAAGTCATTTGCTCAAGATCACACAGCTGGGAAGCAATGGAGGCAGTATGGGTGCCAAGGTCTGGCTCTAAAGCTCTTTCCATTTTCCATGCTACTGCTTCCCTGAGGGTGGGGAGAGGAGAAGTGGTCCTCTGATCCCCAGGACGGACTCTTACCACAGGAAGTGTCTGGGATTGGCGATGCTCAGGAAACTGCTCGGCCCCGTTTCCCATCTTGCTCGTCTTCCTTCTCTTTATCCTCCTCTTTCTCTCTAATCTTCCGTGTCTCCTAATCTTGCAGTGCCTTCAAACTCCTGTTTTTCTGGGATAGGCAAATTCCAGCCAGTCTCCTGGAGTCCTATGGGCTTGCCTTTCTCAGTCATCAGTTTTAACTCCTGGGTTGCCAGGGAGTGATGGTGGGGCCCGAATTCACAGTGCTGACTGCTTGTCTCAGCGGGGCCAGTGCGGCCACTTGCGGTCTGATAGCAGCAGGGAACAGAGAGTGTTGCCTCGCGAAGTTCACTGTTCCAGCTGAACCATGGCCCCGCCAGTGGACCTGCTCCCCTGAGGCCGACCGAGGACGAGGACACGGGAGGGCCGTCCTCGGGAGCGGAAGAGCGGAAGAGGCAGGGGGAGGGAGACTGGGAGCCCGTCTCTTTCAAGGATGTCTCTTCAACCTTGGGACTGCTTCCGGACTAGGGTTCCAGGTGGTCTCCTGAGCAGAAGGATGGTGGGAGTAGGCTGTAGACGCTTTGCCCTGAACGTAGCTGCAGTTGTACCGTTTGCGGTTATTTGAGTTTGAGGATTTTTCTAGGACCCTCGAACATTGGTAGTTCAGGTACCCTCCAGAGCCTGCCAAGTATTGTTATAGGCGAGAGTGCATCAAGCTCTCTTCTTCCTTTGGGAGGGGTGATAGCCTTCAAAGGGGTGTGACAGGAGAGGATAAGGGCCTCAGGTGGCTGGCCTTGGTAGCTCAGTCTAGATGAGTCCTGGGTGACAGTGTCTGAGTGGTCCAAGTGGCAACCTGAGCCTCGAATGGGCCCTGGGGCATCTTTGAAACCCCCAGTCATAACCCTTGTGACGCACTTGTGCAGAGTGGGTGCTTTTGTCTGCCCTCCCTGTGCACCCTGGACCTCGGGTCCTGTGCAGAGAGCAGACTATGCTGTGGGAGCTGGAACAGGCCTGTGGTTGCTGTCTTTGCCCCAGGCTCTAGATGGGGAGCAGGATTCGGGGTAGGGGTAGGCCCATGAGGCTTAGCCTGGAGGCCTCATCCAGCTCTAACATGTCCTGGTTTTATAGAAAGAGGCTGGAGAGAAAGGTGAAGAAGCCTGGCTGCTCTGACTCTTCAGTTCCCGCTTTCCAAAGACAGGCGCTGGATAGATATGCTGCAATAGGAGCCAGGCTCTAAGGACTCTAGAAATTGTAAGGGGACAGTGGCGGAGGCCAGAGTGGGCAGCAGGTGGTGCTGAGAGATGGCCAATCCGCTAGACCCAGGCTGGCCTGCTGGGAGCTAGAAGGAGCTGGAAAGGGAGGGCAGCAGGGAGCCGTCCCAGAGGAACAGGGCCCCAGGCTGGGGAGAGAAAAAGAAAGAAAAGAAACCAGACCGGAAGAGAAAAGAACCTGCAGGGGCGGGGGAAGGGGGAGACTTGGAAGGAAGAATGTTCCAGTCAGGCAGCAACCTGGGCTGCCGGGTCTGAGCAGGCCAGGGAATGGGTGTGGGGGGTGGCGGGGTGGTGAGGGTGGTTGCGGTGGGGGTGGAGGCGACGCAGGTCTGTGAAATGGGGAGGGGTGTGTGTGTGTCTGTGAAGAATCAGGGCTTCTCCTTAGGGACCTGCTTTGCTCAGTGGGGAACTGGCTCCAGGTGACAGACAGATGGCATTCTCACCCGCGACAAAGAAGAGATGCTGAGACACAAAGGCTATGACCCACAAAGCACAGGCCCGAGTCTCCTGCTGTGGCCCCTTCCCTCACCTCCGCTCTAGACTTGGGACTGTTCCTGAGCTGCCCTCTTCTGCCCACTGTGTCCTCCGCCCCGGAAGTGGTAGTGTAGTCCCCCAGCTCAGCGGGGGCATGAAGTTGCCCTCATGCTTCCTCCTGACTTCCTCCTCCCCTGCTCGGCTTCCCTCTTTTCTCCCTATTCTTTCCTTTTCTTCCAGGGTCTTTCCTTTGCTTTCTTGTTTATATGATTCCCACATTTCAAAACGAATGTATGCTCGTTACAGGAAAGCTGGGAGAGTGCACGCAGAAGAATACTCAAAGAGGATAAACTCAGAACTTCACTGCATGGAGATAATATAGTGCTTTGGTCTGGTTTCTTTTTCCTGATCTGGTGCTTTACCCCATTAAACCTGTATACACTGTGTACGTATACAGTGGTATGTCAAACTTTCTCTCTTTATAGTATCCATTAAAGACGCTTCAAATAGATTATCAATAGTAATCTGTCCTAAGGAGTTGCCACTATTATTTGACCATTCAACTTTTATCAGACAGTTATTACATTTTTATAGTTTCTCATCAATGTAAATAATACCGTAATGTGAGCCTCTTAGTGCATAACAGTTTGTGTGTTGTTTTGGTAATTATTCCCTCCATTTGTTTCTGCCTGGAAAGTGTCTCCTACCTAACTGAAGGTTGGCATTAATCCAGAGGCCCTCCTGCAAGGCTAACTCTGGCCCAAAGGGCAAGAAGGCTTCACCTGCCCTCTTTTATCTGAGGTATCCACTGCTTTCCTGTGAACTATCATTTCTTTAGCAAGGAGCCAGGGAGATACTTTTGAGAGGGAGTGTTTGACACCAACTGCTGCTGCTGCTGCTGCTAAGTCGCTTCAGTCGTGTCCGACTCTGTGCAACCTCATAAACGGCAGCCCACCAGGCTCCTCCATCCCTGGGATTCTCCAGGAAAGAACATTGGAGTGGGTTGCCATTTCCTTCTCCAATTGACACCAACTACTTCCCTCCAAAAGACCCAAGTGAATCCTAACACAATAGACGCAAAAGCCACAGTGGCGAGAATGCCATTTGTCTGACTTTTGGGTGAGCTGGTTCCTTTTGGCCATGTTGTGTTACATGTGGGTTGGTTAGCATGCTCTATCACCCATCTGCTCCAGGACCCAGCCAGGCACTAAGCTGTCATCTCTGGCTGACAAGATGGGCCACAGAGGGGCAAAGGGCGCACTCTTCACTCACCCTATCCCATGCTGTGATGAGAGGCTCTTTCCCAAAACTCCCGAGGCGCAAAGCCCCTCTCTTGCCTCCAGCAGATTCTAGTTACAAATCAGCAGGGAAGGGCCCGCTGTCTCCTGGGGAGAGAGAGCCACACTTTCAGCAAGAGGCTTGGGGTTCAGATTTAAAGAGCAGGGTGGTATGGTGCTGTTCAGGTGACTGTGAGAGGGTTCTGGAGTCCTTGGTGCAGAGAAACGCCCTCAGAGTCGGGTTCCCCAGGGAAGGAACCTCCGCCATCTGCTATTTCTGTGTTGTCTGACCAGAGTGTGGAAGTGTGTTTGCTCTCTGGCCCCTCCCAGTTCACTCGTCTAGCGTGGCTGCTGTGACTACTGCCGAGTGACTGCTATGTGTCCAGGTCCTGGGCTTGGGTAACGAGCAGGCTTAGGAAAAGCACATGGCATGGTTTCTCTTAAAGAAGCAGAAAATCTGTTGGGTCCCAGTCAGGCCCCCAGTTTCTAGGATAAAACCAGAGCAGAGCAGGTGGGTCTCTCCTGCCTGATTCTTCCCATAAGATAGCAGTGTGATCCCAACAGGACCTTCATGGAGGAACAGGGGTCTGAGTTGAAGAGATATGAGAATAGGCATGCAGGTGGCGTGGGCAAAGGTAGGAGGTGGGGGCCGGCAGGGTGCTGGAGGAGGGGAGGATGCTGCGGTTTCCTGGGAGAGTGTGTCCTAGGCTGTCGCTGGCAGCTTCTCTGAGGAGGCACTTTCCCCATAATACAGGTGTGTGATGGTGAGCTGGCATCACAAAAGGGGACAGAAAAATATGGAGGCTGATTTAAGTCTTTGTAAGGAATCCTGGCAGCTGGTTGCTCACCCCTAGACACCCACAAAGCTCTTTCTCAGGCTGAGTCCTGTTTAACTCTGGGCGCTGGGTCCCACCTTGGTGGGGGAGAGGCAGTTGCTTCGTCCGTGGTGCGAGGTGAGGCCATGCTTGTGAGAGCACCGCATGAACCGCCCAGCACTAAACTCACTTGCCGACTCCAAAGCTAGGTCCCGGGCCTCGGCCTCCTGCCAGCCCAGCAAAGCCCCGGTTCACACCTAGGGAATCCAGGCTTGATAAGAGCGGGACGCAGACCCCACGCGTGAGCTTGGGTGGCTTTCTCCAGCCCGCAAGCTAGTCACTTGACTCTTACTGCCTCTTGATCTGAGAGGCTAGGAGGACTGAGGTCCGCGTCGGTGACTGAAGGCGGCTCACACTCAAGTCTCCTGCCTCCGAAGTCTTTGGCTCTTCACCGTCCCGCCACATGCAACCGGGGGTTGAGGCGTGGGAGAGGTAGTGAGGAGGTGAGAACAGGGGGCTGGGAAGAAAGAGGGAGTGAAGAAAGGTGAAGATGCCGAAGGGTTTCTGCTCTGGTATCCATTTGTGGGATACGAAATACATACAAGTTAACATTTGGTCTCTTCAAAGGAAGGCTGCCTGGCTCTACACATCGGAGGCCTGATGAAAGATATGAGGCTGGGGATGATGCCTCCATGGAGGTGACATCTCCACTCACTCCCCTGTGATGGATAACAGGATGAGTGTGTGAAGGGGATAGGGTTGAACAATTGGGATTGAGAGTGTGGAGTCATAGACCTGCCCTGTCCACTAGCTCTGCGTCCACTGACTCTGCGACCTTGTATGGATCATTTCCCCTCCCTGGACCTGTTTCCTCATCTGTAAAATGGGGATAATAATAGTGCCTACATGTGGGATGTGTTGTGGAGATTAGACGAGTTAATGTATGTAAAGTGCTCAGAACATTGCCCGCCTGGGAGTAAATGCCGTGTAAGTATTTGCTATGATTTCCCTGCTCTGGCTGGGTACTTGCTTCTTGCGGCAAATCCTCGCAGCTTATTCTAGCCCTGTGGCTTCTCCCCTGGCCAGCCACTGCTATAAAGTGTGAAGCTGAATTGATAGCCACCCATCATGATGACTTCTCTGGACTTTGAGGAACTTGCCCCTCAGCCTGCAGCCCTCAGCCCAGGAACTAATAGCTCTTAGAGTGTTAAAGTGCTCTAACTCTAGAGTCTTTGATCCAAAGGGTTCCTGCAGATTGTCTGGTCCCCAATCCTTTGTTCTTCAGAGACTGAGACGGGGGACCTGCGTTCCCCAAAGCACCCAGTCGGCTCCAGTGCTTGCACTAGCCTAAACCCATGCGTTCCCGGTTCTGTGATGATGCCCCCGCAACCACAGACACTTGGCATCAGAGGTGTTTGTGAGGCTCTGCAGCCCTTGCAATAGAAGGGGAAAACTGCTTGGGTAACCAGCAAAGGTTGAATTATTAGGTATGATACAAAGCGTGCGGCTGGAAATGCTACTCACACTGGTTTTATAAAATCCACTAGCATGCTAGTGGACAGGGCAAAGAGGAGCAAGAGTGACTCCTCTGTCTGGGGCTGGGAAGGTGGAGAGGAAATTTAAATCCAGTAGAGGAAGAAACTTAAACTCAGTGGAAGAAGAGATAGGAGGCCTTGGGGAGGAAGGGAGAGGCTGGCTGAGGGCAAGAGCAGCCTCCAGCCCTGCTGTGCCGATGGGAAGGAGCGAGGGAGGCGGCAAGAGGAGAAATGCCAGGTGGTGTGTGTGCCAGGGGGCTGCTGGGGGGTGGTGCGAGGGGAAGCAGGATGGGGCAGGGAAGGCAGCGCTTCAGTCTTCATGACTCAGCTAGTGGAAGACGAAGATGAGCTCTAGGAGCGGGTGGTGATCATTAGTAGGCAGAGAGTCACAGTCCCCAAGCCTTTCACCCCATCTCCACCCCCAGGCTGCTTGGGGGAGCACCTGCAATATGTTTTTTGCCAAAGGGCCCTGCTCCAAGAGTCTGTGGAGGGGAGCCCCCTCCTCCTCCCATCCCAAGATAGCACGCTCCAGAGGTTCTGAATTCATAGACCTGGGGCGGAGCCTGGGAACCTGCATGGCTTAACAGTAAGCTTGCTGGGTATTTCTGCTGCCCAGTGGTCCACGGACCACCTTTGAGAAGGCTGACTCTGGAATCTGTAGTCAGACCTTTCAGGGGAGGGCATCACGCAGTTTCCTGGAAGGAAGGATGTGTAATTTGTTCAGCCTCTCACTGATACTTTAACATCTGTTGATGCTTACTGTGTTTCATGCCCTGTGTTGGGGCCCTCTGGGAGCTACAGAAATGCTCTTGCCCCAAGGGACTTTGGCAGTAAGCTGATAGACAGACTGGTACCAAATAACTCGAGAGTCTCAGAATGAGATAGGTCCTATAAGACAGCAACTCTAGGCTCAGGGACAGGGAGAGGCAGGAGAGTAAGCTGGAGATGGCAGTGGGTGGCACAGTCTTGGGGAAGGCCTGGGCTGCCATGCTGAGGGTTTTAGACTTTTTCCTACAGAAGAAGATCCAGAGAGGTCAAGCGACTTGCCCAAGGTCACACAGCTAGTTAGCAGCAAGACCAGACTTCAAACTCACTCAAGAAAAAGCCACTCAAGGAAATTCAGTAGGGATATGATGCTATGGGAACTTTCATCTTGTACATAAGATGGATCAAGCGTGAGGAGGTTTTGTTCATTTGTTTTATTACCGTGGATGATGGGCTGTGCTGGAGGGGCTGAGGCCCACTTTCGGAAATGCCCTTAAATGCCGATGTATTAGTGTGTAGGGGATACGGTAGGAACAGAGGATGGGGGATTCCAGAGGTGCTGGCCTTCTTTGAACCTCCCACCGCACCTGGTACTAGGAGAGGGTCTCCAGGCCTTTGCTGAATGACTTTATTAGTAGAACCTAGAAAGAGATCTTGGCTTCTCCTTCACTGGTGAAGAGAGCAAGTGGCCTGGGACGGGTGAGGCCCCAGGCATGTGTCTGAGGCAGAGACAATGCCTTGGACATCCACCCTTCTGCCCCTCACCTGAATTTAGCCTCAGGGACTCACTAGAACCTCTACAAAATTCATGCTTTGCTAGTTACCACAGGGGGCAGTCCACAGTCTGTGAAGGGCATATGCGTGTGGGAGGGAGAGGGAGGGCCCGTGAGCTACAGCTTGGGGCCATCGCTTCTTCCCTTGCCAGTCCTAGCCAGCTGTGTGGGCACCTGGGGAGGGCACCACGGCGTTCTCCTCTCTGGCCAGAGCCCCTTGCTCACCTGAGACTAGCCTCGCTCAGTCCCTTATGAGGACACGGGTGCACGCTCAGTCGCTTCAGCCGTGTCTGACTCTTCGCCACCCCATGACTGTAGCCCTCCAGGCTCCTCTGTCCATGGGATTCTCCAGGCAAGAACACTGGAGTGGGTTGCCATGCCCTCCTCCAGGGGATCTTCCTGACCCAGGAATCGAATCTGTGGTTCTTATGTCTCCTGCATTGGCAGGAGAGTTTTTTACCATTAGCGCCACCTGGGAAGCCCCTTACAAGGACAGCAAGGGATAAAAGAAAGCAAGCACCTGCTGCTATCATCTTTGGAGATAAGTAACCTTAGCAGCAACCACTGTGGCCACATGGGCAGGAGCCTGGGCACAGGGTACTCCCTGCAGCAACCCACGAAATCAGCTCTTCCTCCAGTCCTGGGTTGAGTGTGGAGAAAGAGGCCTTAGGGAAGATTGGGGTTTTTGAAATCTGATTTTGTCTGCTAATTAGCAGCGTGACCTCAGGCAAGTCACTGGACTTCTCTAGGGCTTAGTGTCTTCAACAGAGGACATTTGAACAAAATGTAGTCCCAAGAAAGGAGATTGGGCTCATTTTATTCTTCCCAAAGAGGATGGACCCCACACGCAATCCTGGAGATGTGCTTTGGTGGTGAAGGGCTCTTGGCTAATTAATGGCTTGTGGAGCAGGGGAAGGTGGGATGGAGTTTCTTCCAGGAACCTCATCTCCTAATCAGGGGTCTACAGAGGAAAAAGAAAAGGGAAAAACAAACATGCAAACCTTGCAGATTTTACTTCTGATATGGTAACCTTCACTGAGGACTGGCTCCCCCTCCCAGACTGGCTCTTGCTTGGAGCCTTGACAGGCAGGCAAGCTGATGAGGAAATGATAGGAAGATGGAAGGTCAAGGTGGGGTGAGAGGCTGAGGTCAGGAGTGGAGTGCTTGAGACTCTCTTGTAAATGTAGAAAATGATTTTTTTTTTTTTTCTTACCTGAGATGGGTTGGACCAGCCACTGTCTGGATTTCCTCTTCACGTCTGTGGTGGATGCCACTTCTAGGTTAATCTCGAAACATTCTTTTATGGTGAAGTTCCCACGCCCTCGCCATATAAACCAAAACACTTCCAATTTCTGACAAAGCAAAGACGACCTGTTCTGGTTCACAATGCCTGACTCTGAACTTCTAAAACACTGTCTCGTTGGTTTGGCACCTCTCTAATCTGGGATCTCTAATTGTCTCTTTAGGTTTTCCAATTGAGTTGGAGACCTATCAATTCATTTCTTGTTCATTGCCTGAACAAACACGTATGGAGTCTGTATTGAGTGCCAAGCAAGAGTGTTTGGATAAAAATACTTCTTCTTGATCAAGGCGTATGTCTTGTCTAGAGACCATGATGGACAGAGGCCAAGAGTTACGAAGCAGACTGAGTCCCAGATACTCTGCTGGGATGTCTGGGTAGGAGAGGTGTAGGAGGACCTGTGCTGGGGGATGTTTCCCAGGGAGGGAAGGGGAGAGCGGAGCCCACCTGGAAGAATGCAGGGAAGTTAGTCAGGTGGAGCCACTGGCCTTGGGAGTTCTACAACTTGAATGGAATATTCACAGGCCTGGAAGAGAGAGAAGGGAGAGAGAGGAGGAAAGAGAACAGTGAACCCTGCAGCAGCAGGGCACTTAAGGGGGCACCGAGAGCTGTGAGGCCAGGGAGGTGGGCAGAGGCTGCATCCTTAAAGTGTGTCTTCCTTCCTGAGAGCACAGGTTCTGAAAAGAGTGGGAGCTCCTGAAGGTGCTCTTGACTGGGTGGTGGGATGATGCTTAGGGCGGCAGAGATCCATACGGTCTGGGCAGCTTAGGGGGCCATTGCCAGAGTCTAGGTGAGATGTGATGGGGGTTTGATTTGTCTGCAGCTTTAGGAAGGGGGGTCTGGATGGACCTGAATGGCAGAAGTCCTTCTGATAGGAAGGATCGCCGATCACTCTTTCTCTCTTGAGATTTTCAGATTGTTTCTGTTAGTCAGAAGGTCACAGAGCCAGAAGAGAACCTGCAAACTGTGTGGTCCAGCTCCTCTTCCATTACACAGATGGGGAAACAGAGGTCTGTCGGAGGACTTGCCTTGACCAAGGGCAAGCAGAGAAATGGCTGCTAGAAATACATGGGGCCCGCAGTTAAGGCTAAATCTACATGCTGGTGACTTTGGATCTGAGGGCTACCTCCTTTCCAGTTCCCAAAAAGGAGTGAGGCACCCCCGTCCTAGATAGAGGGTGGATGTGAGTCCTAGTTCAGCCTGGACACAAGGAAGTGGGCGCGCGTAGTGCTGAAGCCACTCACCGTGGCATGTGGCAGAGAACTCAGTCTTCGAAAGGCAGCTTTACTAGAAAGTTCCTCTAGCCCTCTGGCTCGGTCAGGTATGAAGAACAGCAACAAAAACGAGTTTAAGGTTTTGAAACTACTGTCTAGGATTTCAAGCTGAGCTCTGTTAGAGATTTCCCAACAGATAATCTGGGAATTAAAACCAGATGGCTCCCCAACTATCTACAATTAGAAGAACCAAAAAATTCCAGGGGATACCTCAGCATCCTGCCAGAATCAGGCTGAACTTGAAAAATAAATTCTGAAACTGAGGTGGTCAATGGCTCTCAAGGGACCTAAAATGGTGCTGTGGCATGAAAAAAAAAAAAAAAAAATCCAGTCTAGTGTGAACTCATGAGGATTTTAAATGCCTGGAAGGTATGAATGAACAGAACTCCCAGAATCCCTGGAGAAGGGCTCTGGCCAACCCAATGGTTTAGTTTCTTGATTACCATAATTATGTATCCATAATGTATGTTATAGGAAAGGAAAAAAGGCAACTGGGTCCTGGGCTATAATACTCTAGGTCTGTGTCAGCTGCATGCAGCCTCTGACATGCTTCTTAATAGCAAAGGCCTTGGACCTCTCTCTGTAGGCTGCTTACTGAGGCTTTAACCTGCATTTTACCCACGGTGTCCCAACTTTGATCTAACACATCAAGGAGGAGGGATGCTTGTACCAGTCTAGGCCACACAGATTTTAGAAACTGGAGTTGAGCTGATGCTGTTGGAAAAAACCGACAAACAAAAAAACAAACAATGGATCCAGGATTAAATCCTGGATTGGATACTCAGTTGTCATTCCCCACATTATATCACGAGGCCTCAGTTTTCTCATTTGTAAAGTGAGTCTCTCCATTGGTAAAAGAAGAGCTCCTTCTGCACCAGAGTCACTTTATAGCGAAATACAAAAGCTGTTTGGCCTGGTGTTGGTATCTGGTGTTTGGTTGGGTGAAGAGGAAGGAAGTTAGGCGGGACAGCCCAGCAGAGGAGTCTAACTAGATGAAGTGTTTACGGATCCTCGTGCAGTCAGTGAGTTGTGTGTGTGTCTTTGTGGAGAGGAGAGCTTTTTGTTTGGGGAATTTTGATTTGTTCTCTTGACATGCAGGGCATTATATCCTCCTAAAATATGTTCAACATTTTTTCACTATAAGGGTGATTTCTTTCTTTCTTTTCAAATGTGCTCTCTTCTCTTTGGCCCTGCATGATTTTGGTGGTAAACTTGTTACTGCTTTGCACACATGTAGCCCTCCAGCCTCCAGCCCAGATACTCCCTATATGAGTTGGAGTGGGGTGGGGGTGGAGTAGGGCAAGGGGTAGCCCCCCTTTGGCAGCAGCAAAGGCAGAAAAGCAACTGAGATGGCAGACAGGTGGGGTGCAAGTCCTTTGCAGATTTGCACCAGCTGCCAGGTACCAGGAGACTTGTCAGGCAGCCTGGCTCTCCCAGAGCCCCCAGACTCAACACAGTCTTTCTCCTCTATGACCCAAGCCCTCCTTAGGAAATCCCAGGCCTTGCTCTCTGCATAAACTCCTTCTAGGAACTATCCTAGGCTCTCTCTCTCTCTTTGGCCAGTAGAAGCATGTCAGCACTGACAATGTCTTCCCTTCCTCCTAGCGAGGTCTCTAATTATCTTGCTGATCAAGACACATTTTCCTGGTTGTCTGGACTGATCTCATTTAGTTCAGTCTAGTCTCCTTCTGGGGGTGGGGTGGAGTGGGAGACAAAATAGCCTCCTCCTGCCCCAGCATACCCAGAAATGCTTCTAAGACGCCATTTTCATGCACAGAACTTAACGATTCCTCTCTATCCTAATACAACTTCCCCCTTGAGTTGAAGCTGAGTCTCGTAGCATGTACTATCTTCTGTCTCCTGCCCGGTTACTTATAATGTATCAGAGCTCTCCAGCCAAAAGTCACCAGAAACACATCTCTAGTTGAACAAACTTGGTTTATTGGCTCATTGCAACAAAGGAAAAATACACCTTATGGGGAACATAGGTGGTCTCAGGAAGAGGGTGTTAGAAAGGACTTGTTATAGGATTGGGGCTTGTTTAAGTGATTTGAGGAGGAGGATTCAAGGAAGCTGGGCCTTGCTCTGGATGGGATACTGTCTGGAAGAGGCATTAACTCTGTGATTGTTATCTTAAGTCTTTCCTAGAAGGCAGGAGGGATGAAGTGAGATTCAGGCCATAATTGGTAAAGAAGCAGCAGTCACTCGTATCAGCCAGAATGGGAGGATGTATGGTCACTGTCATGGCTGAGACAACACCAAGGGCTGCTTAGGTAAAGAATCTACCTGCTAATGCTGGAGATACAAGAAATGCAGGTTCCATCTCAGGGTCGGGATGGAAAATTCCATGGACAGAAGAGCCAGGTGGGCTGCCGTCTATGGGGTTGCAAAGAGTCAGAAGACACGGCTGAGTGGAGCACATAAGCGCTGTGAAAGAATGCCAAGTCAGGACTGTCCGGGGCTTTTTCTCTCTTCCTAGTGCACCTTTTTGGCCAAGGGCAAAGTCAGACTGCAAGGCATTCACCTATGAATTTCAGGTCTTCACTCTTACAGTTTGCTGATTAGCAGGCTGTTTACAGAGTGTAGTTGGACAAGAGCTAGTCTCCCTGCCTCTTTGTGGCGCAGGGTAAGTTTCTTAATCTTCTGATGTGACAAGGGTTGCATAGCAGCTTTGAAGACGACTCTGAGCAGAGTATACCAGGCAGCTGTCACTCAGGCGGGGAGTGATTAGAAACAAATTGTTGTTGGTCCTTGTAATTGATCCTGAAGACCGGCGCCAGAATGACCAAATTGAGGAAATGAAACTGTGTCCCAAATTCTTTTCTAGAGATCCGGGTGACTTTTTCATTTGATCCACTTCTAGATTGCTCTCCCTGAGCTTGTAGAGTTTATATGGGTGCTGCGAGAAGACTTGCTAGGGTATAGATTCCCTTAGGCTATTCAAGAAGAAATTAAGAGCTATGTGATCAGGCACGACAATTCTGGCTGATAGATTTACATTAAGATGGTCGATTTGGTTTCTGGAGCAAAAGCTGTGTAACTGACGATATCTACTAGGGTCAGGGGAAAGTTTCAGGTCACCTTTGGCAGCTGAATGGTTCCTACTGTGGGGGTTGCAGCTCGCCCAGCAGGTCCAGTGAGTGGGTCTGCTGTCCCTTCTGGCAGCTCTCTGATTAGTCTGTGTGTACCTCTTTTTGGAAGTTTCTGGACATTCTGTTCCGGGAAACATGATTTGCTGGAGGGGTGGTAATTTTAAACATCTGAGAGTCTCTAAAATTTGTCCTGAAAAACAGGAAAAGTTAGTGTGTGGCAGGTGGTACAAGGCTGACTGACGTCCACGTACAAAGTAGAGTCGCAGGGGTGCGCAGACCACATTGGCGACGTCATTTATCGCAGCAGGAATGAGCTGGGTTTTTTTGTTTTTTTGTTTTGCCTTCAGGGTCGGAAGCTTTCCCGAGTGAAGTTAAACAGTTTCTGCAAAACAGGATGAAGTATCTCTGCAGAGATTAAACTACTATAGCAAAAATAGTCTGAATATTAGTTTCTATTTCTGATGGACTAAGTTTTGCTTGATAGGGTTATAATGATCTAAACCGAAGCATATTTTTGACATGGGGATCAAGATTCAATTTAAAAAAAATTAAATTTGAGATTAATTATATGAGGGAAACAAGTATCAGAAGGACCTTAGAAGGAAATCTACCTTCTGAAGTAGTCAAAGAAACAGTTATTAGATGTTTGTCATCAATGGTAGGCAGTAATTATGGGCTGTAATTAATCAAGGCTATGGTTTTCCCAGTAGTCATGTATGGATGTGAGAGTTGGACTGTGAAGAAGGCTGAGCGCCGAAGAATCGATACTTTTGAACTGTGGTGTTGGAGAAGACTCTTGAGAGTCCCTTGGACTGCAAGGAGATCCAACCAGTCCATTCTGAAGGAGATCAGCCCTGGGTCTTCTTTGGAAGGAATGATGCTAAAGCTGAAGCTCCANGAGTTGAACTGTGAAGAAGGCTGAGCGCCGAAGAATCAACGCTTTTGAACTGTGGTGTTGGAGAAGACTCTTGAGAGTCCCTTGGACTGCAAGGAGATCCAACCAGTCCATTCTGAAGGAGATCAGCCCTGGGTGTTCTTTGGAAGGAATGATGCTAAAGCTGAAGCTCCAGTACTTTGGCCACCTCATGCGAAGAGTTGACTCATTGGAAAAGACTCTGATGCTGGGAGGGATTGGGGGCAGGAGGAGAAGGGGACGACCGAGGATGAGATGGCTGGATGGCATCACTGACTCGATGGGCGTGAGTCTGAGTGAACTCTGGGAGTTGGTGATGGACAGGGAGGCCTAGTGTGCAGCGATTCATGGGGTCGCAAAGAGTCGGACACGACTGAGCAACTGAACTGAACTGAACTGACCCGGGGTTGAACCTGAACCCCCAGCATTGGGAGCTTAGAGTCTTAGCCACTGGACCACCAGGGAAGTCCCGTAGATTTCTTTCTGTGTGTCTTCCTTGAGCTTTACTGGGCTTCTTCAAACCTTGGATTGCATATATGAGCCTTTAAATCCTCACATAGTACTCTGCCACATTCTTTCCCTCTTTCTGCCACTCAAATTATCTTATGTCAGATCCCCTCCCTGTATCCTTTTTGTCTCTTATACTCTTCTACCTCTATCTGTTTCATTCTGGAGTATTTGTCTGACCTATATTTCAATTCATAAATCCTTCTATCAGCTGTGTGTAAAATCTGCTCCTGACCCCTTTCCATTAACTTTTTAATATTTGGTGATTATCACCTTTAGTTCTTTTCTCTGTTTCTTTTTAATATTTGCAGTGTCTGTGTTCTTTTTGACAGTTTCCAGTTCACTGCCAAAATTGTCAAGCCTGGTTTATTTCATTATGAGTATTGTGAGCCTCATTGTTTTACCGTCTATCTATAACCTCAATGTTGAAGTCCCTGCAGGTCTGTTTCTATTCTCTGTTATTTCTATTGGTCCTGGCTCATGGTGTGTTCTCTTCATTTGCCACACTATTTTTGAATGTTTGCTGGACCTTGGATTTGAACACTATGTATTGAAATATTTGGAAGCCTGGAAAGATGTTATCTTTCTCCAGCTCCTCTTTTCACTTCCCAAAACAAGGTCTCCTTGTATCCTGTTGATATTGAGCAAATACTCGATTTATTGCCTTCTATATCTTTAGGAAATATATATCAAAGATACATACTTACCCTGAGTACTGGTTATATCCCCTTTACTTTGGTTTAGAGTAGCTTTCTATAGATCCACTGTAAGTTTAAAAAAATTTTTTGGATCTTGAACAAGAAGAAATGTATGCAGAGTTAGTATTTACCAGCACATGGCCTGTGTGGCAAATCCTTGGCTCTGCTCACTGACACTTTGGGTGCTGGTATGTGCATGCTCAGTCGCTAAGTCATGTCTGACTCTTTGTGACCCCATGGACCATAGCCCACCAGGCTCCTCTGTTCATGGATGTTTCCAGGCAAGAATACTGGAGTGGGCTGCCATTTCCTTCTCCAGGGGATCTTCCCAATCCAGAGGTCAAACCCAAGTCTCCTACATTGACTAGCAGATTCTTTACCACCAAGCTACCAGGGAAGCTGCGTTGGCTGCCGGTAGCAAAACCCTGACATATCTGTGTCTGGAGGATGCATTTAAGTCCAGAGTGGCTTGCAGGTTTCCAGGGGCTCGTGTTTTGTTTGTTTTTCACCAGTGTTCATCTGGTAAGTTTCTGTTGGACTGAGATGAGGTCTTCCCATGGCCTTATTTGGGCTTCCCTGGTAGCTCAGCTGGTAAAGAATCTGCCTGCAACGTGGGAAACCTGGGTCCAATTCCTGGACAAGGGAAAGGCTACCCACTCCAGTATTCTGGCCTGGAGAAGTCCAAGGACTGTATAGTCCATGGGGTCGCAAAGAGTGGGACACGACTGGGCAGTTTTCACTTTCATGGGCTTACTTTCTGGTTTCCTGAAACAGAGAAAAGGTAAAGTACAGGAAAACCTCTACCTCAGCACATTCCAGTCTCCAAATTGGTCCACATGTAGGGCTTTGCAAGTGAGGACCTTCCTTCCATGAAGCTCTCCAGTCCTGTACTTGGGAGCAGAGTGTGATTTGAGGGTTGCAGACTCCACATGGGCCAAGAAAGATTATATGGAGGGGCCAAGAAAGATTATATGGAGGGGCTAACAGCACCTCCATATCTCTTCCACCCTCAACAGCTTTGTTGTTTATTTAGTCTGTGGCTCTCAGGGCCTGAAGGAGATGCTGATGGTTTTCCAAAACCTTTTTCTCTTTCTGTTCATCCACTAGAGGAAGAAACTTCATGGACCTACACAAGGCTTTGTTAATCCATCACCACAGGCCTTCAGCTGTGGATTCCTTCAAGATTCTGGTCTAATTACAGTGTTTATTGCTTCTTGTTCTTTCACACGTATTTTAGTGAGAGTTTGGAAACTGTTGCATTAGAACTTATAAGTGGATCCCATTTTAACCAGCTCAGCTATTTCTTGGAAGCCTAATCTTTTATTAAACATTAGAAAATGCTGAGCTTGCAAGAGAGAACCAAATTCTCCCAGGACATGCTGACTTAATAGAGAGATGATCGTTTGTGACAAATCAGCCATCAACTATCAAGTTTATAGAGTCTCAGAGTTTTAAGTATTCGTGTTGTCTGTGAGGCTTCATGTCCTGCAAAGAAATGTGGCATTACCAATCAGGTCACACCCTTTCTCACGTCTGGGTGATGCCTCCAAATGAACAGAGTGTTTTAAAAAATTAAGCATATATTATTGAAACTGAAAGAGATTGTGTGTGTCATTTTCATAATAACCAGTGCCCTTTGTAGAATTCAGTTGACTTCTGAGACACAGCAGGCATTATATAGGCTTTCCACTCCTATTTTAGATGGCTTACTGAGATCATTATTTTCAGGAAATAAGCATATCAAGATATTTTTATGGCCAGCATGGTTCCAAGCTTATTAACAATTGAAATTTGTAACAGCCCTCGCCTAGTTCAGCATCTAAGATAACAATGTTGCAGAACTATTTACGTGTTGCTTTGTACTCAGCTGGAGTCAAGTGTGAACTCTGTCTGGGTGGATGTAACCAGTGGGTGCATTTCTGGAAGGTCTTATTCTTCCTCTCAGTGTCTTTCTTTTCAAGGTAATTTTGTTCCCCTTTGTATTAGTTTGTTATTCTATCATAACTCTTAGAGGCAGGTGGCATGAATGCAATAGTATCAGAATTCAGTCCCCATGAGACCAAATCAGAAATTTCACCCACCAGGGAAGAGGGCAAATCAGCCCAGCCAAAGATGATGCATGGGAAACATTCCCACCAAAACCAGAAACAAAATAAGTCATTAGTCGACTGAATAAAAAAATCATGGTCATCATAATTACTTGACATTCATCTAAAAGTTCTAGGCAATCTGATGAACTAAAAACAAGCCGAACAATTAAAATGTGATAAACCTGTCAAGAGAATCGCTAGATATAATTCTAGAAATAAAATTAGAATCCATCAATATAGCACAATACAACATAAATATTGCAAAGTCAGTTTTCCTTATTTAGAAAAAAAAAAACAGTGAGAAATATGGAACATTCCGAAGAACAACAAAAACATAAAGCACAAAAGAATAACCTTAATAAGAAATATACAGTAATGATATAAATTAAACTACCAAGAGTTAAAGTAAGATTTGATTAAAGAAGCATATCTATCTTTCAGAAAGCAAAATAAGTATAGTAAAGATATGAGGTTATTTTTTCAAGTTAATGCATAAGTTCAATCTAAATCAAAATACTAATGGAACTTTTAATGAAATGACAGATGTATTCTAATTCTATCTAGAAGGATAAAATCTTGAGACTATGAAGAGGAAAAGAAATTTTGGATTGAGTGATGCTGGAAAGAATAATTAATGTTTTCAACAGGATAATAAAACATTTTATAACACTACAGAATTTAAATCAGTGAAATCAACAGAATGATGGGCTAGTCCAGAAATAAACCCCTATATAAATTCAACCAGAGGATGTGATGAAAGGGTAGGACTTGGAAATCTGGTTAGGGTATTAGGTGCCAGGACCCACTTTCAGTAGCAATGGGATTTTTGAATCCTGGGCAACTTGACAAAATAAAAGAGACCAAATTTTCTAAGCTTGATAAATCTTGGGAGATTTTATCAACTTCATAATATCTTGCTGGGCAGCACCATGGGAGGCAGCCCTACCCTGATTGCCAAAGGAAACATCCACAGAGTGCTCCAAGGTGACCTTTGACCCAGTATTATTTCCTTAGCCTCTCCTTAAGTCTTTCTTCCATTCCCACAAAGATTCAAGTCTCGAGACAATGAAGAAGGCTCAGAGGGAATCCTAAGGCTCCATCTCACAGTATTGTGTCTTGGAAATTCTAAGCTGGGACTTCCCTAGTGGTCCAGTGGTAGACTCTGCGCTTCCACTGCAGAGGTGCCAATTTGATCCTAGTCAGAGAATTAAGATCATACATGCCATGTGGTGTGGTCAAAAATAATAATAATAAAATGAATAATAGGGACTTCCCTATGGTCCAGTGGCTCAGACTCCATGCTCTCAATGCAGGGAGGCCCAGGTTCAACCCCTAGTCCGGGAACTAGATCCCACATGCCAGAACTAAAAAAGATCTCCAGCTGAAGATCTTGCATGCCACCGGCATGCTGCAAGTAAGACCTAGCACAGTCAAATAAATATTTTCTTAAACAATGAATAATAAAATGAAATATGTTTAAAGAAAGAAATTCTGAACATAACCTCAGGCATCCCAGAAACATCTCATTTTAACTTATTTTAGTTTTAATCTCAATTTAATTTTGATCTTATTTTATCTAGATTGTAGCCATCAGGTTAAAACAGGTTTGTTCAACTTCAGCATGACATTCGGAGGCCAGATAATTCTTTGTAGTGGGAGGCTGTCCTGGGCAGTGAAAGATGCTCGACCTTCAAGCCCACTCACCTCTTCCACCATCAGAGGTGCTCTTCCTCCGATGCAGCACATTTCAGTAGCGTTGTTCAGTCTGTCACTAAGGTAAGCCATGTCATCCTGTGCTCCTTCTCCTCCCTCATCCTCCAACTCCATCCTGTCACCTAGTTTTCTGATGATTCTAAATTCCTAAACATGTCTTATCAGCATCCCCATCTCTCTTTCTGGACAGTGGCAGCTGTCCTAGTTCACACATTTATCACCTCTTGCTTTGACTCCTACAGATTAGAACCCACCCCAGCCCCGCCATCTAGTCTCCCTGCCTCCACAGTTGCTGTCCAGGCTCTCTTCCTAGACTACAGCCATCATTACGAACTTGCTGGCCAAAGGCCATCAGCAGGGTTTGCCCAGTGCACTTGCCCTAATGGATCAAGCCCACAGACTTGAGTAGAGTTGCAAAGTCCTGCCTGATAAGAACCTAGCCTGCTTGCCAACCTCACGCAGCTCTCCTTTGGCATCCCCACCCCACCACACACAATCCCCAATGCTCCCCGAATGCACCATCCTTGTTATGTCTTCATGTCTGAAACTTTAGAATTTCCTCTGTTAAGAATTTTCCCTTTGGAGCTCAGCTCACTGCTCTGTGATGAACTAGAAGGAGGGGTTGGAAGGGGAGAGGGAAACTCAAGAGGGAGGGGATGCATTCGTGTGTGCTAAGTCACTTTAGTTGTGTCTAACTGTTTGCGACCCTGTGGATGGTAGCCCACCAGGCTCCTCTATCTGTGGGATTCTCCAGGCAAGAATACTGGAGTGGGTTGCCATACCTCCTCCCGGGGATCTTCCTGACCCTGGGATTGAACCTGCATTTCTTAGGTCTCCTGCACTGCCAAATGAGTTCTTTACCACTAGCGCCAACTGGGAAGACCTTGAATGTGTGTATACATATGATAAGAGCTTATTCACGTTGTTGTACAGCAGAAACTAACACAACGTTGTAAAGCAATTTTCATCCAATTAAAACATTTTAAAGGAAAGAATTTCCCCTTTGCAGAATCTCATCCATTCTGTAAGCTGCAACTCCATCACCTCAGATTGAAGTAGACTCTCCCTTCTAAGTTCCTGATCCTATTTTGACATTTCCACATTGTTGTGGCTTTGTGACATGTCCCTGTGCCCCAGCAGAATATGAGTTCTTTAAGAACAGTGCCCTTTCTCAGCCCTTTGGCATCCTCAGTGCTTAATACCACATCCATAGAACAGAAGACATGTAAGGACTGTTGAATGAATGAATGAGCAGGTGAACCTATGTCTCCATCTCTTTCAACACAAGGACTTGACTGCTAGGTGAAGCAGAAGTGGTGAAAATGGTGGGCACTGAAAGGAAGGGCTGGCTCTGAAATCTCTCCCAGGGCACTCTGGGCCACTTGGGGTGCCATGACTTTGAGTTGTCATGTGAACCCAGCTGGATTTAATAATGAAGCTTTCAAAGGGGACATTTGCCTCAGGGGGTGACGGCTTTGTGGGTTACAGTGAGATGATGAATCACTCCCTTCAAAGCAGAGAAAACTTGCTACTTCCTTTCATATTTGTGTTAAAATTGTGTCAGATTGTTTGTTAGGACTTGGAACCCACCCTGAATTTCTGAGCAAGCTATTTCTCTGGACTCTCAGACTGACTTCTTTGCACCGTTCCTGTGGATACATTTGCTGGAACGAATCAGATCGGTTCATTCTACTGGCAGCAGGGATGGTTTGGAGCCTGTTACTATGGAAATGAATTTATTACTTCTGTGGTTCCTTCCTGATTTTCGGGCTGTATGGCAACCTTTGCAATACTCCTGTGAATTTCTCCCCGAAGAGGGGCAAGGATGAAAATAGAATTGTAGGGATGGAGAGCCAGGATCTGTAATAGTCAGAAACGTTTGGCAAATCTCTCTGCTCCAGGTCAGTGCATCTCACTCTTGTTTATTTGTTTCATTTGTAGTTAAATGTGCTAAGCTCAGCACTTTCCTGAGTTTACTCACTTTGCCCAGACAGAACTCACTTTCTAAGAAAAAGACTGTTTTGTTTTGTTTTGTTTTAAAGAATCTGTCCCCAATGTATTCTCCTACCACTGATGGACCAACATGGCCCAAGTACAGAGTCTGATGACTTCATGGCCCACTACCCACCTCCTCCTTCCCCAGGACCTGTAGCCTTTGTCCCATTCCCCATTCCATTGATTTTCATGGAGTTCTGTGGCTTGATAGGGTAATTCTTCCGCCCTGTCCAATGCCTTGCTACAGGGGGGAAGGAGGCATCTTGAATCTCCTGAGATGTGGAAGCTGTTTAGGTTGTTACCTCTTGCTCATTGTATTCCTAAGAAGAAATAGGAGGAAGGGGAAAAGAGGAATGGACAACTTAGGAACTGTATGCTTCTGAGTTCTGAGAGCTCTTAAAGGCAGCCTCTCATTCCTGTTTCCATTCTACATTGTTAGGTAAATGGAGGTTCATTCATTTATTCATTCAGCATTGAATGCTTTAGAGTCCCTATTTTGTGCCACACACTTTCCTAGATACTGGTGTCCTACAGAGAATTGTTTGATGTGGGAAAACCTGCACATCTAATGTCAGGAGTATCACGAGTGTGGAAGTAGCATGAGAGTCAAGGAGAAACACAAGAAGGGTATGCCGTATCCATCTCATCCGGGAAGAGACTGTACCAGAGAAATAAATACAAGAGTCACCCACAGAGAACCAGAGGGGAACAGGGAGGGGATGGAAAGGAGCTGAGTAGAGGTGAACTGAGCTTGGGGTCATTCCTGAAGTTAGAGGCCACACTGAGCCATGCAACCACAGAAACGCAGAGCAAAGTTCACTCGACAGCAGTGATGAAGTAATTACATTCCTCCTGTGGTGTCACCCAAGCTGCTCCAGAAAAGAGAATCAACCCTAGGAGAATGCCATCCAATGTAGAATAGCGCTGTGTCAAGTTAATTTCTTTCCCAGCTTCACCTTAGGTTGATGAGCTCAATTTAAGGATCAAACTAATCATCCTTGAGTAATTGTTGGAAAAGGTGAAACTCTTCTGCTTTCTGTGACTTTGATTTACAGTGCATGTTCGGGGCATAGACAAATATAGCCAAAATCCACTGTGTTCCCGAGTGTCTATTAACTCACCTCACAATCAGATTTAATCTGGCTCTAAATTTCCTTCACCAGAGTGTCAGGAAATTCAATCTCTGTCATGTTCTAGGAGTGCCTCCTCATCCTAGAGGCCTGGGAGAATCCAAGTGGTACCCAAAGTCCTGGGACGATCCTCTGGCCCTTCTATGAAGGTTGCCATGGTTACCCTCCTGCCCTTTGCTGTGGGATGATGCTTGGGAACTTCCTCTCTGCCATCTCTTGGGCCCCTCAGAGTATGCTTAATATTTGGACATCATTCTCTGAGCCTGAGGAAAGACTGACCAGCCTGACAGTTATTTTGCATTCACCTCTTCAAGAAAGGTCAGATCTCTACAACTCTCAGAAACGCCATTTCTCAGCCTCTGGAAAGGAAGTGCTATCCACCATGGAACATTCAGATACGAATGTGAATGAGGTTATCTTCTGGACACCAGACCTTTCCATTTCTTGGTGTTGAAACTCTTCAGCTATTCATGAGCCCCAAGATATGGTATCCCTGATTCAGAGCAGAGGTAGCCTTCTTCTAATGAGGAGAGAAAAGAACATCTCAGTTTTTATCTATTGAAATTCATTTGCTTATTTTGTGAGTTGATATAACTCTTAGATTGAACAAATGCACTCTTGGAATACACCAATTCTCTCTTCATCTCTCAGTGTCCTTTCCGCTTTATCCCCTGACATAAGGGGAAAACTCGCAGATTTTTCCAGTCCCTCTCAGACAATAAAAACATTCTGTGCTATCGTCACTTTAAGTCACATAAGATAGTCTCCATTTAGTCATGAACAGGTCTGGCCAAAATTGCAAATTTGACTTAAAGTCACCAGTCTCTTGGTTGCTGGGAGGAAATGGACTATTAGGAAAGAGGCTCAGGTGTTGTGTCTCTCTCTTCCCACCTGGTTCTCTTGCTTCTCCTTCAGCCCCGTAGCTGTGGCTTCTGAGCCATCAAGGACCATGCAGGGCCAGAATGCAGGGAAGGAAGGGCGTGTTTCTATTGACTGGCACCATTGTGGTGAACTGGCATCTCAGCTGTCCAGGTTTGCCAGCTGGATAAAATCTCCTCACATAGCATGTGCGTGCATGTGAAGTCACTTCAGTCATGTCCAGCTCTGCAACCCGATGGCCTGTAGCTCCCCAGGCTCCTCTGTCCTTGGGATTCTCCAGACAAGAATACTGGTGTGGGTTGCTATGCCCTCCTCCAGGGGATCTTCCCAACTCAATGACTGAAACCTTGTTTCTCGGTCTACTGCACTGGCAGGCAGGCCACTTAGCATAATGCTCCCGAACTTCATTCATGATGCCTCATATGGCAGAATTTCCTTCTCTGTATGGGCTGAATAATAATGCCATTATATACGCATACCGCATATTCAGTATCCATTCATCAACTGATGGACACTTAGTTTGTTTTCATATCTTGGCTACTGGGAATAATGCCACAAAGAACTCATAAGTACAGATACCTCTTCAAGACAGTGATTTTATTTTCTTTAGATGAATACCAGAAGTGAGGATGCTGAATCACGTGGTAGTTCTGGTTTTAATCTCTTGAGGCACCTCCATACTAATTTTTGTAGTGGCTGCACCGATTAACATTCCCACCAGCAGTGCACCAGGCAGGGTTCTTTCCTTCACATCCCCACCAACACTTGTTTTCTCCTTTTTTGATAAATATTTATTTATTTCACGTATTTATTTGGCTGTGCTAGGTCTTAGTTGAAGCATGCAGTATCTTCAGTCTTCATTAGGGAATGTGGGGTATTTTTTATTTCATTTTTAATTGGATGAAAATTGCTTTCGAATCTTGTGACGGTTTCTGCCATACATCAACATGGATTGGTCATAGGTATACATATGTCCCCTCCCTCTTGAACCTCCCTCCTGCCTCCCATTCCACCCCACCTCCCTAGATTGTCACAGAGCACCAGATTTGGGTTCTCTGCATCATATAGCAAATCCCACTGGCTATATATTTTACATGTGGTAAAGTATATGCAGGATCTTTAGCTGCAGCATGCAGACTCTCAGTTGCAGCATATAGGATCTAGTTTCCTGACCAGGGATTGAACCCGGGCCCCCCCTGCATGGGGAGTGCAGAGTCTAACCACCAGGGAAGTCCCTGGTTATCTCTTATGTTTTTGATAATAGGCATCCTAACAACTGTGAGATGATGTGTCATTGAGTTTTGATGGCATGGTCTTTCTGGTGACCAGCCCCAATTCTGAAGCTAACCAGGAGCCAACCAAGAGTTGCCTCATAGAACAAAAGTCAGTCCTGTCACAGAGGACATTCCAAGGGTGCTAGGCGCTCTGTGTCAGGAACCAGGATCAAAGACCAAATATTAGAATAAGAGTTGCTCTTAGTGTTCTTCTCACTTGGGAAATTATAAGGGTTCCAGGAGCCCAGTGCCAGGAACCAGATCAGAGATCAATATATATTCAATATATTATGTACATATATATTCTTTTACAGTGGCCCTGTGGACAGCCCCATACCAACTCTGTCTCACATGGCCCTTCTGGTCCATGAGAAACTCATCCAGTGTCTACAGGGACTGTACACCCAGTTGGCCTCGGTTCAGTTCAGTCGCTCAGTCGTGTCCGACTCTTTGCGACCCCATGAATAGCAGCACACCAGGCCTCCCTGTCCATCACCAACTCCCGGAGTTCACTCAGACTCACGCCCATCGAGTCAGTGATGCCATCCAGCCATCTCATCCTCTGTCGTCCCCTTCTCCTCCTGCCCCCAATCCCTCCCAGCGTCAGAGTCTTTTCCAATGAGTCAGCTCTTCTAGGACCATTCTATTTATGCCTCTTTTCTGAGCATAATATTTTCACACTTAAAAGTGTCCCGTTTTGGACAAAAAAATTGTGGCCACTCTACTATTTCTGCAACGTCTGGGAGTGAAAGATACCCAACACAGCCCTCTTTCCTTCCCTCTAGCCTCCTCTGCCACTTAGCAAACGTCTAGATTCCCAGGCAGAAAGCAGCCCGCAGTCCGCTCTGCTTCTGAGCTGCAGAAATCCCACTGGAGACCCTTCTCAAGGCTTGAGAGGAGGGGCAGGTTCCTCCCTCTTCCAATGGGGGGGACTCTTCCTGAGCACTGTCTTCCCAACGGTGCCAACCCCTGTGATGTGGGCCCAGTAACAAGCTTCTCTTACTTTCTTTTTGATACATTCTTCATGGCACAGATTCGCTAGAATGTGAACTCCGTTAAAGAGGGCTTTATTTTGTTTGCTGTCTGGATCAGAGCCTCACACATCGTAGCCATGTAATATTTATTTGTGGAGTGAGTGATGGATGGGAGTGCCTGGCATCTCACTTTAGAACATAGTTGCTGTTGTCTTTGGATCATAGTTCAAACTCCATAGTCATAAGCACACCATTAATCATGGCCATGTATAATTTTATGCAAGTGTGTCAATGTGCTAATATCATATATGCTGGTAGCTTTCTGACACTGCTTTTTTTTCTTTTCCTTTCATCTGGGCCTCTGCTCCTCCTCTCCTCTTCTCTCCCATCTTCATTTCCCTCAACCCATGCTAACCATGTATACACATGATACATACATTTACACGCACAGAGTATTGCCTTTTTCGTGAGACCACACTAGACAAACTTTCATGCATCGTACTTTTATTCAGTGACACCTCATGGATATCCTTTGTCGTTTATAAATATTCATGTATAGGGGCTTACCTGATAGCTCAGTTGGTAAAGAATCCACTTGCAATGCAGGAGACCCTGGTTCGATCCCTGGGTCAGAAAGATCTGCTAGAAAAGGGATAAGCTACCCACTCCAGTATTCTGGAGAATTCCATGGTCTGTATAGTCCATGGGCTTGCAAAGATTCGGACCGGACTGAGCGACTTTCACTTTCACTTTCATGTGCATTAGGCTAGTTTCTGGCTTCTCTAGTTTATTCTACTGTTCTTTTAAAATTTAATTTAATTATTAATTATTATGTAGATTTGTTACTGTAACAGTTCTCAGAGAGCATTCCCTACCCCAGCAGAGGCTGCATCACCTGGGAACTTGCTACAAATACCAATAATTGGGCCCCACCCCCAGACCTAATGGATCAGAAGCTCTGGATAGGGCCTGGGAATCTGTACTTTAACAAGGCCTCCAGCAGATTCTTCTTTTTTTCCTCCAGCAGATTCTGATGCAAGCTAACGTTAAGATGTGCTTTCTCCGATGACCTTGTGATGTCGCACTGTCTTTTAAAGCGAACTCCACCATGTAGTTTTTTTTTTTTTTTTTTTGGCTGCACTGGGTCTTCGTTGCTGCACGCAGGCCTTTTCTCTAGTTGCTGCGAGCAGGAGCGACTCTCTAGCTGCCGTGCTCTAGCTTCTCATTGCTGTGAATTCTCTTGTGGAGCACAGGGCTCTAGGCACATGGGCTCAGTAGCTATGGCTCTTTGACTTAGTTGCTCCACAGGACGTGGAATCCACCCCTACCAGGGATGGAACCCATGTGCACTGCACTGACAGGTGGATTCTTCACCACGGAACCACAAGAGAAGGCCTCCCATGTAGTCTTTTATTTCAGACTTTCTTGGCTCTTCTTGAGTGTTTGTTCTTTCAAATGAATGTTAAGATTGCTGTTGTTCAGTTGCTCAGTCATGTCTGACTCTTTGTGACCCGGTGGACTGCAGCATGCCAGGCTTCCCTGTCCTTCACCATCTCCTGGAGCTTGCTCAAACTCATGTCCATCGAGTTGGTGATGCCATCCAACCATCTCATCCTCTGTCATCCCCTTCTCCTCCCGCCTTCAATCTTTCCCAGCCTCAAGGCCTTTTCTACTCTTTTGACTCTTCACATCAGGTAGCCAAAGTATTGGAGCTTCAGCTTCAGCATCAGTCCTTCCAATGAATATTCAGGACTGATTTCCTTTAGGAATAACTGGTTGGATCTCCTTGGAGTCCAAGGGACTCTCAAGAGTCTTCAACACCACAGTTCAAAAGCATCCATTCTTTGGTGCTCAGCCTTCTTTAATAATCCAAGTTTCACATCCATACATAACTACTGGAAAAGACCATAGCTTTGACTGGATAGACTTTTGTCAGCAAAGTAATGTCTCTGTTATTTAATATGCTGTCTATGTTGGTCATAGCTTTTCTTCCAAGGAGCAAGCATCTTTTAATTTCATGGCTATAGTCACTATCTGCAGTGATTTTGGAGCCAAGAAAATAAAGTCTGTCAGTTTCCATTGTGTCCCCATCTATTTGCCATGAAGTGATGGGAGCAGATGCCCTGATCTTCGTTTTTTGCATGTTGAGTTTTAAGCCAGCTTTTTCACTCTCTTCCTTCATCTTCAGCAAGGGGCTCTTTAGTTCCTCTTTTCTTTCTGCCATAAGGGGGTGTGTTGTCTTCATGGTTTAAAGTTGGGAGAGGAATGCTAAGATAAGTTCATCCAATTAAAAAAAAAAAAAAAAAACTTGTGTTTCCAATGGGAAATTTCAATCAGTTGTATTCAGTTGGTCAAAAAGTCTGTAGGGCCAAAGTTTTGTCGGCCAGAGTTGTTTCCTAACATCTCATGGAAAAACCCAAATGAACTTTTTGGCCAACCCAAAGTATCAATGTTGGGATAATTGGCATTTTTTGTGACATTAAGTGTTTATATTTGAGGAAAAAAAAACAACTGTCTTTTCATTTGTCATCCATTAGATTTTATCATTTTTTAATAGTGGTTTCCTGGCTTATCAAATTTATTTATAAATAATTACAGTTTGAGATAATTATATGGGGTTAAATACTGTTCCCATTCCATTTCTAAGCTAGAAAGAAAACTATAAGGTAGCTAAATATTTATCTTATACAAAGTCACTTTATTAAAAATCTCTCTTTAGTTCCAGTAGTTTGTCATTTCCAGCAATGACGTTGTCAATAAAATGATGATCATATTTCTTTTTCTCCCATGTGTATACCCTTCTTGATTTTGTTTGCTGCGTTTACTAAGACCTACAGAACAGTGTTGAAAAAGTAATAGCAGAAGCGAATGTACCTGTCTAGTTCCTGATTTAATTTGAAATGGCTTTACTGTTTCAGCACTTAGAATAATATTTATTGTTGGGCTCTGGTGGTCATTAATATTGAGTTGGCCAAAGTGTTCATTCCAGTTTTACTGTAACATCTTATGGAACCCTATACATTTATATTTAAGTGGTTTCCTTCTAGTCAAATTTTAATCTGGATTTTTATTAGGAGCAGCTGTTGATTTCTATCAAATGTCTTTTCAGCATCTATTATATGTTTTAATGGTTTTTTTTTCTTCCTTTAATGTGTTCTTCTCATTCTTTTGAGCGTCCTTCTGTAGGGAGAATAAAACAGAAGTTACTGTCTCCATCAATTTTCCTGTCTCATTAGTTTCACTGAAAAAAGAGATTCTAATTACTTACTTGGGTAAATTATCTGAAGCTAAGAGGCTGGGAGGAAAGCAACATGAATCTGATGAACTGAAATACAAATTGTTGTTTAGTCAGTAAGTCATGTCCGATTCTTTGTGACCCCGTGGCCTGGGGCCCACTAGGCTCCTCTGTTGTACAAGAACTACAAATGCAGGTATACAGATGACTCTTGGAGCTCTTTCCTCTTTGACCAGCTCAACTTAAAAAAAGACCGTAAGTAAAACAGAAAATAATTGGAAACAGTAATGGCGTAGAGGGTCAGAGCCTGACAGATCTGGGTCCAGCTCTTAGTGCTGCCACTTGCAACCTGGACAGCTTTGGGTAGTAAAAATGGCTAGCCTTTTTGGAATTTTTACTGTGTTTTTCTAACCATTTTATATGGATTCATTTTGCTTACATGCTTCCTCTCTCTAAATCACGTGTTTCCTCTTACTAAACAGAGAATGGTGTATCTACTTCATTATAGGGTTATTGGAATAAGAATTGCAAAGAATTGCAAAAAGTTAGCTTCATGCTCTCAGTTGTGGACTTTCTCATTAAATAGCTTTTCTTTTTCCTCGATAACTGCCAAAAATTAACCTACCATGAAGCAGAGGAAGTCACTTGTGTGGTTTCTTGGCCAAACAGCCCCAACCTCTCCTTGGATAAATAGGTTCCCATGGAAGTGGGGGTTGAAAGTTTCCTTTGGACTGTTGACCTTGAGCCTGTGCTCACAGTCAAGCACACCCTTCCTGTTGACCCTGGTCCTTTTACTCACTGCAGTGGACTGAGTAGGAAGTGATAAAAGTACCAACAGACCTCTTTTTCCCTGGGGAATCTCCTAGGGACAGAAACATATAGGGGTCCCTGGAACTTGAACTTCTTCTGTGTGGTGAGAACTTACATGGACTCTGTGAGCCCACCCCTTTCTCTCCTTCCAGAACAGGACAGGCAGCTCCTGGTTGATCCACTCTCCAGATCATTCTCCAAGTGCCTTGGTGGCAGCTGCTTGGTCAGTGGCTGAGCAGAGGACTTGGGGCACACTCTTCATCCTCTCTTCCCAGTACCTGTGGAAACAGAGCGACTCCTGCATCATTCCTTGTATTCTGTCCTCAGTAGCACAGCTGGTGCCCTCAGTAAATGGCTGGTCCGTCCTGCCGATTGCTCACACCCAAGCCTTAACTCCAGCTGGCTCAGCCCTGATTCTGCTCCTTTACATCCAGAAAATCCTCTTGTCGCTGCTTGTGAAGCACATCGGGAATGTAACCATCTTCCCACCTCACTGCTACCATGCTGGTCCAAGTCACCATCATCGCTTATTTAGACACTGGTAAACCTCACTGGTCCCTGTTGCAGCCCTTGCCCCCATTCTGTCTGTGTACCCCACAACAGCTGGATACCTAACCAGTCAGTCAGCCAAATGAATACGATTTGTGCCTTGCCATCCCTCTCCAAATGAGCAAGGTCATCTTCCCGTGGTGGTAAGGTGGTACTTCCCACCTCACCTCTCTGACTGCGACCCTGCCACCCTCTCATATTACCAACTTCTCGTTTGTGCTAAGTTACTTCAGTCATGTCCAACTCTTTGTGACCCTAAGGACTGTAGCCCACCAGGCTCCTCTGTCCATGGGATTCTCCAGGCAAGTATACTGTATTAGTTGCCATGCCCTTCTCCAGTGGATCTTCCTGACGCAATGATCAAACCCACGTCTCTTTTGTCTCCTGCATTTGGCAGATGGGTTCTTTACCACTAATGCCACTGGGGAAGCCCCACCAACCCCCAACCCCATCCCCAAACACACACAGCTCTCCTGATGCATGCCACCTTGTTTGTCTTGGTGCCTTGACTCAGCTTCCCACTCTGGGCCTTTATATATTTGAACTCCTTACTGAAGCCTCGTCTCCTCCAGACCTGTCTTCCACCACTCAGGGTCTTAGAAATCATGGTAAAAGTCAAAAGCATTGCCAGGAAACTTTTCTTGTTAGAAATGTTCCAGGGGTTGGACATCCCTGGCAGTCCAGTGGTTAAGACTCTACCTTCCAATGCAGGGCATGCAGGTTCAATCCTTGGTCAAGAAGATGCCACGTGCTAAGATCTCACATGTCTCTTGGCCAAAAAATCAAAACATAAAACAGAAGCAATGTTGTAACAAATTGCACAAAGCCTTTAAAAATGGTCCACATCAAAAAAAAAAAAAAAAATTAAAAAAGAAAAATGTTCCAGGGAAATCACAGAAAAAGAGTTGTTCTCTTGTCCTCCAGACCTGGTTGACCTGCAGTGGCTGGTGACTGTTCCCAAGTTACCACCAGTTCATATATCCACTGTCTTTCCATTGCAAAGTTATCACCTGCTCTGTAAACCAAGCTGGAGAATGAGAGCTTAAATGCAGTTCGCATGCACTTGCTGCTGCTATACATGACCTTGTTTATCTCAAGGAAGAATAGCCTTTCAGAATCCTGTTATTAGTCTTGATGGCAGTGATATCCTCTTAGGTCTTCATTCTTGACAAATGGATCTCTCTATTCCCCAGAAGGTGCTGAAAGAATCTAGAAGTATTTCCTGATGTATAATCTGTCATGGAAACACATTTTCTATTGATCACTTCTCTACTTACTGTACAGTACAGGCAAATTAAAAGGCTGAACACCAGAGAATTACTGCTTTTAAATTGTGGTGTTGGAGAAGACTCTTGAGAGTCCTTTGGACTGCCAGGAGATCAAATCAGTCAATCCCAAAGGAAATCAACTCTAAATATTGACTGGAAGGACTGATGCTGAAGCTGAAGCTCCAATATTTGGGCCACCTGATTCAAAGAGCCAACTCATTGGAAAAGACCCTCTGCTGGGAAAGATGGAAAGCAAAAGGAAAAGAGTAGAGCAGAGAATAAGATGGTTAGATAGCATCACCGACTCAGTGGACATGAACTTCAGCAAACTCCAGGAGATAGTGGAGGGCAGAGAAACCTGATATGCTGCAGTCTGGGGGTTGCAAAGCATCAGAAATGAACAACAACATCAACCGGCAAATTAGTTGAACCTGTATATCAATGCTTGTGTGGTTTGTAAAAGAGTAGCTGTTACAAGTTTATCAGTAGGGAGATCATAAAAAGAGTATGAGTCTTTCCCCTATAGAATAAAAACTCAAAGTGGCTTATACTTCTTATCAGAACATAAACTTAGCACAGAGTCTATGAGGCAACAAATCTATTGATTTCCGAGTCTCACCCCCAAGATCGGATCCCTTTGCTCTAGTGGGGAGTCCAGGGCAAGTGATTTTTAGTAGATAGTTTTGAACTGCACTTTTGAGAAGAACTGGATTCAGTGAGAGAATTTTGGATTCAGAGGAAAACACTTGGGTCTTAATTCCAGCTCAGTGGCCTTAGGTTTCAATCCTTTGATTTTTGTTTTCCAGTCTATCAAAGGGAACCAGCCATAACCCTCTGTGTTATTATAGATATTATTTTCACAAAGGTTGTTTTTGCAGGCAACCAACCTCTCTGAACAGGCTGTGAGTGTAACCACAGCAAAAGTCACAAATCTTATGCATTTGACTCTGTGGGATAAGAGAAACACCCTCAAGCCTTTTTTCCAGTTACTTCCGTTGAAAAATAAATAAACTGCATATTAGAGACAGCAGCAGGACTGCTTACTGATAAACAGTCAGTTAGTAGAAAGACTATAAAAACTCAGCACTCTGGTGCAGTTAATGAAAGGATGACGTTAATGGTCTCTAAGGACACAATTTATTGCAACATCATGATTTCTGTACAGAAAGTGACATTGAANCACTTGTGATCAGATTATTATAATGTACGTCTAAATAGAAAGAGGAACTAAGATACTCACAGTCAGTATCTTAAAGAACAGCTTTATACGCTCATCCTGACTTTAACATATATATATCTACATACACGTATATCTTCCTCAAATGGTTCTAAAATTGCTTTTATGCAGCTCAAGCCATAAACTATAGGTAAAAAGCAGCAGCACCCTCTGTGCAAAGCTTAATGTCATAATATCACCATGGCAACAATATCTCTGCAATGTGGAGATGCAATTCTTCCCTGAAAATTAATCAGCTGCAGTGACAATCATAGTTACTATCTCAGGCAAGTAGTATAGATCCACCTAAGACCCCAGAGAATCTTCCAGTGTCTGTATCCATTAAATAAGACCACAAGGTTTTATTAAGAAAACAACTGTCTAAAATCAAAATCTTAAACCTTCTATTTCTAAAGCATCTCATAGGATATACTTATTTATCACACATACTCTAAACTTCTTAAAAATTGCATTTAAAAGATGATATTTCCACATATCGGCTCCCAGACACTTTTTTAACTGATTCCTTTAAAGGTTATTAGTTGCCTAAAGATTTACGCTTAATAAAAATGTCTTGAGAAAAAGGATGTGAAATAAGAAATTAGAAAAATCCATCCAAATTATATTTTGAAAAAGTAAAAATGCCTATTTTTCAGCCAAACCTGTGGCTGGAGCTCTCAGGACGCAGTTAAAAGGAAAAGTTGATTTTATTGAGAGATGCAAAAGTGTAGTGGAAAAAACACAACTCTGGAGTGAAATAAAATGCTGTTTAAATCCTAGCGATATTATAGTGGTTTAATATATAAAATTGCTAGTAAAATTTTCCACATAAAGTTAGAAGAAGAAAATGATAATACTGTGTCAACAGATAAGCTAAACCATGCAATAAAATCTAACATCTATTCAGTAAAAATAAATTCTAGAAGAGAACTTACTCAAATCTGATTTTTAAAAACATATTTAGAAAAACCTACATCAGCATTACAATAATATATTTTTTAAATTCCTCTAAAATCAAGAACGAGACAAGCACGCTGGCAAATTTGCTGGTTTGAAAAGTAAGTCTTCCAAGAAAATAATGAATGAATCAATGAATGGCATAATCTGTGATAATTTTATAGAAAAACTGTAACACTTTAGTGAAGTACTAGGCTTTCTAGATGACTCAACAGGTAAAGAATAGCAGTGCAGAGCAGGAGATGCAGAAGATGCGGGCTTGATCCCTCAGTCAAGAAGATTCCCTGGAGAAGGATATGGCAAGCCACTCCAGCATTCTTGCCTGGAAAAGCCCATGGACAGAGGAGCCTGGCGGGCTAGAGTCCACAGGGTTGCAAAGAGTTGGACATGACTGAACAACTAACACTTTCTTTTTTAGTGAAGTACTAAAGAAGACATATGGAGAAGGCAGTGGCACCCCACTCCAGTACTCTTGCCTGGAAAATGCTACGGATGGAGGAGCCTGGTGGGCTGCAGTCCACGGGGTCACTAAGAGTTCGACAGGATTGAGCGACTTCACTTTCACTTTTCACTTTCATGCATTGGAGAAGGAAATGGCAACCCACTCCAGTGTTCTTGCCTGGAGAATCCCAGGGATGGGGGAGCCTGGTGGGCTGCTGTCTATGGGGTCGCACAGAGTTGGATATTACTGAAGCAACTTAGCAGCAGCCACAGCAAAGACATAGAAGGGGTAAACATATTCTGCTTATAGACAGGAAGGTAATATTTGCAAATATTTATCCTTTCCAAACTGATCTATAAATTTATGCAATTTCGATCAAAATCCTAACAAGGTATTTTCATAGAAAATAAGCTAACTTAAAATGTTTCATAAAACAGCAAAAAACAAAAACAGATAAATATTCCATAAAACCGATGATTAACGAAAACATTACCCAACAAAATAGTAAGATTAGAGATGATAGTAATTCACTGATATACATGTTATATGTTGATTTTTTTAAAAAAAGCAAAGCAGACCAATAGAACAAAATCTAGAACTCAGAATTCGACCAACACTCATAAAAAATGTGATTTCTAACAAAGATGGTGTTGCAAATCAGTGGAGAAACAGTAAACTATTCAGTAAATGGTGCTGGGGGAACATTCCATATAAAAAAGTGACTCTGGATCCCTACCTCACACTACACATAAAAACCAAGTCCAACTATATTCAAATATGTAAATACAAAAGCGAAACATTCTGACTTTCAGGAGAGACTGTCATCTCCCTCTCCTGCTGTCTCCGAGTGCCATCTGTATGCTAGTTCGCTGTTGCCTGGCATCTCTTTGGAAAAGGGCAGCTAAAGCCACTCCAGCATTCACTTGGCCAATAAAAAGCCCATGTGTGGAGTCAGGACTGAGAATGAGGATAAAGCTAATTTGAAGTGGCAGGGCAGACACTACAGTGCAGTTTAAAATCAAAATGTTTAGACCACTTAATAAACTAATGAAAACATATTGTGAACAACAGGACTTTTCAATAAGGCAGATCAGCTCCTGATTTGGTGGGCAGCCAATCAATAAAACAGACACACCTGCAGAGCTGGAAATGGAGAATGCAGATGTCCTCAGTGTGTTCTAGCAGCAGATAGAGGTGTCAAGTAAACAGAGAAAGTACTTGCTACTTTTCTCTACCTGTGCTCGCAAGTAAGTCAATGTATTCTAAATGAAAAAAAAAAAAAAAAAAAAAAACAACANATGGCATCACTGACTCGATGGGCGTGAGTCTGAGTGAACTCCGGGAGTTGGTGATGGACAGGGAGGCCTGGCATGCTGCAATTCATGGGGTGGCAAAGAGTCGGACACGACTGAGCGACTGAACTGAACTGAACTGAATTATGGGCTGAGGAAAACAAACTCAAAGGTCTTATTTTTTTCTTAAGGGAGGAAGGACCTGGGTTAGGTGGTGGCAGGTGGTAAAAGGTGACAGGGTTTAGATCGGGGAGGTTATGTGGAGAAATCTTTCAGTTGGTTAATAGAGGGAATTCAGTCACTTAGTCAGGTGACTTTTTGTGACCCCATGGACTGTAGCCTGCCAGGCTCCTCTGTCCATGGAGTTTTCCAAGTAAGGATACTGTGGGGTGGGTTGCCGTTTCCTTCTCCAGGGGATCTTCCCGACCTAGAGGTCGAACCCAGGTCTCCCGCACTGCAGGCGGGTGCTTCATCGTCTGAGCCATTAGGGAAGCCGCAGCTGGTTACTAGAGAGTGTCAGAGCATAGTCAGCGACAAGATGAGTGGGGAAGGCACAGAGAAACGGCAGTGCAGCGTCCAAAGCAGCCCTGCTCTGTGGGCTTGGGCGGGAGTAGCCCACTTGTGCTGCAGCGGCTTGTCTGTGGCCTCAGGCAGAAGCTCTCCTTTTCTGCAATCAGCTTTTCCTAGGGCTTTTTATCAGAGCCCTCAGCTTGAAGTCTTCACTGGAATGGGTAGTCAGCAGCCTGGTGATGTCTATCTTTTCCGGGGGAAACCTGAGCCTGATGATGAGCCCCTTGGCGTATTGCAGCTGTGTTGGTTGTTAACGGTACTTGATAAGGTCTTTCAAGGTGCAGAAGCTGTTTTCGTCTAGCATTTCAGGGTGCCAGAACGCCGAACCTCCAGGCTGGTAGGGCACGCAGAGAGGCCTGCTTGAGTGGAACCTCCCCTGGATGGAGGCCCCAGAGCCTCAGATGTGTGTCCTGTTATGGAGTCCATGGTCTTGGGCCAAGGTGGGGAGAGCTTTCGTCGTATCTTCCTGGAACCGCCATGTCTGCGAAGACCTTCTTCCCAGCACACCTGTGGTTGAACAAAGTTGGGTTTGTCGACTCCCTGCAGTCAAAGTGAGCACAATCACAGACAACTGTGGGGCTTTTTGAGGTGCTTGTTTTCGTTCTCGATACCTTCCTTGTCTGCACTGGAAGCTTTGGAAGGACAGAGCCCCCCCTGTGGTATCTCTGTGTCTAGCACCCCACCAGGCCCAGAGGGGGCGGCTCAGCAGATGGCATTTATGTGGTCATCTGGGTAAGGCCTGAAGGGAGTTTTAACCTTTCAAAGAGAGGTCTGTTACTTGACAGAGCTGAGAAATTAGGGTCCCTCCTCTTTCTCCAGAGGCCAGCAAGGGCGGAAAAGAAGGCATAGATGCCTCTGGAGAGACAGTGGAGACAGCGGCATGGAGAGCAAATCCCAAACTCGAGCCCTCCTTCCTACTGTCTTCAAAGAAAGGGAAATTGGCCGTCTACTCGTGGGTTGAACTGGGGCTATGGATGTTGTGTGGTGGGGCTCTCAACGCAGAAAGGAAGGCCCTGAGAAGGAAGGGCACTCAGAGAGATAGCTGTCTTTTGTGAAGAACTGAAGCCATTATACTGGCAGGGGTATTATGACTTTTTTCCACCTGTTCATCTTGGTTTCAGTTGCTCCTGCCTGCCTCCCTCATCCTCCTTTGCCCTGTCTGCTTTTTCAAATTCCACAATCCTATATACATTCGTGGTGCTTCTACGCCAGGCCCTGGACTTGGCTTATAAAAGATGAGTAAGGCATGATTCCCAAGATTCACCCTCCTGTGATTGATGGGGTCTGGTGGGGTGATGGCAGAGGAGTGGTAACCAGCGAAATCGTGGCCACTTTCCTGTTCCTGACCCTCCAGGCTACAGATGACTTTTGGCTTCTTCTTTGGTTCTGTGCAAGTGCCTAGAGAAAGAGGCATCTTTTGCTCCTTGAAAGCCAAGATGAGAGTCTCCTGATGCTACCTGTGGCCATNGTCTTCAAAGAAAGGGAAATTGGCCGTCTACTCGTGGGTTGAACTGGGGCTATGGATGTTGTGTGGTGGGGCTCTCAACGCAGAAAGGAAGGCCCTGAGAAGGAAGGGCACTCAGAGAGATAGCTGTCTTTTGTGAAGAACTGAAGCCATTATACTGGCAGGGGTATTATGACTTTTTTCCACCTGTTCATCTTGGTTTCAGTTGCTCCTGCCTGCCTCCCTCATCCTCCTTTGCCCTGTCTGCTTTTTCAAATTCCACAATCCTATATACATTCGTGGTGCTTCTACGCCAGGCCCTGGACTTGGCTTATAAAAGATGAGTAAGGCATGATTCCCAAGATTCACCCTCCTGTGATTGATGGGGTCTGGTGGGGTGATGGCAGAGGAGTGGTAACCAGCGAAATCGTGGCCACTTTCCTGTTCCTGACCCTCCAGGCTACAGATGACTTTTGGCTTCTTCTTTGGTTCTGTGCAAGTGCCTAGAGAAAGAGGCATCTTTTGCTCCTTGAAAGCCAAGATGAGAGTCTCCTGATGCTACCTGTGGCCATTTGGAGGGAGGGAAGGGGCTCACATATTAGAGGTGTGGTCTTAGCCAGCAACCACCCAGCGTGCCAAGGGGTCTTGTCGGCAGGGATAGAATGGAGACGGTAGGGCAAGGAGCACAGCAGTTAAGTGGTGAGTCAAGGGCAGCCAAAGCCAGAACAAGGGCTGGGAATGAAAACCGGAGTGGTGGGAGAGGTCTGGTGGCTGCGGTAAAAGGGTCTTGTCTAACAACCCGAAGGACCCCCTGAGCCTGCTCTGAACCTCCTTTCTGAGATCTGGAGAAGCAGGGACTGGGTGGGGGGGAGCGGGGGGCAGCAGCACACCCCCCTTGAATGCAATGACTACCCTCTCCGAGCCCTGGAAGACCCTCAGGAGGCCCGAGGGCTTCATTCTCTCCCAGGCAGTAGACTCTCTCCTCTCCGACTTCTCTCCCTCCAAATCCATCTTCATTAGTAACTATAAATGTCAGAGTCAGAGCCGTTAGAAGGCTGTTCTTAGATAAATAATGCTTTTCATATTTAATTTACGAGTAGTTCTGCTGCCTCTTTGGGGTGTGCTGGGTTAATTAAGAGCTGAATTAGATGGAGCTGCGTCTCCCTAAGGAGACTCAATTAAACTCTTTCTGGCAAAAAAAAAAAAAAAAAAAGTGAAACGAAGGAAGGAAAGGTGGTTGAAGAAAGGGGTCCATTGGAGGATACTGCCCCTTCATGGTGACCTCAGCCTCAGCCTTAGCCTCGCCTCCCTGTGCAGTTTGGAGCCTCCCCTAGTCCAGGAGGCAGGCGATCTGGGCTTGCGGGGAGGTGCAGGGTATGGACTCTGGTGAGCCAGACCAGCTTCTGTGGCTGGAGTGGGGTTAAGGCCCTGTGGCTGGGAAGCCAGCCCCTGGAGCCCATCGGACGCTGCTAGGATTTGGCTGTGGGGCTGGGAAGCTGATTCCAGCCTCGGCCAGGATTGTCGCTTGGAAATTCCAACCCCCATCCCTGGCCCTTCTGCCCCCCACCAAATCATTCCCCTTCAGGGGGCTGAGCAGGCCAGGGCAGCATGTGCCCGAGCGTTTCATGAGCAGCTGATGAAATCCTACAGAGCGCTTCCTTCAGGGTTCCGGCTGCTGGGAGGAGGGTTGGGGGATAAAGCCCACCCTCCCTGGGGGGTTGCATGAGCCCCAACTTCAGGGGATCAGACTGCAGGACACAGCCAACTGTGTCCGCTCCCCCCATTGAAGGGGAAGTGGATTCAGCCCAAGTCCTAGGGTGCGTTGGTACAGAGGTGGGCCTGGAATTAGAGCCCTTGGGTACGGTCACCAATACTTTTGAATGTGCTTATGCACAAGCACACATGCCTCCCCCCTCCCCGCTCTTTTCAGGGGCTCATGGATTCACAGAAGGCTCTTGCACACCTCTCATCAGGTAGAAGTCTGCAGGGACAGGGACCCCGCAGCACAAGTGGGTCCTCCCATCCTGGGCCCCACTCTCTGGGCGCCAAGAGTTGCCTTTGCACCCCGGAGACCCTGTGGGGTACTGCGCTGTCCCTCAGTCTATGCACTCACAGAGCCGCAGACCATGTCTGCACCCTGTGTCCCCAGACACAGTCACCAAGCGCCAGACAGCCGCAGTCTCCTGACCTCCTCCTATGTGAGCCCCGGGCTGGGGAACATCTCTGTGCCCAACACAAGTGTGCCTGTGCACGCACAGACACACAGAAACACGTGCACGCACCCCTGGGCACGGGGCTCGAGACTAGACAGCTGCTGTGCTGTCCAGAAAGGCTGGAGTGCTCTGGATGACTGTCCCTCAGTCTCCCGAGCAGCCAACTGTGAACTCTGCAGGAAGTGGGGAATGGACCTCCTTGTGATGAAGAGGAAGAGCCTTGAGGGAGTGGGGCTGGAAGGGAGCCCACCTCGTGTGCAGGCGGACGACACCCTTCCACCCTGCAGGCTCCAGGAGCCATTCTCCCCCTTCAGACCTAGCTGTGTGACATCCTGTCTGTCCTCCCAGCCCTTGCTTCCCTCAAAGGCTCCTACAGCAAACCAGGCTAAAGGAAACCTGGCCTCGGTCTGCCCAGTTCCCTTTGGTCAGCTCTTCACCCGAGAGGAGATGCTGGGGCCTGAACAGGTGGGGTGGGGCCTCTTAGACACGTGCAGGGTGACGGCTCTGTCTCTCTCTGCGTTGACTTGATTCCCGAAGTGTGGCTCCCCCTCCAGTTTCGTGGCCAAGTTCATGCTGGGGGCAGATTTGGCTTTTCTGGCTAAGCCTGGAGGGCTTCTCCTTGGGCGCAGTTTTGTTCTTCTCCTCAGTGCCTTGCATGTCCTCACCTGGACTGATCCTCTGGGGAGATGGACCCCATCAAGCAGGATTGGGGGCTTCAGTTCTGACTTGAGGGCCAGGAGGACCTCAGAGATCATCTCTCCCCAGCCCTTTGTGTGCAGAGGAAGAGGCGGGAGTTGACCAGGGCCTCACGGAGGATCAGGGACAAGACGGATTCGGAACTAGGCTTCCTGTCTGCCTCCAGCCTTCTGCCTGGCCCCTCTTCACTGCCCACCCTGTAGCTCTCTCTCTCTCCTTTGCTTTTCTTCCATCATTTCATCTTTGCCTTTATAGACGTATCTTGTTTTATACAGCAGATAAGTCCTTTTAAACGCTGCAAAGAGCTTTTACACATTGAATCTTATTGTAAAATGTGGTCTTTCCCCTCCTACACACTGCAACTAAAGAGCCCGCATGACACAAGTTAAAAAAAGGTTTTGTGCGCTGCAACTAAGACCTGGAGCAGCCAAATAAATGAATATTTTTAAAAAATCAATTGATTAAAACTAAAGGGGTGCTACATATTTCCCTTTGACCCCACAAGGGTCCTGGGCACCAGCAGGGAGGAGAGTGAAGTGGCCCCTGAGAGGGAGTGGCAAGAGCCAGACATTCTGTCTCCTGTCTGCCTTTTTTCTGGGAAGCCTCTGTTTGTCCCTGAATTCCTCGTTAGATTAAAGACTTGACCTGGGAACTGGAATACTTAGATCTAGTCGTGTGTTTTCCAGAGCATGTTCCATAAAACATTGGTCTTGAGAAGTCTGCTGTGAATAAGGGTTTCTTGATTTAAAAAAAAAAAAAAAGTTTGAGAAATGCTGCATTTTATCCCTCTCGGAGATGCGCCACGCACACTAAAATATTGGGAGGTCCTGCTAAAAATACCTGCTGACTCTGCCTTCCCAAATCTTCTTTGACCATGCTGTTGCTGCTAAGTCGCTTCAGTCGTGTCCGACTCTGCGACCCCATAGACGGCAGCCCACCAGGCTCCCCCGTCCCTGGGATTCTCCAGGCAAGAACACTGGAGTGGGTTGCCATTTCCTTCTCCATTCTTTGACTATAGGATCCTTTATTTCTGGGAGCACCTGCTCTGTGGAGCACAGGATGAGAAACGTTGGTCTGGTTTATCTTCTGCGTTGACTCTCTTATTGTGTGAGGCCCCCTGCCACACTCCGCTTGTTGGGTATCCTGACTTCCCTGTCCTCGTTGGGTCACCAGAGGCTGGAACTGTTTCCTCTGGCTTCTTAAGTAGAGGGGATGGGAGCAGGGAGGGCTCACGGGAGAGTGGCCCAGAAAAGCTAGGCAGCAAAGCTAGAAAAGTGGATGAGGAAAGCTACATAGGACGGGAGGCTGGTGGAGGTGAGACCCAGCCACTCTAGCGCACAGACGAGCAAGTAGAACCTGTGGGTGTGAAGGGAGGGAGGCCCTAAGTGTCTGTCTAGGGCCCTGGGTTTCATGGGCTCCACCCGATGTGCCTGACTGTGGCCTTCCTGCTACTGCCCCACCCCCCGAGCACGCTCCACCAGCATCCACTGTCTCTCTGGAGCCATTAGACTCATTGGAAAAGCCCCTGATGATGGGAAAGAGTGAAGGCGGGAGGAGAAGGGGACGACAGAGGATGAGATGGTTGGATGGCATCACTGATGCGATGGACATGAGTTTGAGTAAACTCCGGGAGTTGGTGTTGGACTGGAAGCTGTCTGTTCTCTGGAAGTGAAACAAGGCGTTGTCCCTGCGGCCTCTCCTGTTTGGAGAACTATTGCTAGTTGAGTTGGAGCCTTGGGGGGGACAGTAACCCGAATGCTGGCACTTGGATCTGTGTCTTTTCTGTATCCTTGAGATGAAGGGGGGGAGGGGTGGGGGCTGGATGGTAGTGGTGGTTGGTAAGTCAGTGTCCACAGTCCTGTGGGCAGGGCGCTGTCCCTGGGACAAGACAGCCTCTCCCATCTGACTCTTAGGCTGGGACTCCCTAAGCACCCAAGGAGGGCCAGATGGGCGGGTCTGTTGGTCCAGACCAGTGCCCTGCTGTGGTGTCAGTCGGAAGAACTCACTGGGTCATGAAAACCTCACATTTCGAGGTCACGTCTGGGGTCCATTTGGCAGCTACCTAGTGGCTTCCTACCATGAGCCTGGTCGTGAGCTAGGTCCTAGGCTTATAGAGACCAGTAAGCTCTAGGGCCCTGACCTCAAGGTGCTCCCAGTCTAGTAGGAAAGGCACATGCATAGACGTTAAAGGGGCAAAATGATGATAGATGAGGGGGTGAAAAGTACGTTGGATTCCACTTTCATGGGAGGGAGCTGGGGCAAAAGCCTTGGCAGAAGAGAGGACTGAAGTGAGACATCAGGCCTGAGGAGCTGCTCTCCAGACAGACGGGGGGACGTAGGAGGGGTGGGGCCTGGTGGGGGGAAAGCTGGTCCATCCAGACTGTGGTGCTGGGAGTGGCATGAGGCAGGGGTGCCCGGGCAGGGCGGAGGGGAGTCAGGAGGTGGTGAGGGAAGAGCAGGGGGCCGGCACAGACTAGGCCCTGGCTGAGGGGCCACGTTAGGATCAGCCCCAGGTCAGAACACGTGCTGAGGTCACTGCTGAAAGCCAGAGTGCTTCAAGGCAGTATTTTAAAAAGGCAAGGTGGAGGGCGATGGCTTGCCAAGGTTCATTCAGCTCTCTGGGCTGCTTAGCTTGTTAAATGGAACTTTGTCTGCATTTGGCCTCCTGGGGAATTATCAGGCCTCAAGGCTCTCTGAGGTCACTGTGCTGTCCTGAGCAAGCATAGAAACAGGGGCAAACCTGACAGGAAGCAGCCTGCCCTGCCCCTTAGGGGTGTGCCCTAAAGCCCGCCCCTGCCTCCTGAAGGAGGGGTGAGGCTGGCATGCAGGGGCCAAAAGGCTGCTGAGGAAGTGGGGAGCATTGGGACGGGCTGAGAGGCCTGCAGAAGGTCTTCCAGGTGGGACCTTGGCCTATCGCCAGGCTCCCTAGTTCTCAGGCCCCACACAGAGGGTGCTGACAATGGTCTCTGTGTGGCCTGAGCATTTTTCCCACTTGTCAAGGGTTCATTTATTTTCTTTTTTCCTCCCTGTAAATCAGAGCTGATACAAGGGCTTCTTCCACCCATGCGATTCTAGAGAGAGAGAGAAAGAGAGTGTGTCCTGCCCCCAGCTTTGCTTGGTCTTCTGCTTTCCTTCCAGCCTCCCGTGTGTCCACCTGTCTGAGCCCTGGTGTCCTGCTCAGCTCCAGTGGTGGCGGCCTCTGTCCTTATCTGCTGCCTGAAGCTGTCCCTGAGGACCCAGGCCCCCTTTGTCCTCTCTTTCCTCTATTCTCCACTTCTGGCTTTGAAGGCTTTGCACATCTCCAAGCAAGGCCTGAAGTCCCCGTCCAGACGCCCAGATTTTGTTTTGTTTTGTTTTTGCAGGGTTGAGCAGACATGTCATTGGTGTCCGTGTGTATGTCTGTGTGAATAATTGAGGGGAGGAGGGGTGAGGTGACAGAGGGGTGCACTTTTCAGATGGTCTTAAAGCCATAATAATAATAGCTAACATTTATTGAGTGTCTACTATGTGCCTATTGCTCCAAATGCTTTATTTAATACACTTATTTCCCTTATTCCTTTCAATGACCCAAGGAAGTAGGCGCACATTAGGTTCCCATTTAGAATGGGGGCCCAGAGAAAGGGTGAGAAAAGCCAGCCATTTCATTGCTTCCTTGGTGGGAGATCTTTCTTCCCCAGGAGAACGACTCTCTAAAGGCCAACTAGGGCATCCCTCTGCCTCTGGCCAGGACTGACTCAGAGAACCACATCTGGTGAGGAGGAGGGCTCTGGACCAGGCTGAGGAGTCTTGGGTAGAAGTTGGTTCTTGGTGTTTTGTTCAAGGTCATTGTCAGAAGGTCATTCTTACAGCTGAACTGAAACCCTCCTTATCCCCAACACAGCCCTGTCAGCTGGAGTGGGGTCAGCATTTTCTCTACTGGGTCCCCATCTTCCGGCAGGTTGAAGCAGGTGTCTGGACTCTTAATGTTCTTTCTTTGGGTCCCAAGATCCTAACATTCTCCCTCTGTCCCAAAGCTAGACACCGGGCCTGGGGCTCCCCTTCTCTCCTCCTTCACACCCCAGCCGGCAGCCCCCTGCCCTGTGATACTCCTTTATTGCCCTCAGGAGCAGAACGGGGCCCCCGGTACCCTGCTACGTGTGTCTTTGCTCTTTCCACAGCCTAGCTCAGGGCCTATCAGGCTGTGGCTGGAAGATTTTGCCCTTTGAAAAAGGTGTCTTTCTTTTAAAGGGTGAGGGACTAATCATTAATGTAAAGAAGTCTTCTGGGACAATCTGTATTCTGGGTCTGCTTAGAAAAGAGTTGAGCAACAGAGTGGTGGAACCACTCTGGAGAGGGCCAGAGATAACTCACCTGCAGGGGAGGAAAACCTGATGGACTGGTTGCCATAACTCTAGGTGGGCCTCCCAGGCCCTGAGGCGCTGGTCCAGGCTCAACGAGCGCCTCCCGGAGGTTAGACAGTCAAGGGACGCTTGATGCATGGATTATCATTACGGGCGACTTCTGTTTATGGCTGCACTGGGTCTTAGCTGTGGCACACAGGGTCTTTGTTGCCTGATGTGAGACATCTTTGCAGCTTGCAGGATCATTTGTTGCGGAATACGGGCTCTTATCTGCAGCATGTGGGGTCTAATTCCTTAACCAGGGATCAAGCTGGGCCCCCTGAATTGGGAGCTCCGAGTCTTAGCCATTGGACCACCAGGGAAGTCCCATTACAGGGGACTTTTTGAGACAGCATTTCTGGTATGGATTTGAGCAGGGCGCAAGGCTGAAGAGAGGTGGGGCTGTTTCAGGGTCTGAGGAGACCCTTTCACTCTAGAGAAAGGATAGCTTATGGCTCTTACTTATCAAGGAATGACCCTGGACGGCCCTAGGAGGTGTGCAACCTGCAGAGCCTGGCCACATGCAGCTGGTCCTGGGTGGGGATGTGCTGAATGGTCACGCAAGTGCTGGGGAGCAGCAAGCTGGGAGCTGGAGCCCTGGGTACCCACCCCAGTGTTGTGCTGACTGCCCCCGTGGAGGCTTGGCACTCATCAGTTAAATGGAGGGGTTTCTCCCCGCCTTCCTGCCTCGCCTGAAGCCTCTCAGAGGGTGACATGAGCTATGGATGTGATGCTCAGAGCAGACTTGTGCCAGGATACTTGAGATCTGTAGGGTAGCTGCTTTCCTGGCCAAATGAACCCCTTCCTCTCTGTTCCAGGATGTTTGATTCCCCCTTATCCACCATGGTCACCGTGTGACCTGGTCCCTTACTTTCTGGCTTGTCTCTGGACTCCCCCGCCCCCCAGGTAACACAGGCTCATTCAGGACCAGGCAGCTTTATGTTACTGTTACCTCTCCTATGCCCAGCATAAGGCCTGGGCAAGAGGTCATCCTCCAAGTCCCCAGGTGAAGGCTACCACAGCAACGGACTCTGCCTCCTCCAGAGGGATTTGATCTTGGAAGGGCCCTGGAGGCAGGGCACTGGTGCCCATCATGGTGTTAAGAGGCTATAAAGAGCCCAGGCGGGGACATCCATTTGATCCCTGCAGATAGGAAAAATGGGGCTCAGAGGTTCAGTGAATTGGCCAGAGCAAATCAGCTTCCAGGCCAGAATGGCCCAGCCACAGGGCTTTAACACCTAGGGGTGTGCACACGCTGTCTGCTGGGAGTGCGAAGCTGTGGGCATCTGGTGGTGGAAGGAAAGCCAGGTAGGTGACGCCGGGTGCTGCTGACGCCTGTCCCTCCCAAACTCCACCATCTTTGTCTTGATTTTCCTTCCTTGTGGTAACTCTTGGAGACCCGGAGATGGCCCCGGGGCCCCACGAGTCTTCCTTCCTCTAGGCTCTGAGACCTGAAAGAAAATCAGGTATCTACATGCCCCACATCCTGGGTGCCTCCCTGGCTCTCAATACTTTGCATTGTTGTGATGACCCCAGGGCAGGGAGGGACCCAGAAGGGACCTGGAGCCCTGGTAGGGGTAGGCCTTCTCCTTGAGTCTCCCTCTCTGCAAAAAGCTGTGTAGACACTGTTGCCCTGGGAGTGAGGAGTGGATCCTTCCCAGACGTGCCTGCTTGGCTCCAGGTTCTGTGCTGGAGCATCCGTACTCCTCTGCAATCTCCTCTCGGGTCCCAATAATCCACGCAGGGATGCGTCTTTGTTTCCATTTTGTAGATGAAGAAACCGAGGCACAAAGAGATGAAGTTAACGTGCCTGCAGTCCTCTGGCCTGTAAGTGGCTGAGCTGGGATTCAGACCCAGGACTTGGACACAAGCTGGCCCCTTTTGAGCAGGATGTGATGAGCGGCAGTTGAGCTAAGGAGGGCTGCTCCGCTCTGCACGCCCCCAGCCAGATTCTGACCACATCTGGTTGGCCTCCCTGGGCCTGGGACTTCCTGCGTTTTCTTTCGAGGGACCAGGGAGAGGAACCTATGAGATAGCAATAGCAGGGTGGGAGCAGCGGGCAGGGTGGAGACCTGGGCAGGCATGCCGGCAGCTGGAGGGGGCCCAGCTGGAAGCAGTCAGCATCTTTGGGGCACTCGCCCTCTTCAGGGTGGGTGGGTGGAGGACTGGGCTCTGTGAAGTACTGGCTTTTCCACAGCTCCAGCCCCACCCCAGCCCCTGGACTCTCAGGCCACAGTGGGCTCTGGATGGTCCGTGGTGGAGCCCGGCCATGAACTGTGCCCAGCTGGGCAGCCAGCTGCAGTCTGGCTGGGTTCGAGGAGGGATGACAGGCTGGAGGTGAATTGGGAGAGTGGAGAGAGGCTGTTTGACCTTGAAACTAAGTGCACCAAAGCAATGGACATAACGGCTTGGGAACTAGCAACTCAGGCACTCTTTTATTGTTTAGTTTCACTTACTTTTTGAATAAGTGATACACTCCTGTGGGTTAAGAAAAGGGTATACAGGGGAAAGTCTTCCTCCAGCCTGTGTCCAGCAGCGGGGCTTCTCTTCCCAGAGGTGACCGTGGTGACTGTGTGTCCGTCCAGAGGTGATCTAATCTATGCAGACAGATTTGTACAGACAGTGTTTTAAAACGTGTTTGTGTACTGTCTGGGAACTAACATTAAGTGTGCCACTTTTTCACTTAACTCTGTGTATCCTGGTGATCTGTATATAAAGAGCTATATAAAGGTAAATACATAAAGAGCTTCCCTTGTCTTTAATTATGACTGGGTAATATTCCATTCTATGGATGTACTGTCATTTTTTTTAAAAAAATGTAAAGTTAGGTAGAACAATCTACGTACAGCGAAGTGCACAAATCTTCAACGGACGACACAACGGAAGTGTGTGTGGGCAACCATGTGACCACCATCCGAAGAGACTTTTGCACTTTTCCTGGAAAGTTCCTTTATGCCCCTTCCCGGTTAATACCCCTCTCAAGGAGTTAGCATTATTCTGACTTGCATAACTATACCTTGAGTTCCTTGTCTTAAAAACTGGGGTCCTGCTGGAGCTCACTCACTTGTGAGTTGTGAGGATAATGCAGGTATCTAGGGTAGTGCTTGGCACAGAGAACTTGTATAACAGAGGATGGAGATCAGGATTGTCATAAATAAGTCCCTGGTCAGTGGTCTTTCTCCTGCCTCTGCCTGGGCTCTCCAGTTACCTCCATATCCTACTGCCCACCCCCTCTAACCCCTCCCAACACACATTCTCACTCACACACCGTCTAGCCACCGATAGAGACCAAGAGGGTCATTGTGCAAAGCCCAGGCTGCTTGAATGGCTCCATTGTTCCTGGGCTGAGTTCCCAGAGCCAGCCGGTGCAGCGCTGACCAGGGCTGGGCTGTGCAGTGCGAGGTGCCCACGGGCCACTGGCCAAGGGCTGACCACACCCGGCAGGACACCCCTCCTCCCCTCCTCCCTCAAGCCACAGTTTTCCCAGTTTGGCCTGTGGGCCAGGCAGGGGAGCCCCGAAGACGACACCTGGTCTCTGCTCAGCCTCCCGGCTCCTGAAAGACCAGGCCCGGCAGGTGGTGGACTCTTGAGCTGGCATCTCATGCTGGGGGCAGATGAGGAGTGGGAACCAGGTAAGGAAAGGAGATGTGGACCCTGAATGCTTTCCTACCCCTCCTCCCCTCCTGGGGTCAATGGATGCAGACAGCCTGGGAGTCTGGAGGAAGTGGCCCACAGGGATCCGCCTGGAAGCAGCAGCCCCCTCTCTAGGCATCTCCCCCCCTGGGAACTGGCCCAGGAGGGCAGGCCTCATGGTTGCCTCAGGGTCAGACCCTCCCAGACGGAGACTTCTGCATCCTGGCATGAAAGGTGAATCTACACCCCTGCTGAGCTTCTCCAAAATTCCTGGGAGGTGAGGCCTCAGGACAGCCCCAGCATTGATCTCCTGGCATCTACCTGTCTACACCCTCCAATGCCCACCTGTGAGATGCAGTGTGGGGCCCACCTTTGCCCTGCTTGTCACCATATGCCAGCAGAGAATGTGACCTTCTCAGCGCCAGCTAGGGCTTGGGGAAGTGAGCCTCAGGGGCTAATATGGTGAGTCCTCATGAGCAAGAGGAAGTGGGGGCCTGTGAGGAGTGAGAGGCAGAGGGCAGGAGCTGGCCAGGAGGCAGGAGAGGGGGTGGAGGCCTGAGGAGTAGGGGAAGGGCTTACCAGATGGGAATCCCAGGCTTTCTTAGGGCTTGGCTCCTTTCTGATTCAAGAGACCAGACTGGCCTTTCCTGGCTGTTCGAGGTAAGAGTTGGGGCCAGGGCACCTGGTGGCCATAGTACCAGGACATGCCCTTACTTACCTCCTGGGCCCAGACACTGCCCCTCCCTCCCTAATCCTGCCAGCTTGGGCACTTGCCTCTCAGAGCTTGGGCCTCTGCACTTGTCCCTGGCTTGGTTCCGAGCTGGACCTTCCACCCTGGTCTGAACCGCCCCACCCAGGGACTGAGGCTTCTGTAGGCAGGAGCTGAGGCGCAAGGCCAGCCCTGCCAGGGGCCCGCCACATCTGGGCCAGCCTCTCTGGCCACGGTAACGTGGAGGCCTGGGCGTGACCCAAGCTGCGGGATTTCGTTGCCGCCCACCACCCTGCACCGTCCACTCCCGGTCCCCGTCGCCTCCCCGCCCCAGGACCTGCTCACTGTGCTCCTGTTTGCCTATCAGACACGCGGATGTAGCTCGCCTCAGGCTTGTTTGCCTTTGCTCAGTCTGTCCGTCTCCCCCAGGGTTCTCTGACTGGGGGTCCTGAGGTCTGCCCTGGGTGGGGAGCCAGAGGTGGAGGCCCTCTCCAGGTGACCACAGACTATGACGGGGCCCCCTCTCCACCCCACCAGCAGGGAAGCTCTTGGAAGCACCTAGGGAGACACTGGATCCCGAGAGCGCACCCTCGTCTGTCCTCAGTCTGGGCCTCCGGGATGAGTGCGGCAAAGGCTGCAGAGAGGCTCAGGGCAGGTCAACTTCTGAGCTGACCTCTTCCTCAGAGGCGGCTCCTCCAGAAGGAAGTGGCCATCTGGCCTTCTGTGACCTCTTCCTTCCTCCCAGAAACTGGGGAGGGGGGGAGTCGGGTGACACTTGCCTTGGTGAGATCTGGGCCGGACTGAGTGAGGCCAGAGGAAGGAAGACGGAGCCTGCAGGCTGGGATACGGCCTGAGTCAGTCAGCGGAGGATCGAGACAGACCCCTGCTGCCTTCTGCCCAGCACGCCCAGCAGGGCTGGAGCGCTGGGGTGCCCGGTTGGTCCGGGTAGCAGGTGTGTTGTGGCTTGGCTACCTCCCAGAAATGAATCGCTTAGTTCCCCTGTTTCCTGCCTCCACTAAGACACTGGCATCCTCTGATTGACTTCTGTAGCTGGAGGAGGGGGACTGTCTGGTGGGAACAGGGTCAGGAAGAGGAGGAGTCAGGAGGGAACAGGGCCTCCTCCCTGGCCCCTGGCTGGCGTTTGCGGCCCAGGCTTAGGGGCTGCAGCCACCAGCAAGACAAGCTCTTTGCAGAGAAGTTCTGAGCAACTTAGGGCGCAGGTCGTCCTGTCTCAGGGCCCTGGGGACCGGCTGTGCTGGGGACGAGGCTGCTCTGCTGGCTCTGGCTCCAGCAGCCCAAGGACTGGGGCTCTGGGAGCATCAGGAGTCGCCTCTCGGCCTGGCCATTAGCTTCCCTGCAAAGGCCAAAATCGGGGAGACATGGTACGTGGAGGGGGCATTTCAAGCAGCCTCATGGCCTTTGGCAGGGTCTAGAGCAGGAGCAGACAAGACAGATGGTCAGTGGAGACCGCAGTGGTCAAGCTGGTCTGGGAGCCACACAAATTCCCTTTGAGAGGCTCAGAGACCCTTTAGGTGGGACAGTAGGGTGACCTTTCAAGGGGCTTCCGCTTGAGGATCTGACAGGGCAGGAAAGGGAAAGAACAGGAATTTGGGGAGTTTTGGCCAAAATGATACATTCTGAATCTAGAATCTCAGGAGGCCTGGTGGTGGGCCCGGTGACCTGTGGGCCTGGTGACCCACGGGGCTCTTATGAGAAAGAAATGGGGTCATGTATTCCTAAGGAAGCTAAGGTTCCAGGTAAGGTCCTCAAGTGTTTGTCTTATTTCAGCCACAGGGACGCTGAGGCCCTTGGATTCATCTAGAAGAGGAGTTCATCGAGAAGAAGACTTCATCTAGGACAGGGCAGAGCGGGGGAAAGAGACAGCAAGAGACCTTTCCTCCCAAGAGCTGGAGGCCCGCTCCCTCCAGCTCACCTCCTGTGTGGCCTCTGCTAAGCCGATTCACCTCTCCGGGCCTCAGTTTGCTGATCTATGAAATGAGGGAGTCGGTTTGGCTCGCCTCTGAGGCCTCCTCCAACCCTCATCATCCAATGGGCCTCCTCTTCCGCATCACCCGTGGGGAAACTGAGGCTTCAGAGGACGGGTGCACGGGGCCTTGCCGCCTCCGCCCAGGCTTTTCAGGTTGGAACTCTCTCTACAGGAGCCCCAGGCTCTCAGGCCTGAAGCCCGGGGGCCAGCCAGGAGTCGTCTTCCACGCCCTTGCTGCCCTGTCAGCATCCCCGTGAGACAGGGCACATTGAGGATCCCCGCCGCAGATCTTAAATCAGAGCCTGGGCCATCAATCTCTGGGAACAGACTGAAATAACCAGGTGGGTGGCACAGACTGCCACCGCCTGGACAGTGAGGGGTATTAAAAAGCCGAAATCTCGAGCCCCCAAATCCCTGAAGCAACTTCCCCAGACCCCAGGGACCTGCGCTCCGAAGGGAGAACTCATTTTAGAGTTCCCTGGGAAGGTCTGGGGGCTCCGTTTCTCAGGAAGCCCCTGTGTCTGGGGGCTTCTGAAGGCCCCAACCCCTGCCATCATCCTTTCCAGCGCATTCACCCTGCCATTCCTCTCTGTAGGCACCCTCCCTAGAGTCAGGCTGGCGGTGGTGGGGCCGCTAACAGGTTCGCAGGTAGAACCAACCAGCCTGCTTGCTCAAACGCTGGCTGTGCTGTTCACCAGCTCGGCACACCTGGGCAAGCCGTTTCACCTGTTTGGCTCTCAGTTTCCTCATCTCTGAAATGGGAACACTCACACCTCCTTCGTAGAGCTGTTCTGAGGATGAAACGAACTAATCCACACAAAGTAAATAGTACTGTGCCTGGCACAGGGAAGACCTTGAATGTTAGTCATTAATGTTAATCTTCCTATATTATTCCACAAATGAGCTCCACCCAGCAAGCCGCTGCTGCCTCTCACAGGCTCTCCCGCTCTTTTGCCTTTTTCTACACCCTATCTATTCCTCAAGCCTCAGTTCAATGGCCTCTTCCTCCAGGAAGCACTCCCTGAATGGCCCTCCGAGGCTCCATCTTCCTCCAACTTCCAAAGCTACATGTTTTGCACTCAGGTCACATTTGTAGCCACTGCTTTTGGCTCCTCTGTTGGGATCCAAGTGTCCTGAGCAAAGGCCTGTTTTCTCTCTCCTCTCTTCCCCGGTAGCGTCTGCCGCCGTGCCGCACACACAGTAGGCGCTCACAAAACACTCATGCTTGTCAACTGGCAGATTCCAGGAAATGAAACAGAATCTCGGTGTTCCTGAGACCAGGTCTTTTGTCTATTTTTAGAGTTTAAATAGTCTTCAAAAAAAAAAAAAATTCTGAATTCCACTCTGTCTTTCCATTACAACCCCACCAATCTTTTCATGTCGGCCAGAGGTACACTTCCTTCCTCTCCACTCGAAACACACTAGAATTTGAAAAATGAGGCGCTGGATCTGAGAGGGTGAGATAGAAGAGGTGCTCTCTAAACCCCCAACTATTCCTGTCAGGTGGAAGACAGTGGGGAGGGATTAGCTCTGGGTGAAAGGGAAGGTTCTGATGGCTCAGCTCTGGCCTCTTGAGACTGGTTTTCTAGAGGGATGAACGGGGGTTCTGAAACACGGAAGTCCTTGCCCCTGTAAGGCTGGCGCTCCCACTGGGCATCCCAGAGCACTGCCGCTCCTTGGGGCAGCACGTGGGGAAACAGGTCTGGTCAGCCTGAGGTGGAGATGGAGGCTTGGGGCTACCATCCCGGCTGTGGTGGGAGGAGGGCGGGCCACGCTGAGGCTGCCGCAGCTGAAGAACCCACTGGAAGAGGACCGTGGGTAACATCGGATCGCGATGGCCTGATGGCGGTGAGGGAGTTTGTCTCATTAAGAATTTGCAGTTGTGACCAAGATAAATGACTGTTTGGTTCTGGTGGGCCCCTGGGGGGCGGGCAGAGGCTTTCATACCATCTGGCTCTGGCGGAGAGAGGGTCTCAGTGATCCGAATACGGAGGCCCTTAGAGAAGCGCAGAGAAGCCGCATCCTTCTCTGGGTGACTGAGTTTAATGTTCATTTCTGGCTACCCTGAACCCCAACCTGCCAGTAGCAGTAACAGCACTGTGCAGTTATTAAGCGCTTGGCACAGGCTGAGTGCTTTGCATACATTTTACCATCTAGTGTTGTACAGCAGCCCTGAGAGGTGAGGACTGGTATCTCCATCTTTTGAGGGAGGAAACTGAGGTGCAAAGAGGTTGCATCCTTCAATACTCTGCAGACGGTGGCCCAGAGGCTCCCGTGCTAACCACTCAACTGCACTGTCTGTGGTAGGGTGAGAAGGCTTCCCTGGGGTGCCTGAAGTTTTCAAGTCACCTGTGACTCGCTGGCTATAACTGGAAATCAGAGTTTCAGAGATGGGTGGAGATAGAAGCTGACTGCCTTTCCTGGCCTCAGAAGATACCTGGTCAGAAGCTGAGGAGTGACAGGGGATCGGCCAGATGAGGACACGGGCCCCTTGGTGGCCAGCCCCTGCACAGTCAGAGCTGTGCTTCCCTGCTGTCGCCTCCAGCCAGGGGGCCACTGCTCCCGGGCACTCTCTGCCTGCTTCTCCTACACTTCACTCTGAGAGGTCAGGGGTCCATCTGTCTTGTCACCAACGAGTCCCTGGTGCCCATGCAGACGTGGCCTTTGAGAGATGCTCAGTCAATATGTGTGCAGAGAATGAGAGGCCAAGGTGCTAAGCCTGCGGGCTCTGGGCTCTGCTGGCGTCTCCCTACATAAGGGGGGCAGTAGCTCCAGACTTCCACCTAGGAGCCCCAGCATCTGGCTGGTAGGACGTGTGGGGGCGGGGGCGGGGTGGAGGGCTGGTCTGGAAAAGAGTCCGCTAGCAAATGCACCTTAATGCCTGCCCCGCACCCCAAACAGCCTGTGCACCCCTCCCAAGAGGTACCAACGGAGCAGGGGCAAACGATTCATTTCCACATCTGAGAAATAAAGGAGGTGGAGGGGCGTGTGTGCTGGGGTACTGGTACCAAAAGATACAAAAAGGCTCCTGTTCTGGGTTCTGGGGTCCTGGGGGCAGGCTGGGGGCTGCAGGCGAACTTCTGGAGGTGAAGGGGCATTCAGGCAGAAGGCCCTCGGTGAGCGCTCTCCACCGCCTCCCCCCCCACCCACACACACACCGGGGGCGGGGTAGGGGTGTGTACAGAAAGTGGTGCCAGTGGGTAGCCTGCGCCTTCGCTCGCTGGGCTCCCAAAACCCGGGTTGTGGGTGTGGCTCCCCCCGGGTTTGGATGGGTTGGCACAGGAACCGGCCTGAGAACGGGGGTGTCCCGAGGGCTGGTGGCCGGAGCAGAGCGGGGAGCCGGAGCCGGCAGGGCGGCTTGGGGAGCAGGAGGGCGCGCGCAGGCGGGGTGGGGAAGAGCAGGGGGCGGGCGGCCGCCGAGGGGCGGGCGGCTTTGGGGGGTGGAGCCCGGACCGCAGCGCCCGCCGCTCGCTCGGCGCCGTAGCCGCCGCCGCTGCTGCCCAGGGCTCGGGACGCAGGGTGCTGGCGCTCGGCGAGGCTCCGGCGCCCCGGGCTGCCGCGCTCTCGGTCCCGGCCCCCGGCCCCCGGCCCGGCGCCCCCGGGGCTCTCGCGCTCCTATCCCCGATCCCATACCCCGACCCGGAGAACGCTCTCAGCTGGCCGAGCGGTCCTGGGCTCGCGCCCCCAGGCCGTGAAGAGGGGCCCGTGAGGGGCGCGCGGAGGCGGTGGAAGAGACAGGAGGAGGGAGGCCGAGGAGGAGGGCGCGGGAGGCGGAGGATGCTGCCGCCACCGCCGCCGCCAGCCGGCCCCCGCCGAGCCTGACTCCAGACCCGAGGATGCAGCCGGCGCTGGGCGCTGCAGCGGCTCCCGGCGCGCCCCCGACCAGGTACTGGCCGGGCCCGGCGGGCCCCGGGGCGGGAGGGAGCGGACACTCGCCGCAGCAGCCGGGAGGGGCGCGGGCGCGGTGGGAGACGCCCCTCCGCTCGGGGACAGTTGCTACGGGCGGTGCGGGGGTGGAGGGGGGGAGGACCGCAGCTTGTCGGGTGCATGAAGGGGCTTTCCAGGGCCGGCGGCGGGTGAGCGCCGCGGTAGCCCTGGCCCTCCCCGCCCCCATTCGGGGAGGAAAGCAAACTTGAGTCGCGCGGACGCCCCGAGGCGCCCGCTCCCCTCCGCTGCGGAGCGCACTCGGAGGCTGCCTGAGGCTGGGCGTCCCACAGCCTGCCGGGCTCGGGTCTGCTGAGACCCCTGCAGACCCTGGCGTCCCCACGTCTGCACCAACTTTCCAAAACCACGCTGCACGCGGAGACGGGGGCTGTCGTCTGCTTCCTGCCCCCAGCCTCTGCCCCGCACCCGCACCCACCACTCTGCGATGAACTGGTCTTGGAGGGGGAGGGGGGAACAGGGGCTGCTGGAAGGTGCAGACCTCCCACGGAAGCCAGAACCACTCGCCTGCTCTTCCCCTCCTGGAGAGCAGCCCCTCCCAGGCTCTGGGAACCCAGAGTGGCCCTGGCCGGGAAGCTGGAGGTTAAAAGGTAAGACCTAATGGTAGCCCTCAGGTGGCATCTTGGCCTGATTTGCGATGCCACAGGGTACCCTCCCCCCCCCCCGCCCCCCATCCTGAG
>SJYA01002088.1:1818570-1947235 GCA_006410615.1 Neotragus moschatus
CCCCGCCCCCCATCCTGAGCCCGCCCCCTCCCAGGGTTACTGCTCCTCACCTCTGGTGCGGCTTTTCTCCTGATGGACTTGAACACTACTCCGAAGCTGGAGGCATCTAGGGAGTCCAGGCGCCAGACAAGGGGCTTAGACTTTTGACAGAGAGGTGAAGGCAGCGGGTAGGGAGGTGGATGTCCAGAGGGTAGGTAAGGACTGGAGGCAGAAGGGAGCGGGGGTTGGGGGCAGGAGGCGGGACCCTGGCTGGGAGGGTAGCTGCTCTGGCCAGCCAGAGGAGCCGTGGTGTAAGAGGCAAGCAGGAGGGGGCCCGAGGTACCAGGCGCCTGCTTCCTGGGTTCCTCTGCCCCTTGAGGTGGGGCTGGCTGCCGCAGGCAGAGATCTTACTGAGACGGGCAGTGCCCTGCAGTCCCCAGGCTCCGGCCCGCAGCAGCTGGGGACGCTTAGGGTCAGCACCGAGGCCCTGTTTCTCTCTTCAAGTGCTCTCACCGGCATGACTCACGCTTTGAATTCGCCAGGGAGGCATCAAGCCTCCGATCTGTTCTCCCCCCTCCCTCCTGGATCCTCTGGGAGCTGCTGGGGCTTGGAGGGGGTGGATTTGCCCTGGGGCCTTGGCCCCCTGACGGAGGCCCCGAAGCCTGGCACTGCAAACTTTCATTCCCCTGCTGCTGTCCTGATGTTGGCAGGTGAAGGGATAGGCCAGGGCGTTGGGAGTTGCCCCCAACCCTGCTGAGGCTTTGAAATCCTAGTCCCACCTCCTTCCTGGCACACACCGTTAACACACGACCTCATCGCAAAGCGGAAGCACATTTTCCCCTTAAAATTCCAAATTTCCCTCTTTGCTGAGTATTGCCATGTTTTTGGCTGGAGGGTTCTTCTTCAGCATCTGAAGTCAAGCTCCTCTTGCCGACAAGCTTCCCTCCTGCGTGGTCACCTTTGCCAGGGGCAGGTCCCCATTTGAAGGGATGCGTTCTTCTAGGGCCCTAGTTCCCAAGGAGTGGCATTGAGGGGGCTGATGCAGGGGGGTGAGTATACCGGCCACATGTACACGCAGGAGGTGGGCATCTGTGCTCCGCTGAGTCTGCAGGGGGCCCAGATGCCATGCTCTCACTGGGTGGGGAGAGGCTTGAACCTCCTTGCACCCACCCCCCAGCCCCGCCACAGTTCCCTTTCCCCACATCCCTGTCTCCCTCCCTTGCCCACTGTGGGTCTCTCTTTACTTTTCCAACTCACTCTGCATTGGTGCGGGGAGAGAGCATTTGATATTCATAATCTGGTTCAGAGAAGGTCCCGAAGCCCTGAGTCACGGTATGGTTTCCATGGAAACAGACTTGTTCACCGCGCGGTGGTGGTGGGGGAGAAGGGAAACATATAGTAAAAATCCAGGCTCCACAAGTGTGGCTGGAGTTGGACCAGCTCCCTTCATGGGAACAGGGAGTGGTGGGGCAAGGCTCTGGGGCCCTTGTGGGAGGAGCTGCCTCTCCGCATCCACTGGGGTTACCCCTCCCACCCTGGGAGCTGCTCAGCTCCTTCTGTGGCTCTTGGCAGGTTCTGCTTCTCCCACGGGCTTTCTGACTAGGTGCTAGGACTCATGGCCACCAACGTATGTCTCAGTCTCCTCCTCTGTGAAATGGGAAAGTAAGAGCTCTTCACCCACCTCATAGGGCTGTTGTGAAGGTCAAATGAATTAACCCGAGGCACACATCGAGAACACGGCCATAGTGAGAGTTCAGTGAGCATCATCAATTCAAGGTGTTGGAAGGGCACCCCTGTGGCGGTGCATTCACCTGGATCCACCCCTCTGCGTTGGGCAAGGTGGTCTTGACATCTGGCAAGGTGGTCTTGACATCTGGCGGGGCTGGCCTCCTGCTTCCTGTAAGAGCTTCCCCAGCAACCACCGGTGCACCCCCAGCTGGGAACCAGTCCTCCCTTTCTTCCTCCCACGGAGCACATGTTTAGGTGGCTGAGGGCCTGAGCACCATGCTCAGGAGTCCTGGCCCTTCTTCAGACCCCACCTGCCTGGGAGGCTTGCGGGAACACATCCTCCCAAGTCCAGATGGCCGGGCAGCATCCTGCTTTGGCCCCCTGGAGCCCCGAAGACCAAGAGAGGGGACTGGAGCGGGGGCGACCTTCCTGGATTCTGGAGAGGCAGGTTCACCTGGTGGAGAAGCATCTCCTGGTGACCCACTGAAGAGGAATCAGGAACTCTCCAGAAAGATAATAGATGCTGGCCTCCTCATCCCCGCAGGTTAGAACCTCTGCCGCTGAAGTGTGCCCAGCGTGCCCTTCAAGTCTGGATTGGCTCTGGGCTCCAGCCCAGCAGGCCGGGAGATGGACACCTGCCCACATCTGCTTACCCCAGCAACCCGTGCCTCAGCAGTGTCTGGGCAGTGGCTCGAGGCCACTCGGCTCCAGTGATGGCCCAGCCAGTCTCTCTCACGGGTTCGTCTTTCAGTTGCTGCTCCCCTCCCTGGCCTGCAGACAACCCCTCCTCCTCTCCACGTCACTGGTCACTGTCCCCCTCCTTCCCTCCCCTAAGGAGGGCGTCCACTCCGAGCTCCCTAAAAGGCAGTCCCTGCATTAGTACCAGCTCTCAGAGCTATGGCTCATCCTCCACACCTGCTTGCTCTTCCTTCAGTTTTACAGATGGGAAAACTGAGATCCTTGGGCTTTGCCAGTCAAAGCCATCACTTGAGCTGGCCTTGGCTGCCCCAGCCCCACCCCCGCCCTGGGGATGACCTTCCCTCTTTCCTGGCAGCCCCATGTGGCCCCAGAATCCCCCGGCCCCCAGGCCCCTCCTTGCTGAGTTTCCTGCCTAGGTTTTCCCCCCAGGTCTCTCTGGACCGCTTTGCCATCCTCATTGGTGTTCACGACACCTTCCAATTTAATACCCTCCGCAAATTTCATTAACGGACTGTTTACTCCCTCTCTCAGGATCGTTAATGAAGATGTTAGAAAGATCTGACCCAACAGAGCTGGGTCTTGGCAGCCCTGCCTTCTCTCCCGGACTCTGTCCCTCAGCTCCTTCCCCCTGGGCTTGCCTCCTCCACCTGGGACCTTTGGGACCTACCCCTTCTTGCTTTCAGCCCCATGACAAGTGCTTAGGGCCAAGTCTGTTTGAATTAATTTTGTAAGATTACTTGAGGCGCTGAATCAAATGCTTTGCTAAAAATCAAGATATATTACCCTGCCTGCATTTCCTTCATCTACCAGTCTTGTAATTCTATCAAGAAAGCTATCAAGTTTGTCAGGCATGATTTGTTCTTTATAAATCCCCACGGTACCGCGTGGGGCACAGAGTTCCCGCGTTTTCTAAATGTTTAGAGATCCTCTCTTTGTGTTTGCTCCTTGATTAGAGCTGGAAGGCCGTGGGCTGGGAATTGTTGCAAACGCTCATCCCTTCCTCTGGGACAGAGAACAGAACACAGTCCTCCCCTTCTCTGGGTCTCTGCTGGGGAAAACGAGTCGCTTAGCACCCACTGCGTCCTTGCAGGGTGCTGAGGGCCCCAAGTTGGGCACCCCTGACCCCAAGATGGGTGGGTGGTCAGAGGGCCTGACGCCCTCCCTCAGGGATTCTGTAGGCAGGTGAAGATGACGGACAAGTCTGGTGCCGACACTTCAAAGGTGCCGTGGAGTGAGTACCTTGCCCAGTGCACCAAGAGCATTACCGTGACGTTGAGTGTTACGTTCATGATCTTTAGGGAGGTGGGTGATCTCTCCTCTCCCTGGGTGCCTGGGAAAGTCCTATGAGGGTAAGCCTGCCCGGGATCCGAGGTCTGGGTCTCAGCATCTGCCGTGTTGCTCCTGACCTCTTAAGTGTGCCTTAACAGGGTCAGGGCAATAGCTGGGGTCCAGCCCACAGGGTTTAGGGGGTCAGGAAAGGAAGGCACATCTTTAGGGGAGAAACTCAGACAGGTGAGGACTTCGCTGCGTGTACACCTCACACACAGAACCCTGTAACCTGCATCTGGCCCCTCGGCTGCCACTTCTCAGCACGCCGCTCAGCCTCAGTGAGCCTCGGCCCCTCCCCTGTGAGATGGATCCTCCATGAGCAGTTGCCATCATGTCTTTTTCGGGGGGTCCCTGCTGATGTAGGGGCAGAGGTGCTTATCTGATTGTCACAGTACCCGTGAGCAGCTCTCCCCAACACTTCTCATCCAGGAGACAGACAGCTGACAGACTGAACCGTCTGGCATCCTTGGGGCCAGCTGGGGGCTGGTGGTAAGTTCTGGCTTAGGGGCCAGGGGGACCTTCTGGACCTTGAACCCAAACCCTCTGCCCCATTCCAGACCGTTCCAGGCCAGATGGTAATCAAGACCTTTTTTGGTGTCCTCTTGGCTGCATGGCATTTGGGCATTTCTGGCCTTGCTGGCCATGAAACCACCCACTCCCCCACCTCTACTTGTCTAACCAGAGCTAGGGCCCCGGAGTGGGGGGCAGAGTGTGTTTTGGCTAGTGCCTATCTGGTGGGACATGGCCCTGCACCCTCTGCATGCTCGCACCATTATTTTTCCTAATCTTTGTGATGGGCTTCTCTTTGTCATTCAGCTGGGGAGGGGAGAACCACTCGGGAAGCGGTGAGATGGCACCCATGCCTCTGTGGAGTGCCAGGAACCAGGCAGGTAGGGCTGCAGGCAGCCCGCGGCCCTCCAGCTGACACAGCAGTGGTCTGACCCTTGGAGCTGGTCACTAGGTGTTTGCTGGGTGAACTCGCTCCCGGGTCTGCGTGGATGCTGAGGTCAAGGCTGGCGCTGGTGTGTGGGGCCCTAGTGGCCACCTTGGCCCTGCCTGTCCCCTCTGGCCTCCAGGTGCTGGTGGCATTCCATGCTCTTGGGTGTGGTCTGGGGATTTCAGCTTTGTGGTTAGGGCCAGTGCTTGGGGGTCCTAGGAGCTGAGCTTGAATCCTGGCTCCCACCAAGGACAAGCCGCACACGCTTGGACAAGTTCCCGCACTTGTCTGAGCCTCATGCGCCTTGTCTGTGAAAGATGGCAGCAATGCCTGTGGAAAGCCCCCGCTTGAAGGGAGCGAAGCCTGTGATCATCTCTGGGTATTGAGAGGGTGACAGGCAGGAAGGCCAGGGGTCTCCAAAGGGAGGAAATAGGCGGCAGGTGTCAGGCATTTTTTAATCTCTCTCTTGAGTGGCAGGAGGAAACAAACTACAAGTGTCAGACTTTTTTTCCCCTTTTTTCCCCCTTCTCTTTACAAATTTAAAAGGTTTCTTTTAAAATTCTTTGTTGCCATGACGACACCTGGTTCCACCTGAACTTAACTTTTCTCAAACCGTGAGCTAACCAACGCATTTTTCTTATGGGAAAAAATTTCTCATGGAAATGTTTTTCTTAAGCTATGTTGATGAGCTATGTATTCACCCTAGACTCTGTCTTCAACTTGGTTCTGCCTAAGACTCAGAACCAGTATGCTGTACTTGACAAACCAGTATGGTTTACTCATGCAAATGTTCTCTTAAGCTATGTTAATGAGACTACGGCTTTGCTTGGAAACCTGCCTTCAAGATTCATGTCAGTCATTTTATGGCCCGGGACAACTTACCTTGTGCCAACATTATCTCAAAATGCATGTCGTGGGTGAGGGGCTTGGTGCCAGTCTCTGAGTTCTGAGACATTTCCTATCTCTAATTAGCAGCCTGCTAGGAGAAGGAAATGGCAANTGGAAACCTGCCTTCAAGATTCATGTCAGTCATTTTATGGCCCGGGACAACTTACCTTGTGCCAACATTATCTCAAAATGCATGTCGTGGGTGAGGGGCTTGGTGCCAGTCTCTGAGTTCTGAGACATTTCCTATCTCTAATTAGCAGCCTGCTAGGAGAAGGAAATGGCAACCCACTCCAGTGTTCTTGCCTGGAGAATCCCAGGGACGGGGGAGCCTGGTGGGCTGCCGTCTATGGGGTCGCACGGAATTGGACACGACTGAAGCGACTTAGCAGCAGCAGCAGCAGTAGCTATATAACATCTGGCTAAAGACTAGCGGGACAGGAGGTACTCTTTCTACCCCCTTCTGATGCCTGTGTCAGAATATACTTTAATAAAACTTTATTACACAAAAGCTCTGAGCGATCGAGCCTTGTCACTGGCCCCGGATTGAATCCCTCTCCTCCAGAGGCCAAAAATCCCAGCATCTTTCATGGCTCAGCAGCAACCTTTCAGCGTCCCCTCCACCCCATGTAATAGCCCCAAAGCTCAGGGGAGCTTCCCCGGCGCCCAGCCCTAACCCCCGTATCCCCAGGGGCCAGCTGGGCCTTACGCAGGTGGCCGAGACTGGAGACTCCAGGATCCAGGGACAGATGGCCCCCCTTCCCAGCCCCTCGGGCAGCAGCGGCCTTCTCTTTAGCTCCTGTTGGCTGTTTCTCATCCTTGAAGCCAGGAGGAGGGGCTAAAGCCCCNTGTTTGCTGTTTGAGCCCCGCAGTCTGGCATTCCGTTCCTGCAGCATGAGTGGACTGATGCCCCCAGAACTGAGGCCAGGCTCGCGGCCCCTCTCTGTGCCGCCACGCAGACCTGTGCTCTGTGGCCTTCGGGCCAGGGCACCCGGAGCTGAGCCCCCGCACAGGACGACACGCCAATGCTGGGCATGCCTCCCACATGTGGGCACCCGTGTTGGGCCCTCAGCCAGCCACACCTGGACACAACAGGCTGCCCTGCGGCCTGCCCGCACCACCAGCCTTCTCAGCTACTTCCTTCTGCGTCACCTCCCGTCCCCGAGCCCAGGCCAGGGGGCTGGGGGCTCCTGGGGCAGGACCACCATCTGGACCACACGTCTCACACCCTCGGAACACCGCCCTGCTGCAGCCACCGTGGGGCTGGGCCTCTGGGTGGGGGCGGAGTTGTCCCCCACCCTTCTCCTCCTTCCACTGTCCTCTCTTCCACTGCCTTCTTGCCAGACTGTGGCTCCCAAGTGGGCAGAAGCCCACTCCTGGCCCACCCTGGTACACCGCAGGGCCTGGCATGGGGCAGTCACTCAGAATTTAGAAGGCAGCATCCCTGCACACGTGACCTCCATCTTCCAGGCCTGCCTTGAGGCCCTGGCCCATCCCCGAGCCCAGCACGTCTGGGGGAGCTCTGCCTGAGAACTGCATCATCCAGCCTGATTTTCACGGCCCCTTTAATATACTTAGTGGGTCTCTTTGATCTGTCCTGGGAGAGGTTTTGCAGAGAAGAGGCCTGCATCTCAGGGCTGCAGCGGGCTAACAAATAAAACAACTGAATAGGCTCTGTCCCCGCAAGGGAGCCAGGCGGGCAAGGAAGGTAATGAAAACTGATGGTTCCTGTTGGGTTGAGGGCACCCAAAGAGCTCACGGAAGTGACAAGGCAGTACTCCCAGAAAAATGCCCCGTGCCCTCCACCCCCGATTTCAGGAGTGTGGCAGCCGCCAGGTTTGAGAAGTTCCCGGGCCCAGCTCCTGCTCTGGGCAGTGTTTCCCTAACACACAGTGAGCATCCAGCAGGCTGTCTTCAATAGGGCAACGGGGGATCGCGGACCAGCCTCACTCCTAACACTCCAGAGTGCCCGTGGCTCCTCCGAAATCTAAGCCCATCAACAGCTGGCCGTAAATGATCTCTCCGGACTTTTGCAGCCCTTCACTGTTTGCAAAGCTTCCCCCACTGTGGGGTGCCCCCTTGTGAAGCCTGCCGGGATCCCTTGGCCAGAAATGACCAACCTGGCTCTGAATTCCCCTCCAGGACACTGTGTGTGTTGAGGGGTGGTGAGGGGTGGGGACAAGACTGGCCCCGGGGATCAGGACAGACTGGGTTAGACTCTGCCCTTCAGGGACCATGGGTGATCACCTCCCTGCCTAGGCCGCCTCATTCTCCTCGGTCAAGTTCACTGCGACCCCAAGGTCCCGGGGTGCTCTGCCACTCCGAGCAGGGGTGGCCATCAAGGCCAGGTGCCAGGTGAGAGTGATCCACCGAACACGCAGCCCAGGGAAGGAGGAGGCCACATAGGCATTTGGACATCAGGAAATTTGCTGCTGGAAGACAATGAAATATTTATAAAGGACACGCAAGGATTCTATACCTATAGGAATTAAAATAAGCACAAATTCTATTAAAGAATGACTCAGGGTGGCTTTGAAGAGGGATGGGCCAGGGAAGGGAGCTGCCCTTGGCCCCCCGTGCTTTCTGGCGGTGCCCCACTTCAGCTGCAACCAGCATCCCACTCGTCCATCCTCCCAGCACCAGCCTCGCTCCAGTCCCTGTAAAGGCTCCCCAGGATTCCTGAGCCCCAGGTGTCTGCAGACACCAAAAAGGAGAATGAATCACAGGCCCTGTGGAGGGTGGGGGACTGAGAGTGGGCAGGAAGGGTCCTCCTGGGGTTCCTGGATAGAGATCAGGAAGGCCCAAGGACCACATCCGGCCGGCTCCATCTCCTGTTTTACCAACCACGACACTGGGAAAACCACTCAGATGCTAAGCCTTGACTTTCTCCTCTGGGGGGAGTGGGGAGTGAGGGTCACCTCCACAGCACTCCACAGCCTACAAAGCTTTTCTGCGTTCATTCTCTCATCTGGAAGGGCCACCTCTGTGACAGCTCCAAGTCAAGGCACCCTTCTCACGATATAACGGAACCCAAATATCCCCCAGGTCCCACCACGGGGGCTTGGGCCAAGGTGCAGGACCCTCATTCACCCCAAAAGGGGATGACATTTCTTGTGGGCTCTGCTTGGGTCCACTGGCCAAGCCCTGAACCAATGAGCCTTTTGCTCTTTCCTGCCAGAAAGGAGCCAGAGTGTGATGTCTGGAGCCCCAGAAGTCATTTCACCACCATGAGGATGAGCCCAGCCACAGAGGAGACTGTCCTGAGAAATGGGGCTTTCATTCCGCCCCCGGGTCAGCTGTTCTCAGCCCCTCCCATCTGTGTCCCAATAATCTGGCTTCAGCGAGTGTCTTGACTGCACTGGATTAACACTCAACATGTCCTACCCCTCAGCGTGACTAGAAATAATCCATGGGCCCCTGCACCCTACACGGTTTCTCTTACAGGCCACCAGGTCTGTTGGGGGGGGGTGGGGGTGGGGGTGGGGGGGACAGGAAACCGGGGCCTTTCCGCCTGGTGTGGGTGCAGAGTGGCCCGCCTACCAAAGGCCGGGCTGTGGTAGGATCAGCCCGAGACAGAGAATGGGCCCTTCTGACTCATCCCTCCCCCGCGAGGAGTCAGGCTCACTGGGGCCATGCGGCAGGAGGTCGATCACTCTCCTCGCTGCTGGGGAAAGCTTCCCTCAGGTCGGTCAGCAGGACTGTAGGTAGTCCCTGCAGTCTGAACAACAAGGGTCCCCAGCCTACACAGGTTGTGAGAGCTTCATGGCGGAGGCTGTGGCACTGCTGTTATTTCTTTGAACATTTCCAGGCCACTATTGCCTGTTTGTAGGTCTGAGTTGTTATTCAGTTGCTCGGTGGTGTCTGACTCTTTGCGACCTCCCAGACTGCAGCGTGCCAGGCTTCCCTGTCCTTCACTGTCTCCCAGAGCTTGCTCAAACTCATGTCCGTTGAGTCGATGATGCCATCCAACCATCTCATCCTCTGCTGTCCCCTTCTCCTCCTGCCCTCAGTCTTTCTCAGCATCAGGTCTTTTCCAATGAGTTGGCTCTTTGCAGCAGGTGGCCAAAGTATTAGAGCTTCAGCTTCAGCATCAGTGCTTCCAATGAATATTCAGGGCTGATTTCCTTTAGGATGGACTAGTTAGATCACCTTGCAGTTAAGAGACTCTCAAGAGTCTTCTCCAACACCACAGTTCGAAAGCAGAGTAGTCCCTCAAAATCATGCCCGGTGTTGTTGGTGAATTCCACTGTGTAACCAGCCTTGTGCTAAGCTTCATCAGCTTTCTGTCTCACAATCCAAATATCCCAAAGATTCTGTGATCATCTTTCCCATTTCATAGATAAGGACAGCTGAGGCCTACGGAGGTTAAGTGCTCTGCTCAGGGTAAAGCATCAGCAGTAGGAGTCAACCCAGCCCTGGCTGGTCCCACAGCCAGGATGTCCAGCCTCCATTCAGTCTGCCTCCTCGCACGCCTATGGGTAAATGTCTCAAGGAGGCTTGGGAGACCATGCATGTCCCAGGGTCTAAACATGTGGATATTGGAGTGACCTGCTCTGGAGACATTAGGGCTCATGAGACACAGCCAAGCCTCTCTGCTGATGGTGAAAAGTTGATGAATGGTCATCTCTGGATGGTCTTTGGAACCATGATTGTGAGAACTTGCCCCCACTGGAGGTGCCTGAAGGATGGTATACTGGTTCCGTGGGGTCTGTGGATAAGCCATGAGGCCCAGGGACTCAAGAGATTGTGTGCAAAACACGTTTGGATTGGTGTGGATCTGGAGAGAAGGACCACAGAGCTGACAGGGTTTCAGATTGAGGGGGCATGACCCTAAAAGAGAAAGAAGCACTGGGGCTTCCAGTCACCCCTGGGCTGACCCAGACCTCAGAGGCTGAGTCTGGACACCATCAGATCACCTCCTCCCAAGGCTGCGCTGTCTGAACTACATATGGGCATCCTGCTTACCTCGAAGGTTGTTTCAGGACACAGCACTGCTAAATTGTCCTTGGACTTACTAGGTATGAGGTCTTAAGGACAGTGATACCTGCTCAGGGCTCTTGGGGAGAGCCTTCTGGATAAATCTTGTGTTGGATTCAGCAACAGGAATAGTTGGGTACCTCTTGAGCAGGTGCTTTAATCTTCACCTCGTGGAGCCTATGAAACATGTACATGAAGTATTTCCCTTTTCTCATTGGCTGCCAGGTAACTCTGACCTGTCTGTGTAACCTCATGGGCTGTTGTGCACTGACCTGGCTCCTCGTTCTTTCAGAAATCCATACCCCTGTTTTCCCCTTACCTCGTTTTCACCACATTATTTTCCTTAGGAAGGAAAATACTTTGCTGTTTTATGTGTTCTAGACTTAACAAGCATGAAACCCTGTGAGGCCTATGGTCCTTCTCTCCAGATCCACACCAATCCAAATATGTGTTTTGCACACAGTCTCTTGAGTCCCTGGGCCTCATGGCTTATCTACAGACCCCACGGAACCAGTACACACATCCTTCAGGCACCTCCAGTGGGGGCAAGTTCTCACAATCATGGTTCCAAAGACAAGCATCCAGAGATGACCATTCACCAACTTTTCACCATCAGCAGAGAGGCTTGGCTGTCTCTCATGAGCCCGGATGTCTCCAGAGCAGATCATCACCGGCTACTGCAGACACAGGGATTAAGCCTTCCTTTCTGCAGGCTCCATCCCAGAGGCCTGTTTGCCAACTCTGTGCCCCTGTCCATCTCTTCCCCCATCTTGTTCCCTCTGCTTCTTGCTCCAGTTTCAGGGACCCCAGAGCCTCGGGGCTCCTCCATACTGACTCCTGAGTCTGATGAGCTGTATCGTCTGATACAGTGATCAGGTTTTTTCCTCTGCTTCTCCTGTCTTCCCGGACTTCACAAAAGCAGGGGAAAAGGGAACAAGGAGAAAAACTGGGAGGGGATTCATTTCCCCAACTGGGCCTTAGCGGCTCTTCCCAAAGCCTCAGGTCCCCCTTTGGAGGTCTCCCCCTTTTTCAGCTCCTGCCTTGTCTCAGCAGCCCCAGGTGACTTCTGTCCCCCGCCTGAGCAGTCTGAACCCAGTTTTTCTGACTGAAAGACGGCAAATGGAACCCCGGTGCCTTGGAAATGCTGGTGGAGAGAGCCAGCCAGCAGTGCCCTGGGGAGAGCAGTGCCCTGGGGGCACATTGAGACATCAGTGCTGGGCTTCAGTGCCACACCCTGTCATCAGTTGTCCCTCCAGTTCTTGCATGAGGTGGCTTCTGTTTCCCAAAGTTAATAAACTCAAACTGGATCAACATGCTCAGTTTAGACAGTGCCTTCCTCCCACCCGACTCCTAGCTCCTCCCACCTGGCAGCTACAGTTAACTGGTTCAGTGCAAGTTCTTGTGGCTGTTAGGCATAGATTCAAATAAATGTGTGTGTGTGTATATTCACATACATTCCCTTAAACAAATGAGAAATGGTGGCACACTATTGCCGATGTCTTTTCTGGCCCTAGACTTAAAAAAATTTTTTTTTTACTTAATAATGTATCTTGGATGATGGTTCCACCTTGGTACTTAAACATCTGTGGAGCCTCCTCTGACAGAATTGGTTAAAAAGAAAACGCTAGGGTGGGGGAGAATGTCAATAATGAAAGAGTTAAGTCTCTAGGGAAGAGAAGGGATGCTCATGGGTGGGTGTTAGGAGGTTTTAAGAGCCTTCTAATTGTGTGTGTAAAACTGTGGGCACGGATGGATCTTCAGGGAAGAGGGATTGTGTCTCTCCAAGGGGGTCTGTGACCCAGAAAAGACAAAGAACCACAGCATTGGGTTGTGCGGATTAAATAGAACAGGAGGCAGAGGTTAACTCATCAGAGGGCAGCGTCCCTTGGTTCTTGGGCCTCACCGGGGCAGCCACGGATCGGGCTGAAACAGGGGCAGAGCTGCCAGCCCTGGTAGCTAGCCTCTTGGAAGGTGACTGGAGCCTTCCCACTTCCGAAGGAGGGTTCCCACATCGTTCAGGGAGGGTGGTCCTGACCCTGAGGATGAAGTACAAGGGCTTCCCGGGATCAGACAGTTCCGATGGCCAGACCTGGGATGCCCTTAAGGGTCACTGGGTTTAGGGAAAAACTGAGGCCAGGGGGTGAGTCCAAGGCCACTAGCCAGGGGAATGCAGAGCCTGTGGGTTGCTCCAGCCTATGACATTCGGTGTTCCTTTCCTGCCAGAGTGGAAGGAGACCAGGGAGCTGAGGCCCTCCAGATGCTGTGAGGCTGCCTGTTGCCACCTGCCTCATGGTGTGTGGGTGAGGGAAGAGGGGAGCACCGAGCGGAACCCGCAGCCCGGGTGGGCGTGTCATCCCCCCACCTCGCTGCTCCTGCAACATCGCCTCGCCGCCGCCTGCGTCCTCACTTTAGACTGCAGCCAGCCAGCCAGGAATCCTGAACCCAGCCGAGACGCCCCACTAAGGGGCTGCACTGCAGGATGTGGCCACTAGAGGGAAGCAGGGAAGCCACTGCGGCGGTTCCGCAGGAGAGAGCTCGCCGGCTGGGAGAGTGTGCAGGAAGGCAGGGGCTCCGGGCAGAGGCTTGCCTGGCAGAGGTCTGGGCACAGCGGTCAGGGAGTGTCTGCCTCACGGTCACAGTCAGTGCTGATGGGTTCTGAGGGACCTCCTTGAGACAGAAAGCACACGAGGCATCAATGACGATAAAAGTAACTTAACACTTATTGAGCACTTCCTCCTCGCTAGACACTGTAGGAAGTAATCAGTACCCAAAAAAGCCTTGTTAAAATTATTCCCATTTCTTAGGTGAGAAAACCAGAGGTCCAGGGAGACGGGGGAATCTGGTCATCCACAGGGCTGGTGCGAGAGCCAACGTCCCAAGCGCAAGGCTGTACCATATTATACGCCTGTTCAGATGACCACTGCTACGGTTATACTTAATTTACGGGCGGGAAAACTGAGGCTCAGAGAACACGAGTGAGTTGCCCAGGCCCGCGTCCTGCTGAGTGACAGGTCCAGGTAGGTGTGGTTTCATGGCTTGAGCTCTTAGCTCTGAATTCTAGTTCTCCCAGGTGGAGGTGTTTCCCACTCCCATCCTGTACCCTAATTTGAAGGTGGCTGGTTCCAAAGTCTGAACTTTCCTTTGAGAGTGGGTGACTCCCAAGAGAAGTTAGATTCTGGACGCCCAGGTCGAAGGCTTGCCTGGATTTTGACTCACCAGAGGTGGAGGGAGGCCAGGCCAGAGGCTTCAAGAAGCCCCAGCGAGGGTCTCTGGGGCTCATAGTCCTGCTTAGAGGGTGGGAGTATTGAAGGTATCCCTTGCAGTGGCCAGAGCTCCCCTGGGAACAATGGGGCTGGGCCTCAGGGCCTCTGGTTTCCAGGGCAGTTGCTTCCAGCATACCAAGGACACTTGGCGGGCCCTGGGCCTGGTTCTGCCAGGCTGGCAGGAGAACAGGGGTATTTCTAGGAGGGCCTGACTTCCTCCATCTTCCCGTTCCCATGCCCTGGCTTTGCCCTCCTTGGGGGTGGGGGGTTGGAGGGGTGACAGCGGGTGGCCTGCCTTCAACATCTTCCCCTCCTGGGTGTCCAGATTGCACCTTGTAAATCTGAGTCCTGCTTTTTAAGGGATTTATAGCATCGCAATGATGCTTTAATTCCTTCTGATTTATTGGCAAAGACAGCAGCTTCCAATCCTGGCCTTACAGTTTTTTGGGGTGGTGGTGGTTCAGGGAAGTGAGGGGAAGAAACTTAAAATGGTTTCCTCCTTGAAAGATGCTCATCTCTAAAGAAAACCTTGGGTGAACTGTTTTTGGAATGGGAATCTTAAGAGTTAAGGGAAGTCTCTTTAAAGCTTCCATTTCCTGTCTTGGTGAGGACCAAAGGGTGCTGTATGTAGCTGAAGAGGGGGTAGATCAGGGAGGATTTTGAGCATACCGCCTGGCTGGAATCCTGGCTCTATGCTTGGAGAAGTTATCTAACCGTATAGAACCTCAGTTTTCTTATCTGTAAAATGGAATCATGACTCCACAGTGTTGCTGTGAGTGCTAGATGAGCTGATGCCTGGAAAGGGAGCCTGTGACTGGGAGAAACATCACAAGGGCCCAGAAGTACTTGCTTTCCTTCATGTTATTTTACCCATTGTGCTCAGAATGGCACCTGGCGCATGCTAGATAATAACATGCTTTTGAATAAACACAAAGGAGATACGGCCGAATGGAGCAGCACTGCCGCCAAAGAATGGACTCCTGAATAATTTAAAAATATTACTCTGCACGAGTATCGGTGACTTTCCCTACCTGTTCTCTAAAGGCGTTCACGTTTGTCTTGGGGCATTTGGGTAGGGCTGGCCTGCACTCTGCATGGGTCACATACAAAGCTAAGACGCTGTTCTCTGTGGGTCCTCCGAGCAACCCTGCTGATGGAGACAGTGTCTTCTGCCCTCATGGGGTGAGGCAGTGTGGATGGGGGTGCGTTCCTCGGCTCACACTGGAGGTTCCCCAGAACCTCTGACTGCGCCTTTCCCCTGTTTACTGCCACCTGGTGACTCGGTACTGCTTCCTCTAAGCACCAAGTAGGGTTTCGCACCTAAAACAGGCTTCCCCGAGCCGCCGCCAGCCCCCTGCCTCAGTGCCCGTCTCACCCCAGCCTCTGTGCCCGTCCCTACGCTTCAGCATGCTTCTTCCGCACCAGACCGATGGTAGAAGCGCCACAGCGCTGGCCCAAGAGTCTGATCCAGAGGGACTCGCGTCTCTCCTACTTGTTACTTGCTTACCACGCCCATTGGCGTAGTCTCTGAGCCTTAGTTTCACCATCTGAACAGTGGGAGTGAGGACCCTGACCTTCCAGCAGGGGGTCTCAGGAAAGCAGACTCTCTCCCTGGTGTGGAGAGTGGGGTGGTGAGCTGAACCCGACAGCACCCATCTGGGAAATGAGAACCCACTTGTCCCGCCCCTAGGGTGAATTGTGCCCAATAGTGGACGTGGGAAGAATACGCAGAAGGCGCAGACGTTCACCCAACCTCCACGAGCCCAGTAGTTAAGCCAGACCAGACAGCAGAGGGAAGAGCATGCTCCGAGTCTCCGAAGTCAGCTGAACGCCGCCTTCTAACATCTGGTGCCTCTCGCGCTGACTCACAGATGAGCAGGGGACATTTATTGCACGCATGTCTGGAGGCCCAGTGTGGGTAGCCTGGGGGACAGTAAGTCAGGCCTCCTTGGAGGGAGGGGGCATGGGCTCTGGAGAGCCTGCCGATGGGGTTTAAACCAGGCATGTGGGTTCAGGCAGGTTCCTCCACCTCCCTGTGCCTCAGCTTTCTTGCCTGTGAAATGGAACCGATACTGGCTTCCACGTAAAGTTCTTGCGGAGCACTGACGAGCCAAGGTAGGTAAACCGCTTAGCACTTAGGAAATACTCATTGGATACTAACCAAAACAACGCTGTGACCTTGGTGCTTTGACTTAGGGTTTGCAAAGAGTCTGAAGATCAGGGATGCTCCCTGGTCCACTTTTGCTCTGAGTTTCAGGTAGTCGTTCTCCTCTCTCTGTGTGGGTGGAAGAGGAATCTCGCTTCCTTTCTGTCCCTTCCTCCCGGGCTTCAGCGGGTGGGCTGCCTCCACTGAGCTGCCGTTTCCACCTGGAGATCTGGGGTGAGGCTCCTTGCTCTTCCTGACTTCTGCTAACCCCCATTGGGGAAAATCACTGAACAAGGTGAATCACAAAGGGTCAGGATGCTGCAGATTTTAAATGCAGAACCCATCTGGACTATGCTCCAGCCGGCCCCATTTTCTGGGATAACTTTGACCCCAACAGTACTATTGTTAGGCACTAGGTACTGGGTCTGGTTGGGTCAGTCCGATCACCAGAGCTGAACTGAGCTGGCCAGCTTGGGGGTGTTTGTGTCTAGTGGATTTCTGTGTACCTCTCTCCAGTGGTAGCTGGGAGGGGTGCCTCTTTGGGGTGATTCCCTACATGGGGCACTGACTCTCAGCTGGGCATGCAGGCCTGCCAGCCCCCTGCCCACTGGAGCATCACTCTCATAGGGTATGGGTAGTGGGTGGGAGAGGTGGGTGAAGGGGGTGGGACTCAGAGGGCTGGACCCAGGGACTCAGAGATGGCACTGGGTTACCTGGAGCCCTGAGTCTCAGTGGGTAGATCTGGGAGAGCAGACAGGGTTTGTGTTGCCCAGCCCTAGGGAGCTGTCCATGGGGCATGCGACAGGGGAGAAGAGGTGGGAGGGGCCGCTGGGAGCCCCTTCAGCACCACTGCTCTCCCTGTCTCCTTGCAGTCTGCTGGCCCCGGGAGTGCTGCACGGGCTGTGACTGCTGGCCAGGCCTGGAGATCCGGCAGCTGCGGACTGCCCAGCGCTGAACAGCCCCTCTTTGGTGAGTTGTTGGAGTGCTCCCCCGCCTTAGCCTTCCCCAGGGCGGGTCACTGAGCTGGCCTCTCTTGGCTGGGGCGGGGCGGGGGGCAACTTTCAGATGCTCAGGTTGGCCCCTACGCTGGGACCCCAGCACACACCCCCTTTCCCTGCCCTCCCATCCCCCGCACTTCCTCCATTCCTTGAGATGCCCCTTCTCTTCCACCCTTCTCCTTCTCTCTGCCCGGCCTGGGTTCTCTGGGGCCACTGCGGAATCACACTGGGGTCCCCGAGCTCACCCTGTGGGCTGAAGGGGGTGAGGGCCTAAGGGTGGAGGCCCTTGAGGACTGGATGCGGGAGGGGTGCTGGAGGAACCAGTTTATCCAGCTAAACCAGTTCACTCACGTGCCCCATGACCAGGACCCCTTCCTCAGTAGACGTGTGCATACCCAGTTGTGTCTGACTCTGCGACCCCACAGACTGTGTAGCCCGCCAGGCTCCTCTGTCCATGGGATTCTGCAGGCAAGAATACTGGAGTGGGTTGCCATTTCCTTCTCCAGGGGATCTTCCTGACCCAGGGATTGAACCTGTGACTCTTATGTCTCCTGCATTGGCAGGCGGATTCTCTACCACTAGTGCCACCTGGGGGCCACCCTCTTCCTCAGTGGCCAAGAGCAAATCCTGGAGGCCACTGGGGCCTGAGAAGGGGTGTTTCTCAGCAGCCCCTGGACCCTGTCTGCTCTGGGCCAGCTGCCTCTGAGGGAGTCCATGAGCCCCGAGAGTCCCCCACTGGAATAAGCTAGTCACCTGCATCTGTAAATTGGGTGGAGGCAGCAGGAAGGGCTTGACGCCTTTGTCCCCCTTCCCCAGCCCGATGGCCAGAGGTTGCTAGCAGCCCACCCACTCAAGGTGTGTAAGGGTTCTTTTTGCACGGGGCCTTGGGTCAGGCGGCAGCCTCTGACACGGGCCTGTCTTCCTCCTGGGGGTGGGCAGAAGACAGAGGAAAGAGGACCACATTGGGAAGTGGGTGCCAGCTCATGGGAGTGGAAGAAGATGCAGGTGGCCCAGGAGGTGCCAGCAGGGGTGGGTAGGCAGAGACAGAGGATGGCCTGAGGCAGGTGGGAGCTGGTCATCCCCAGCTATGGGAGTTGAGGGAGTTAGGGTCTTGCCCGGTCAGGCCCCACTAAGGTACTCAGTTCTGATGGGAGGCCCCGCATCTAACCTCTTCTGTAGGTTAGACCCCGGGGTATGGGAATGGGTTTGTTCAGCCCCAAGAGCCCCCAGGAGTCCCCAGAGAATGGTCAGGTCTAGCATAGGAGCCTCGTCAGTGCCCAGGAGTATGTGGGAGCAGTGAGCCATGGAGCTGGGGCCCCTCCCTTGAGGGCTGGAGACCCAGCTCCTTTCAGGGAGCAAGCTGGTGCCCCCCTCCCACCGTCAGGCACACCCGAGCCTGGCTGCTCCCTGATGGCTGCCCGCCTTGGCCCCCAGACCTCACATGCTGGAGAAGCAGCCCCATGAAGGTGCCCAGCCATGCAATGTTCCTGGAAGGCCGTCCTCCTCCTTGCCTTGGCCTCCATCGCCATTCAATACACGGCCATCCGCACCTTCACGGCCAAGTCCTTCCACACCTGCCCGGGCCTGGCGGAGGCCGGGCTGGCCGAGCGGCTGTGCGAGGAGGGCCCCACGTTCGCCTATAACCTCTCGCGCAAGACCCACGTCCTCATCCTGGCCACCACGCGCAGCGGCTCCTCCTTCGTGGGCCAGCTTTTCAACCAGCACCTGGACGTCTTCTACCTGTTCGAGCCCCTCTACCACGTGCAGAACACACTCATCCCCCGCTTCACCCAGGGCAAGAGCCCAGCCGATCGGCGGGTCATGCTGGGCGCCAGCCGGGACCTCCTGAGGAGCCTCTACGACTGCGACCTCTACTTCCTGGAGAACTACATCAAGCCGCCGCCCGTCAACCACACCACCGACAGGATCTTCCGCCGCGGGGCCAGCCGCGTGCTGTGCTCCCGGCCGGTGTGCGACGCGCCGGGCTCGGGGGACCTGGTGCTGGAGGAGGGGGACTGCGTGCGCAGGTGCGGCCTGCTGAACCTGACGGTAGCAGCCGAGGCCTGCCGCGAGCGCAGCCACGTGGCCATCAAGACGGTGCGCGTGCCCGAGGTCAACGACCTGCGCGCCCTGGTGGAAGACCCCCGCCTAAACCTCAAGGTCATCCAGCTGGTCCGGGACCCCCGGGGCATCCTGGCCTCCCGCAGCGAGACCTTCCGCGACACGTACCGCCTGTGGCGGCTCTGGTACGGCACCGGGCGGAAGCCCTACAACCTGGACGTGACGCAGCTGACCACAGTGTGCGAGGACTTCTCCAACTCCGTGTCCACCGGCCTCATGCGGCCCCCGTGGCTCAAGGGCAAGTACATGTTGGTGCGCTACGAGGACCTGGCCAGGAACCCCATGAAGAAGACCGAGGAGATCTACGGGTTCCTGGGCATCCCCTTGGACAGCCACGTGGCGCGCTGGATCCAGAACAACACGCGGGGAGACCCTGCCCTGGGCAAGCACAAGTACGGCACGGTGCGAAACTCGGCGGCCACGGCGGAGAAGTGGCGCTTCCGCCTCTCCTACGACATCGTGGCCTTCGCCCAGAACGCCTGCCAGCGGGTGCTGGCGCAGCTGGGCTACAAGATGGCCAGCTCGGAGGATGAGCTCAAGAACCCCTCCATCAGCCTGGTGGAGGAGCGGGACTTCCGCCCTTTCTCGTGACCGGGGCTCCGCGGGTTGGGGCAGGGGGCACCCGGTGTCGGTTTTGATAACATGGACCATTTTTAACTGTTGCCTTATTTCCCCCTTCCCTCTCCCATCTCGTCTTTGGTGTCCTACCTGCCCCCTGCCCGCCCCGCTCCTCAGTTCCACCTGCCTCTCTTTGTCTCTGAAATTTGCACTATGTCTTGGACAGGAATCCCTGGGGTAGAGGGGGCGGTGAAGTGGGGTCCAGCCCCCACCCCAACCCATTCAGACACTCCGGTGTGTGTCTCTGGTGGATGGTGACAATGTTTACAAGCACCACACACATTCACATACGCACGTACACACACACACACACACACACACACACACACACACACACATATACACAGGCGCTTGAGAGGAGAGACACCCCAAACTACACAACTTCTGAGGTTTTTTGAATGGACGAGTGGTCAGGGTATGGTAGTTTTTGCACTGTCTTACTTCAAACAAGGTAAGAGGTTAAAAACAAAAAGGCCACCTTTCTCTAATTTATGAATGGTGTTTATCCCTCCCCATCCAGCTTCTGCCCCCCAATATCCGCTGCCCCCCACTCCTTGGAGCAGAGAAAACTGCCCCTTCCTGCCCATCCTTGCCTGTCGGTGAGCAGGTTTTTACTGTGAGGTGAATGTGGACCTTGTTTATTTCTTCCAGTCTGTGGCAATGCTGTCTGTCTGTCTGTCTGTCTGAGTTTTGTGGCTGCCCCTGGACCAGTGACGGCTGATAAATATTATGGTTTTCTGATTGATCTTGGGGTCCATCTGTGATATTTCTTTGTGCCAAAAAAGAAAAAAAAAAAAAAAGAGTGGTTCAGTTTGCTAAATGAACATTGAAATGCTTGATCTGTGTTTTCTGTGAATAAAAGAGTGCAATGATGTCTGAGTGTGATCAAGGCACGTGCTGAAAGGGTGAAGGCAGAACTTGGTGGGGCCCGGGTGTTTCTGGCTTTGGGGAGGAGAGACATGGAGATAGAGGAGGGGATTCAATGACCACTTACTGGTTTTCAGAATTCGTATCATCCTCAACACCCTCAACAGTGGGCTCACAGTTTCATTTCCCTTCGGTTAGTTGAGACCAGTCACTTGAGAGCCAGGGGGTGATGCTTAAGTGGTGTGGCTTGCTGGATCAGTGTCTGGAGATCCTGATGTCCTGATGACTCTTTCCTATGCCAGATGTTACTCCTTTTATTGCTGGGTCTGGGGCCAGGATAGCCGGGGAGGGAAAAATATTCCAGAGTGGGTTGACTCAGGGCAGTGGCTTCCATCAGTGGTCTGGATCCATTCGGTATTTTAACAGCTAGTGCAGGTGTCCTGTTGTCGACACTGGCGGAATGCCAGTCCTGCTTACTTTCCTTCCGATCCTTGGCAATCTAGCAGCTGCCTCCAAGCGGCTTCCCCAGCTCTTATTCCAAGAAAACAGCTGGTCCCTGGGGTGGAGTTCACAGCTTTGTTGGCCTGGGAGAGAGAGAACTCCTGGGATTAGGCAACCTCAGAGGTCCAGAGGATGAGATGGCTGGATGGCATCACCGACTCGATGGACATGGGTTTGGGTGGACTCTGAGAGTTGGTGATGGACAGGGAGGCCTGGCATGCTGCGGTTCATGGGGTCGCAAAGAGTCGGACACGACTCAGCGACTGAACCAAACTGAACTGAGAGGTCCTGGGCTTCTCAAGCTTGGAAGAGCCGTCACCCAGGGCAGTACAGCATTCAAGGGATTTATTTGTGCTAAACAAGCCTGCATGACAGAGAGTCAGAAGCCATAGTGCTGGCCTGTTTCTAGGGTCTAAAGACCTGATCTTAGAGCGCTGTTGGAGGCCCTGCGTGCCCTGGTTCCTGCCCACCTCCAGCTTCACCCGAGCTGTGTTCCCCTTCACATTCACTCTGGTCTTTTGCCTTTCTTTCAATTCCTTGAACACACTGAGGTTGCTGCTCCCAATTTGTTTCCCTCTCCCTGTAACCACACCCTTGGGTGGTGCCCCTTCCCCTATTTGGGCTTAGCCACATGCCTTGTCTTTGTCGATGGCTTACAGCACCGTGAGAAGTACTTGAGCTTTGGAACTTGTTCCTTTTTGCTGCTTTTTAGATACCTTTAACTGCCTTGTGAAGGAAACCCAGGGCAGCTTGCTAGAGACTGACAGACCACGAAGTGAAGAACCAAAGAACCCCAGCAAATGGCCAGCCAGGTCCTCACTGACTTGGCCACTGATACAGGTGCATGGGTGAGCCCCAGCCCAAGTCAGTGATGCAACCTGACGTAGACTGTGGGAAGTGCCTTGCTGAATCCGGCCAAATTTCTGACCTACAAAATTGGGTTAAAAAAAAGTTGTTTTAAGCCACTAAGTTTTGGAGTGACTTGTTACGCAGCCAAAGCTAACCAGTTCATACGGCACTCCAGCTCATTGCGGTGTTTTTGCTTAGCTCTTCCCTCATGGCTGGCTTACTCCTACTGCCCTCTTGACCTGGTTAATGTCTGCTCATCCTCTGGATCGCAGCGTCATTATCGGCACGTCTCTGGTTTTATCAGATTGGTTCAGTTATCCTAATCATAGGCCCCTATATAAGTGATTATATCAGATATCCTGAATGTAGGCCCTTACAGCATCAGCACATCTCTCTTATAGTGTTTATTACAATTGTAATCATACTTTTAATTGTAGGACTTGGCACATGATAGCCTCTAGTAAACACTGGTTGCATGAATAAAAGAAGGGATAAAACAGGTGGCTCCCACTGGATAAAAGAATTTGCTTGTACTCTTCCTTCACTGGGTGGCGGGGTGGGGGGGTGGCGGAGGGGGCTGTTCAGCTGAGTTTTGTTCTAAGAGTCCACATCATGCCCTGTAGTCAACAATTCTTGTTTTTTTTGTTTTGTTTTTTTTTTTTTCACTCCACACACCTACACTGGTTGCCTAGTTTTCTGTCTTTGCCATTTGTTACAATTTCCAGGGTTAACGCTTGTAGGGAGAAGAGCAGCGAATGAACAAACACGTGGAGGAAATGTTTGCAGTTTACCGAGCCCTTCCGCCTCCCATCAGTCGCACGTCTCCAGCGGCTGTTTCCTGCTCACATAGAGACACCTTTTTCCAGCCAGGAAATGGTGGTCAGAGCGCCACGTAGGCAGGGCTGACCCGGCCCCACCTCGGCTGTGTGTAGCGCCTTGATGGCTTAGATCCTAAGGAGTGACTTCCTGGTCTTGTCCCGTCCTGAGGGCCCCTCTCAGGCCGCTGCCTGGAGGGCTGTGTCCTGCCGATTCTCTTCATCACCGACTTCCTCTGTTTGCGTGTTCTCACCTGCTGGCCCTTGTTTCTTCCAATCTGCAGACACTCCAGCCTCCCAGCCCCACTTCCCTGGGACTCTGGGGAGCTCACTGAGCGCTACTTCCCATTATTCCACAGGGTATTGTCCAGAACAAACCTGCCATTCCTGATTCATCCCCTTCCTGGGGGAGAATTTCTCCCTGCTGGAATGCCTTTACTCACTGGGAAGGAAAAGATGTACGTGAAGCCCCTTCCCAGACCCATGGAGAAAACACATAGACTTCTGTCTCCTGAGTGCTGAAAACCAGGTTGGAATCAAGTCCTTAGAGGCAAGTAGTCAAGGTTTGAACGCACCAGGGGTATAGCTGCAGCCATGGGCTGAGTGGTCACTAGGTGTGCTGTGTGTGTGTGCGTGTGTGTGCATGTGTGTGTGCAGCTGGGAGACTAATGCCCAAACTGAGGATCTGACTGGCCTGGGGGCCTGCAGCCTGCCTGCCCAGGGCATACATGGGACAATTACCCAGGCTTCAAAGAGCCCTTAAAGCTTCACCCAAACCTCCCATCTGTCTACCCTGCCTCTGTCTAATTGCACTTTTTGCTTCTGGGAGTTGTCATCTGCTGATGACTTATAATTACAGTGTCTTCTTCATCTTGGGAACCATTATGGTAAATGCATGATTCTAGGTTCCAGTTCCATCTTTGTCATTAGTCAATGTGTGACCCAGGGTGTATCACAGTTTTTCTGAGCCTCCATGTTCTTATCTGTACAAAGGTAATGCTTATAATACCTGCCTCAGAGGGCTACTCTGAAGATTGCATAAGGTAACACATTTCAGTGCAGGGCACTGTTCTTGGTGTATAGGAAATGCCTATTAAACGCTAGCCATTATCATCATCACCACCATGTCATTTTATCCACGGTTATTAGCAGGGTGCCTGGGACATGCTCAATGAATATTCGCTGAATAGTACATTTTTTTGGTGAGCTCTTCTCACATGAATGCTAGCAATGCACAAAGTTACTCCTGAACAACATGGCCCAGCAGTCAGTGCAGTCCCCTTATTCAGCCAAGGCCTAGAACCGAGGGTTAACTAGGGGGCGGCAAGTAGGGGACAGACAGAAATGCCCACAGAATGGCTGCGAAGCATGAAGACAAGCTGGCCAGCCCACAGGATGGTACCTGTAGGTGTCCGGTGCCCTTAGGGGAGTAACCCTCAGGACTAGAAGTTGGCTGAGATGACCGGCTGTCTTTTGGCCACATGTCCAAAATTATCTAAATTCCTGGGAAATGCCTTCCTGGGATGGGCCAAGTCAGTTGGTCAGCTGCTACGTCTAGATCAGATGGACTTGGCCTTCTGCCCCCTTTAAGCCACCTACATCTGTGCTCTTTTCAATTCACAAAGGACCATTTTTCACCTGGGGACTTAGACCTAGTCTTCTTCCTCCTGAAGCCCCAGGGAAGCCCAATGTCTCCAGCAGTGAAGGATGTTGAATTTCCTGAGACCTGAATCTTAGTGCTTCCTGGAGGGGATCTGAGAACACCAGCTGAACACACCCAAACGCCAGGCGGTTTCCTCCTCTGGCAGGTTCCAGCCTCCAGCCTCCAGCAACAATGCCTTCTGCCGGCATTGCTTCCTGCGTTCTTCCTTCCTTGGTAACACCTCAGCCTTTAGCAATGTCACTCTGGCCTTCGACTGGCTCTGGGAAGCTGGATGTGGCTTTGGAACAAGAACCTTTGCACAGAGGGGAGCAGGAGACATTTAAAACCATCCAGGAAGAGTAGAAAATTAGCAGTTTGGGTGACAGGAGACTCACTTTGAGATCTTGCTCCACTGCGTCTTGCTGGACAAGCCAGAAGTCTACCCTGAGCCTCAGTTCTCAGCTGGAGTCTGGGGACTGCACTGGAAGAGAATGTGTCTTCTGCAGCAACTGGGTGTAGTGGGCCACCTGTGCCCATCTAGTCAAGTTAAACTTATTGGCCAAATACTGCTCCTGACTTAAAAAAAAAAAAAAAGTGTTTATTTTGATGATTACTGAGAAAGGTGAGTTAAAGATTCCGCACTGGGATTGTGGGTGGATTGATTTCTCTATTTCCTCATGTGGTTCTGTCTTTTTTTTTTTTTTTGCTGTGCGATTTTGAGATTGTGTTTTTAGATGCTACAAGTCTAAAATTATCGTAATTTCTGGTGATTTTCACCTTTTCTCATCGTGAAGTGTTTCTGTTTACCATGGTAATGTTGCTGCTTTAAGTCCATTTTATCTAATGCCAATATAACAACACTAGCCTTCTATGGAGGGATTTCCCTGATGTCTCAGACGGTTAAGCATCTGTCTACAACGTGGGAGATCCAGGTTCGATCCCTGGGTCAGGAAGATCCCCGGAGAAGGAAATGGCAATCCACTCCACTACTATTTGCCTGGAAAATCCCATGGACAGAGGAGCCTGGTGGGCTACAGTCCATGGGGTTGCAGAGTGGGACACGACCGAGCCTTCTGTGGGTAGAATTTGTGTAAGTTATCATTCCATCTTTTAGTGCATATCCACGGCTTGTAATTACTGACACATTTGACCCAGGGACTGAACCTGAGCCTGCTGTCTCCTACGTTGGCAAGCGGGTTTTTTTGACCGCTAGCACCGCCTGTGAAGCCCGTTTGAATTTACAGCTACCATCTTATTTTGCACTCCTATTTGTCTCACCCATTATTTTCAACCGTACTTTTGATTCTTTTTTTGTCCATGACATCTTTTTTCCTCCACTGATTAGAGAATTACATATCTGTTTTTATTCCTTTAGTGGTAATATTAGAAACGACAAATTCCTTCTTCAGTTTATCCAAGTCTAAAATCGGTCAATATCTTTACCCATCTCTTGAAAAACACACTTAATACCTTAATACACTTTAATTCTCTGTGCCTTCTTTTAAATTTCTCTGTGATTGTTGTGATGCATTTTTAAAGCATTATATGTGGACTTTCATCGGCTTTTTCTAAACGATCAGATTTATTAGGGTCCCGTTTATGTACAATAATCTTCACTCCTTTTAAATATACGGTTTAATCACTTTTGACAAGTGCATAGCTATGCATCAGGACAATCAAGATACAGGAAAGCTCAGCCCCCAGATGCCCTCGTGCTCTCCCTCTTGCCACCAGGCTCCTCCCCGAACCCCCAGAACTTGGCGACCGCTGAGCTGGTTTCTGTCACTATAGTCTTAACTTTTCCACGATTTTGTGTAACTGGAGTCGTGAGCATGCAGCCCTTGTGTCTGGATTCTTCCACTTGGTTGACGACTGATGTTCATTCATGCTGAACGTATTGGTGGTCTGTTTCTCTTACTGCTGAGTGCTTGCCGTTCCTCTGTGTGGATCCAGACTCCTGCCTGACGTCCCTTTCCTTCCACCTGAGGAACTTTTGATCGAATATAACAGTCTTTTGGAGTGCAGGTCTACGGACAATGAATTCTTTCAGATTTTGTCTAAAAGTCTATTTTTGCCTTCGTTTTTGAAGATGCTTTTGTTGGCTTTAGAATTCTAATTTGATGGCTTATCTTTCAGCAATGTAAAGATTTTGATTCACCATCTTCTGCCTCATGTTGTTTCTGATGAAGAATTTGCTGTAATTCTTAATTTTTTGCTTTATGTATAATATCTCTTTCCTGTAGCTGTTTTTAAGATGTTCTCTTTATTACTTGTTCTCAGCAACTTTGACTGTAACGTGCTTTGGTAGGTTTTTCTTTATCATTATCCTGCTTGAGGTTCATTATGCCTCTTGTATGTGTGGATTTATAGTTTTCATCAGATCTGGGAAACGTCAACTGTTTTTTTCCTTTAAATATTTTTTCCTGTCCCTCTCAACTTTCCTGAGATTCTGACTACCCGTATATAAGGCATCTGACATCATCCCACAGATGACTAATGCCTGTTTACTCTTTTCCTAGCCTTTTATCCTCTCCGTGCCTAGTTTGAATAATTCCTAATCTGATGTTCTCAAGTTGTCTAATTGTCTCTTTTGCAATGTCTAATCTGCTATAGTCCAATTCAGCACGTTTTTCATTTCATATTTGTATTTTTCCTTTCTATATGGCCCTTGTGTCTTTTATGTTATAGATTCCATTTTTATCCTCACTGTATTCACATTCTCCTTTATATCTCTGAAAATTTTTATAAGACTTATGTTTCAAAGTCATGCGTGTGTGCTAAGTCGCTTCAGTTTTGTGTGACCCTACGGACTATAGCCTGCCAGACTCCTCTGTCCATGGGATTCTCCAGGCAAGAATACTGGAGTGGGTTTCAGAGTTCTTGATGACTAATTCTATTATTGTTGGGTGTGTTTTTATTGATTGATTTATTTTCCTCTTGGTTATGAGTCATATTTATCTGCTTTTTTTTTTTGCATTTTTTAAAATTTTAATTGGATGCTGAACGTATTGGTCAAGGGCCGGGCCAAGACAGAACTGACATTTATAATTTCAACAGGGACCATTTAATGTAATTAATGATTAGCAAATAAAATATGATTAATTACTTGAAGGGTTGTAAAGGAGAACTCTTCCGGAATATGAGAATTACAAATGCAGGACGCCCGACTTCCTCTGGGGCGGAGGGAGAGTAACCCAGGAAGGCATTAAGAACTGGAAGAGGCATCCCACACACCTCCTGCCTAGGTCCAGATCTTGGAGAAGATGTGGATGCTGCCGGAACTCACCGCCTGCCAGAGGAGAAGAAACGTTCCAAGGGGTGTGGGCCAGAGTGTTCCATCACGTCAGTCCACCACATGACTGGAAAGCTCACTGGAGAGTGCAGGAGTCGGGTGGTGTGGATCCTGAGAGTCTAAAGGGTCTGCCTGTCAAGGGGCCGATAAGGCAGGGGACTGGTGGGTCAACACAGGTCTGCAAGAAGCGGTCTCCTGCTTTCTGTTGGTTCTCAGTCATGATACAGAGTTTCCTTGTGTATTTGTTTAGTTGTGAACTGCGGTTGACTCAATTTCCCTTGAATTTCTATTTATGGAAATTGCAGAGGGTTCTTCCCAAGAGTATTTTTTATTTTTGGTCTCTGCCAGGCCCCTGGAGGGCACTTCTTGACAGCAACCGCTGTAAATTTAGTTGTTGGTTTGTGGAGTTTGGGGACCACCCAGGTGGTGTGAATTCAACTTGGTTGGTTACAAACTTGTGTCAGGGATGACTGATGGCTCCAAATTCTCAGTAGTTACTTTTTCCATTTCCCACTTAGGGCTTTGTTTTAAGACATTCCATTTTTCTTACACTCCCGGTGACGGAGGGCGTTGTTGATATTACTCTTTTGTCCTTAACCCGAGACTGCTTCCCCTTGAAGTCTCAGCTGTTTGGGGGGAGTCACTCCTATCAGACTTCTCACCCTGGGCACACTCTGGGCTTTGTCAGCTCTTCCCTTACCCCTAGGACACCAAGAAAACCAAGCTTTGTTTTTCAGGGTTCAGTAAATACCCCTGGTAAACACAGCTGCTACTCTCCTTACCTTGCTGGTTCTTGCCTCCATTCCACGGCGTTTTTGGCCTTGTACATTATTTACTTTCTTGCCAGTTTAGCTTACATTTAAGAACGCTTTGTCTTCTTTTCCCAGACATTTTATTTGCCGTGAAGAATCAACTAGCAAATGCAGGAGATCCAGATTCAATCCCTGGGTCAGGAAGATCCCCTGGGAAAGGCATGGCAACTCACTCTAATATTCTTGCCTGGAGAATCCCATGGACAGAGCAACCTGGTGGGCTAAAGTCCATGGGATCCCAAAGAGTCAGACACGACTGAGCGACTAAACTTTAGTTGTTTTCAATAGGAGACTCATCCCAGGTAGTTGGTATTTTGTATTACCAGGGTTAAGAGCAGTATTTCTCTGTAGTATCTACAACTTCATAGGTTCTACACTAGTATTTGGCAAATAAATGAACGAAAAAGGGGATGAAGAAAGACATATGTGCATGAATTGGATGCGTGAACTCAGTCAACCTTGAAACACTATGAGGTCAGGGATCTGGTCTGACGAGTTCACCGCTGCCCCTAAACTGGCTATAGTGATCCATGCTAGGGTTCAAGTGATGTTAACTGATTTTAACTCAGAGTGGCCCAGAGGCCATGGGAAATCTGTCCTTGATAGAGATGCTTGCCGTGTGCAGAAAGCAACTTTCCAAATCTGCGGGCCTTCAGGGACAATTGGTTTTTATATGGTGGGGATGGACTCCAGTGACCCTTCTCTTGCTCTTCTCCTGGCTCCCTTGGGCATGTGGCTACAGATCTTGTCTCACAATGTTGGCGTCTCATCTTTGGTTTCAGTGCTGTGTTCCGTGCAGCTCAAAGGGTGGTCCATGTGCCAGCAGCACCCATCACCTGGGTGCTTGTTAGAAATATAGAATCTTGCCCATGCTCCCCTTCAACTACTGATTCAGAATCTTCACTTTTAATAAGATCCCCAGTCTATTCATGTGCACATGAAGGTTTGTGAAACACTGCTCTAATCCAGTGAATCCCAGTGTGTGTGTGTGTGTGTGTGTGTGTGTGTGTGTGCGTGTGCACACAGCAAATGAATTACAGGGGTGCACTGAGGAACTGATTCTTACAGCCTTCAGGTGGCCATGTAGGATGACCAGCTAACTCCTTTCTGTTTGGCTGGGACTTTCCCAGTTTTAGCACTGGAAGAATCACATCTCTGGAAACCTCGCGTGTATGTGCCAAGTTGCTTCAGTCATGTCTGACTCTTCGAGACCCAGTGGACTTTAGCCCACCAGGCTCCTCTGTCCATGGGGTTTCCTAGGCAAGAAGACTGGAGTGGGTTGCCATGCCTTCCTCCTTGTAGCTCACGCACTGGCAGGTGGGTTCTCTACCACTAGGGCCACCTGGGAAGCCCAGAAACCTCTTAACCACAGAAGTGGGGTGGTTGGTCCCCTTACCAGACATCCCATGGTTCCGGCAGATTTCCTGAGGAGGAGCTACGTCTGGTGGGTGCCACGCAGGCCGGGCCTCGCTGGCTCCAGGAGGTGACNGCACTGGCAGGTGGGTTCTCTACCACTAGGGCCACCTGGGAAGCCCAGAAACCTCTTAACCACAGAAGTGGGGTGGTTGGTCCCCTTACCAGACATCCCATGGTTCCGGCAGATTTCCTGAGGAGGAGCTACGTCTGGTGGGTGCCACGCAGGCCGGGCCTCGCTGGCTCCAGGAGGTGACTTGTCACGTGTGTCGGCAGCTAGCTGCCAAGCCCTGTGCTCCCAGAATGCACAAGGGACCCCCGGACTTGCAAGAGGAGTTCCCCTTCTTGGTGTCCTAGAAGCACGGTGCCCAGTCCAACATGGGTCAGCTCATGAAGGTGTAAGGAAGCTGGGTGTGTTATCCAGGGTGGATCAGCTCTGGGAGAAGGCTCCAAATCCCTGGCTTTACATCAGGTAGGATCTGAAGCCTTAATCTTTTCAGGTGATGTGTCTTTTTAGTGGCAGCCACGTTAGCTTCAGGGAGAAAGCTCTAACAATACACACACGCTCCACAAATTAGAACCTCATCATTTTGAAATCCTTGATATGAAATGTTTGATTGTATTCACCATCCATTCACATTATCATAAGAAATTTCGACATTACATTTGTCAAAGAAAGAAGAGAGAGCTGTTAGGTTCTTTTAGTATAATTTCAAGTGTTATACATTTTTGAATGGATATAAAATGGTCTTACATTTTTTATCATGTACTCAGTGAACAAAAGTTTCCTGCCAACAGTGACTTTCAAAAATTTCAAGAGCTCCTCATTAAAAAGCCCCCATCAAAAATTGTGTATGGCCATTGCACATGTAAAGCCTGATGTTAAAAAAAGTATGTTCATGGAAGAAATCTCAAGTTTCTCATTAAATTGCTTGAAAAGATTTCATTGGGAAGTTTTTTTTTTTTCCATGTAGTCAATGGGGATTCCCTGGTGGCTCAGATGGTAGTCTGCCTGCAATGTGGGAGAACTGAGTTCAATCCTGGGGTCAAGATCCCCTGAATAAGGAAATGGCGACCCACTCCAGTATTCTTGCCTGGAAAATCCCATGGACAGAGGAGCCTGGTGGGCTACAGTCCGTAGGGTCACAAAGAGTCGGATGTGACTGAACGACTTCGCAGTCAATATTTAATAGTTTCCCTATTACTCTGTAGGGCTCCCCTGTTAGCTCAGTTGGTGAAGAATCCACCTGCAATGCAGGAGACCCCGGTTTGATTCCTGGGTCAGGAAGATCCACTGGAGAAGGGAAAGGCTACCCACTCCAGTATTCTGGCCTGGAGAATCCCATGGACTGAATAGTCCACAGGGTCTCAAAGAGTTGGACATGACTGAGTGACTTTCACTTTACTTTCATTACTTTGTACTTATTTTTTTTCCTATCGAAATTATATAGTGTACAGAAAATGTAATACAGTTTTTCACCCAGTTCCTAGTTACCTTGAGTGTACCCTCAACACAATGTGCGAATTTGATCATTTTATCTGTGTGCCAAGGTGTGATGTTCCTGGGGAAATCTGGCTGTAACCTTCTGTGCGCCCCACTTTTTTTAACTGACTGGGGCCCCCCACACACTGAGGGAAAGAACACGGTGAGTCCCCACACCCTGCAAAAGTCTCCCTTCCACTTCCCCTCCCTGCTCCTTGGAGGTGCTCCTTTCCCTTTAGTAAAAAATCCCAGCCTCAAATGGTTGCTATGGTAACCCTCAGGCTGGAGGAGCTGGCCTGGCCTGACTTGCCAAAGCGCTTCCATGGCTCAGCTGCCCCTGAGTTATGATGGCAAGTAGGAGGGATCAGGCCACTCTTGGGGACAGAGGACCTCTTCATTCAGATGGAGATGCAGGAGACACAGCCTTGCCTGGAGTCCCCTGGATACCTGCCTTCCACACTTCACAGAAGGTCTCTGGGTCTCTCTAAAGATTAATTCTTTATAAAGCCACACTCTGAACACAGTTGGTTTCAACCTTTCTCTTAGGGTCCCAAGGGTATATTTTGCCTCATCTTTATACTACCAGCTTGAATCTGACTTTCACTTCCAGGGCTTTGAGGTAGACTCAACTGGTACAAGTAGTGTGGACCATGTGACCGGGCTTTAGTGTCAGAAAGGTGTGGAATCAAGTCTTGGCTCAGTCACTTACTGGCTCTGGGATCTTGGGCAAGTCATATAGCCACCCTGAGCCTCAGTCTTGAGAAGGGGCCACAGAAGATGAGATGGTTGGATGGCATCACTGACTCAGTGGACATGAGTTTGAGCAAACTCCAGGAGATAGTGAAAGGCAGGAGAGCCTGGCGTGCTGAGGTCCATGGGGTTGCAAAGAGTCAGACACGATTTAGCGACTGAACGGCAACCACTTGCATACACAGGGTGGAATTATTAAAGGTCCATCTCATAAGGCTGCCATATGTGAGCTCACACTTTGTCAAGCTCTCAGCCCAGATCCTGGCACACAGTAGGTGCTCAATTAAAGAGGATTCATGTTATTGTTATTATTATTTTCCTCTCACCTGCTTGAATTGCTGCTTTCTTTTCTCCCTTTTTTATTCCCCCAAAATCCTGCCAGGCACCTGGGGTTCAGATGACAGTGACCTCTCTAGCTGTTTGTGTAAGCCTGTGTCTCAAAGAAAACAGTCTCCCCAGGGAGAAAAATGCCCCAAACTTTGTGAACATACATCAACAATTCTGTACAAAGTGAGGGTAATCAATAAATGAAACCACTAGGAAGGACTCAAGAGAAATTATAGAAAATAACAGTAAAACTGTTATCTAATGTTCAGAATCTCAGACCAAGTTGTATTCACCTTGGGGTTTTGAAGCTGTGTTCCATTGACCAGTGATGTTTGATGACCAATTCTCTGGCCACTCTCGTTTTATGTTAAGGCTGGAGGAGAATTTAGTCTGTCTGCTTTGAAGTTTCTCACTTTTTGCAGCAGACTAAAAATTAATAATTGACTGATAACAAATAGCATTGATATTATTGGTTTTGTTGCTTTTTAAGCAAGTTTTAAGGAAGCAAGCAGTGTTTCAGTTGGGCTCTCTCTGGAATGAGGCTCTGAGATAAGTTTAGTGCACATGGTGTTTACTGGGAAGGGTCAGAGGGATGAGCATCCAGGAAGAGAGGGGGAGGAAGCAGGACTGGCAGGTGGAGAAGTCAGGCCCAAGGGTGGTCCAGGCCAACCCCAAGAGGGGTCCCTCACAGTTGTCTGGTTGGGCCATTGGCCAGGTCTTTTGCCCATCAGCCTCCTCGGTCACTCATTGACTATGAGAAGGGCGTGACCTCTGGGAAGGGCTTGAGCTCCGATGGTGACTCTCTGCGGCTGGTGGATGTGGAAGGGGCACTCCCGGGGGCAGAGGTACCCCCTTGAAAGGGAGTCTGGGCTTCTCAGCTCTGTGTTCATCAGATAAGATAAACTGAAGCTGGCGGCCTGGAGCTTGGCCGCTCTGGATGTTTCAGTGGCTCCTCAAGCACACATGGCATCCTACAGTTTAGTGACCCCCCCCTAAATTAGGGCTTAATGTTCTTTCCTTGGTGACCAAACTGGAGCTCAGATTGGGAAGGGAGTTGCCAAAAGTCCCCCAGCGAGATAGAATCAGAATCGCTCAGTTGGCCGCTGCCCCCTTTTCAGGTCTCAGCTCGGATGCTGCCTCCCCAGAAAGCCCTGCTGACCCCCAGGCTGCGTGAGATGCTCCTGTCTGAACACCCCACACCCAGACCTCTGGGGTCTGGTCACGTGCCTGACTCCCCAGCCAGCTGTGAGCTTTCTGGGGGGGCGGATGGCGAATGAGACGGCGGCGAGGTGGAGACTATCCTTAGGAGGGCAAGAAAGGACGAGCATAGGTCCTCGACCCTAACCTTGGCCTGGGAAGTCTGCCTAGTACCCAGCCAGAGAGAAACGTCCCCGACACCTAAGGGACGGCCCTCCAGGTCTTTTCAGGCTCAGCTCAGGAAACTCAGAGTGGCTCTAAGCCCACTTCTCAGTTCATGCGTTACTGCTCCATGCAAGGGTATCCGGATGGCTTTCTCTACTGATTCCTTGTCCCACGTCTGGGCTCTTTCTTCTGTGTCTGATGAGCTTGGCATACTTGCTTTTATTTTTATGGCTGTATGAAGCCTATATTATTTTATGTGCATGTATTTAATTTATGCACACAGTATTGTGCTGAAAACCCAATTCTGTTTTTTTTCCCCTCTCCCAGCATTTTGCTTTTAAAGACCTATCCAGGTTACTGTATGGACCTCTAGGCTGTGCCTCTAAACTGCTCTATCCACCGCCTTTACCCACCCCTCGGCGTTGGAGGCCTAGCTCGCTTCTAAACTTCTTCCTCCCCTTCTCGTTGCCTCAGACAACCTGACGGTGGGGAGCCTCTTCCTCTCCTCCCAGATCTGCTGGACAATTTCTTTTGGATCTCAATCCAGGAGGGCATTTCTGGTAAAGGTGTATGAAAGGGAGAGTGTTGGTTGCTCAGTCGTGTTCGACTCTGTGACCCCCATGGACTGTAGCCCCCCAGGCTCCTCTGTCCACAGTCACCCTTCGTCTAAGTAAGGTGTATATGCACACTTAATTTGACTAAATAGACTTTCACTTTCCACTCTTAAGGGACCCTGCACATATCAAGCCCAGGGGCTCACTAGACTATGAACTTTCCCAAATAGAAGATTCTAGAAAATAATTAAAAAAATATTTTATGGAAGCACTTTGCCAGCCAAATAAAGCACAGGAGATGGATTCAGCCAACTGGTCTCCAGTTTACAAGTTGGAGGCCCAGACCCGAACTCGCCTTCCCCTTGACCTTTGCACGCAGAGGCCATGCATTCCTGACACTCCGTGTGTGTCTCTTCCCGGGCAGGGTCTGTGTCCACACTAACAAGCCTTGAGTGCAGCTTCAGCCCCTCCTCAAATAGACCCTGTGATGGAGCCCCCGGCACAGACCGTGAGCAAGTTGTGTGTGTTGTGAGGAGGAGCTCCAGCAGCCTCATTGAACTCGTCTCTCTCTCGACCCTGGTCTTTCAGGACCGTCACCTGTCACAGGAGATGAGTTCTTTCTGGCAGGAGGTAGCTAGTTCTTGCTGGCAGCTGGTTCCCAGAAGCTGAGGAGGGGTAGGAGAAGGCATGGAGACAGGGGACTTTCTTAGCTTGGGCTGCTATAACAAAATGCCATAAACTGGGTGCTTGGATATCTGTTCCTCACAGTTCAGGGAGCTGGAAGTCCAAGACCAGAGTGCCAGCATGGATGAGCCCTCTCCTGGGTTGCGGACCACTCTCACATGGAGGAAAGAGAGGGTGAGGGAGCCCTCTGGCCTCTTATGAAGGTGCTAACCCCAAAGTCCCTCCCCCAAGTACCATCACACTGTGGGTTGGTTTTCCATGTATATACTTTTGCAGGGAACACATTCAGACTGCAACAGGAACTCAAGGAACTCGCTTCAGCTCCTCCGGAGAAAAGAAAGGCTGTTGCTCTGATTCTCAGGCGTTTGAGAAAGCCTTAGGCAGTGGGGAATGTCCAGACTATTGTGTGGTTTTAGACAATAGCCACAGGTGTTCAGAAATGCTAATGTGCTTTTGAAAGAGAAAAAAAAGTACAGCAGCTTTAAGTCTTGCTTTAAATTGGAGTCTGTGGCTCCAGCCCATTCACTCATTAATTCCCAGATCTCAGTAAGGCTTGCTGGAATCGGCTGCATCCCCCTGCTGGCATCTGACCTTCCTAAGGCTGGACTCCCACCTCCCAGGCCACACTTTGTGTAGCAGAGAGAAGGGGCTGAGATGTTTGGGCTTCTGGAGTCCAACACCCCTGGGTACAAGCCTGACCCTGCTACTACCAGGCCGTGACCTTGGACAAGTTGCTTCACGCCTCCAAGCCTCAGTTTCCTCCTCTGCAAGAGGCTGGTACAATGATGACCATCTCACAAGATGCTCCGAGAATTAGATGAGTTAATAGCGATAAAGCTCTGTCACAGGAAAAGAATTCAAGGGATGGGAATTTCAAGAAGCGATTCAGGGGGTCCTGGGAAGCAGGCAAGTTAGGAGAATTATAACAATCAATAAATATTTCCCTGGGCCCATCGTGTGCCAGGCGCTGTGCCATGTACCGCAGTGCCTTGGGCTGCATCCCGCTTGCTGGAGACTGCTGAGCGGCCTGGCACCCTGCGAGGAGGCAGAGGGAGAAGGAAGGGCCCAAAGGCATGCCATGCGACGGGGCTTCGTCTCCAGCCTCCAGCGTGAGAGGAGATTTTAAAATGTTTATTTGCTAAATGTTTGCAGAGTTGCAAATATTAGAATCCACAGTGGCTCGTTTCAGCAGAAAAGGGCTTTATTAAACAATATGAGCAAATGCAGGCAGTCAACGGGAGGGCAGGAGGAACTCAGGACCCTGCTGTAGTGCTGGCTCGATGGGTGGAATTATTGCTGCCGCCGCAGCAGCCACTAAGCAGGAGGCCAGGAACTGACTTCACTGCAGCCGTGGTCTCTTCTGCCACAGGAAGTTGACCTTGTAACTGAGGCCACACTGATAACTGGATCATAAAACAGAAGTCTGTGCCTGTTTCTGCCTGGGGCTCGGTTCTGAATTAGGGACTTTCAGGAGAGAGCACAGGTCACGTGCCTCCATCCTCACTGCAAGGGAGCCTGAGAATTGAGTTCTGATACATACAGCCTTACAAATAGCTGAGAAAAGAAGAGAAGTGAAAGGCAACGGATAAAAGGGAAAGATATACCGAACTGAATGCAGGAGAAGAGCTAGGAGAGATAAGAAAACCTTCTTAAGAGAACCGTGCGAAGAAATAGAGGAAAACAATAGAATGGGAAAGACTAGAGATCACTTCAAGAAAACTGGAGATACCAAGGGAAAATTTCATGCAAAGATGGGCACAATAAAGGGAGGAAGTGGCAAGGACCTAACAGAAGCAGAAGAGATTAAGAAGTGGCAAGAATACATAGAAGAACTGTACAAAAAATATCTCAGTGACCCAGATAACCACGATATTGTGGTCACTCACCTAGAGCCAGGCATCCTGGAGTGTAAAGTCAAGTGAGCCTTAGGAAGCATTATTATAGACAAAGTTGGTGGAGGTGACTTAATTCCAGCTGAGCTATTTCAAATCCTAAAAGATGATGCTGTTAAAGTGCTGCACTCAATATGTCAGCAAATCTGAAAGACTCATCAGTAGCCACAAGACTTGGAAAATACCAGTTTTCATTCCAATCCCAAAGAAAGGCAATGCCAAAGAATGTTCAAACTACCCTACAATTGTGCTCACTTCACATGCCAGCAAGGTAGTTCTCAAAATCCTTCAAGCTAGGCTTCACCAGTTCTCGAACCAAGAATTTCCAGATGTGCAAGCTGGATTTAGAAAAGGCAGAGAAACTAAAGATCAATTTGCTGACATCCATTGGATCATTGAAAAAGCAAGAGAATTCCAGAAAAACATCTACTTCTGCTTCCTTGACTATGCTAAAGCCTTTGACTGTGCAGACCACAACAAACTGTGGAAAATTCTTCAAGAGATGGGAACACCAGACCACCTTACTTGTCTCCTGAGAAATCTGTATGCCAGACAAGAAGCAACAGTTAGAACTGGACCTGGAACAATGGACTGGATCAAAATTGGGAAAGGAGTATGGTAAGGCTGTATATTATCATCCTGCTTATTTAACTTCTATGTAGAGTATGTCATCAGAAATGTCAGACTTACAAGGTGGAATCAAGATTTCCAGGAAAAATACCAACAACGTCAGATATGTAGATGATACCACCCTAATGACAGAAAGCAAAGAGGAACCAAAGAGCCTTTTGATGAGGGTGAAAAAGGAGAGTGAAAAAGCTGGCTTAAAACTCAACATTCAAAAAACTAAGAACATGGCATCCCGTCGCATCACTTCATGGCAAATAGATGGGGAAAAAGTGGAAACAGTGACAAATTTTATTTTCCTGGGCTCTAAAATTATTGTGGATGGTGACTGCAGCCATGAAGTTAAAAGACAACTCTACTTGGAAGAAAAGCTATGACAAACCTAGACAGAGTATTAAAAGGCAATGACATCACTTGGCTGACAAAGGTCTGTACAGTCAAAGGTGTATTTTTCATGTATGAATGTGAGAGATGGACCATAAAGAAGGCTCTGCACTGAAGATTTGATGTTTGTTTCAAACTGTGGTTTTGAAGAAGACTTTTGAGAGTCCCTTGGACAGCAACGAGGTCAAACAGTCACTCCTAAAGGAAGTCAATCCTGACTATTCATTGGAAGGACTGATGCTGAAGCTGAAGTACTTTGGCCACCTAATGCAAAGAGCTGACTCACGGGAAAAGACTGATGCTGGGAAAGGTTGAGGGCAAGAGGAGAACGGGGAGACAGAGGATGAGATGATTGGATGGCACCACCGACTCCACGGACATGAGCTTGAGCAAACTCAGCAAGATGGTGAAGGACAGGGAAGCCTGGTGTGCTGCAGTCCATGGGGTCACAAAGATTCGAACATGACTTAGCGACTGAACGACAAACATTTACTTGGGAGGGCCTCCCCAATGGGGCTAGTGGTAAAGAATCCACTTGCCAATGCAAGAGATGCAAGAGATGCGGGTTTAATCCCTGGGTCAGGAAGATCCCCTTGAGAAGGAAATGGCAACCCATTCCAGTCTGCTTGCCTGGAGAATACAACCGAGCGATCGAGCATATTCTGCACTTGGGAAGGCAGAGCTCACAGGAAATTTCCCCAGAGAGAAAGCTTTTCAAAGGATGGACGGTGGCAACTATTCTATGTTTCTGCTCAAAGCCGCGTGTTGGGGATGTGGGACCAAGTGACAGAGTTGGACCCAGCTCTTAGAGGCGCTCACTGCCTATTGGGGCAGACGAACCTCCGCATAACTGACTCTGCAGACAAACGGAGGGCCTGCTAGGGAGATGGACCATCCACCTAGCCACTGCACGTTTTTACCTGACTCCGGTGGCTTTGCTGGTGTAAGAGTGAATGTGTGACCTTCTTTCCATCGGTGGTGCTGAATGGTGGAAAGGGGATGGTCAGCCAGCCTGGGATCAAGTCCCAGCCCTCCCACTGACCTGGATTTTGGATTTCTTAACTTCTCTGAGCCTCAGTTTCCTCATGTGCAAAATGGGCGTAGTCCTACCTACAATAAAAGAACTAGTGTTTCACATTAAAGATACTGTATGTAAACTGCCTGATAGAATAGATGTCCAATAGAAGGTTGTATTTATTGGTGTGAGCTGGAAGAGAGAGAGTTCCTTTTGTGGGGTCCTAGCTTCCCAGGTGGTGCTAGTGGTAAAGAACTTGCCTGCCAGTGCAGGAGATGTAAGAGACGTGGGTCTGATCTCTGGGCTGGGAAGATCCCCTGGGAGAGGAAATGACAGCTCACTCCAGAGTCTTGCCTGAAAAATCCATGGACAGAAGAGCCTGGCAGGCCACAGTCCATGGCGTGCGTCACAAAGAACTGGACACGGTGAAGCGACTTTGTGTGCATGGCTGCAAAGTGCTTTCAAGAGGCAGCAGAGAGGCTGGGAAAGACGGGAGCATCCAGGACCTGTCTACCCTGGGAATTCAGGGACGTGTTAACCTTTATTAAGTCACCCTCGGGTTTGTCAAGCTTCAGTGTTGATTGTCATTCAATAAAAAATATCAAGACAACCCTATTCCCCCCAACAAGAGAACAACTTCCTGCACTCTTGGGGTGCCCTAGCATTCTCCCCAGAGTCCCTATTCAGACAGACAACAGTGAAGGGCAGGACTCTGGATTCTGGGCCACCAGCTGGAAGGCGAGCTCTGCTTGCACCTGGGAGGCCCTGCTAGGCTCAGGCTCCCAGCTGGGAACAGAAGGTAAGGGGGTGACACCCAGCTGGGGTGGGCAGGGCCGGGGTGTGGGGACAGGCGGGGAGCAGGGTTAGAGCAGCAGAGGCCACACCTGACCCCTCCTCTCTGGTCTCCCCTGTGCCCAGTAAGGTACCGGCCTCCAGGCTGGGTACCCTCTCAGCTTGTCTGACGCTGACAACTGTCTGGAACACACCAAGGCGGCAGGGCAGGACAACTTGGGTGCATTTTCAGAGGCGTAAACCTGGGGCTTCTGGATCCCACTGCTTGCTTCTCCCTGGGGAAACTGAGTCAATCTCTCCCAGCCTTTCCTCAAGCTCCCACCTGCCTACATGGGCTTCTTAGAATTTGACTCAGAGAGATGCCCGAGAGTCCCCTTCCTGATGAAAAAATAGCCCAGAGCAGGGCAGTTTGGTGTAGTAGAAAAAGCCTTTGGAGTCAGGCAGACTTGGTGTCGACCTCTGGCTCCTTCTACCTTTGGAGTGATCTTGGAGTGACCTCAGAGTCCACCAAAGTCAATTCACAGATAAAAAGCACTGAGTTGAAAGACTTTAAAAGTTCTGAAAAAAGATGCGAATGGTAGACAAATTTGATGACTGATACCAGTGAGTCATGGCTTGAGGGGAAGACTGCTCAGAAAGCTTTGGGAAGTTCTTAAAAAAATGCAGTTTAGACCATTCAATTCTAAGTAATTCAATGAGGATTAAAAGAATTGTATCTAAAGGCAGGTTCAAAGTGGGAAGAAAAGACACAGGTAACTGAAAACTCCCTTTAAGATGGATTAAACTAAAAGGCACTTTACTGAAAAGTGTAGGAGTAGATTGGATTTCAGGTGTGGTTTGATTCAGGGGCTCAAATGATGTCATGGGACAGAGCAGGGGAGTTCGCACTGACTCTCTTCTCACAAAGGGACCCCTCCTGTGATAACCAGGAGGCAATTGCAGTCCCAGACTTCTCGCTCCCAGGTTCAAGTGCAGCAGGGGACGGAAGCCAGCAGTCCTAGCAAATGTCTTGTTGGCTATTTCTGAACTAAACACTGTAACACAATGCTTTCATTGACCAGATTGGTACCAGTGGGGGTAGGGACACAGTGAAGTCAACACCAGCTCCCTGGGAATGGGGAAGGGAGGCTTAAATCAAGTACCAGAAGAAGAGAAAAATGGATCCTGGGTGATCCAAATATCAAAGTCCACTCTCGTAGGTGCAAGCCGACAGTTGCAGGAAAGAGAAGGCCATTGAGCTAAGTCTTACTAACACATCAAGGGTGACAGAAAGGGCTTTTTGTGAAATTTACAGCAAAAAGAAAATCGTGAACAAAATATCTACTACTTGGGTTAAAATGATTTAAATTTCTAAATGGTGACTTTTAAAATTTATTTTAAATTTTTTCATTATTTGTTTCTAGTTTCATAACACTTGGTCAGAGAAGGTAACCTGTATACTTCCTGCTACTTGGAATTTACTGGTGTTTGATTTGTGACCTCACATATGATCAATTTTGTAAATGTTACAGAGGCACTCGACAAAAAGATACAGTTTCTGTTGGCAGGATATAAGTTCGATATCTATTAATTCAGCTCCTAATGATACTATTTGAATCTCTTATTGCTTTATTAAGTTTGCCTTCTTGATCTTACACGGATTGAGATGAGTATGCTGAAATCTTCCACTATAATTGAGTTTCTGTCAATTTATTTTCACATTTCGAAGAGTTTATGCTTAATATATTTCAACGCTATGTTCTTTGGTCCATTAAAGTTCATGGAGCAAACTATGACTTCATTATTGATCATAACTTTTATCAATATCAAACAACTCTTTGCTCTATTTAATGCATTTTGCCTTGAATTTTACACTATCTGCTTTCCACAGGCCTTTCTCTGTCTTCTAGTTCCTATCTTCCTGATATATTTATGCTGTAGGTCCAACAGAGCTTGGGGAAGACGGCATTTGGGGAGGTATGGGCGGAACAGAATTCTTCATCCCCTATTTGCTCCTATCCCTTCTATTTGGCAATACAGCCATGGAATGAACTCAGGGATGGGTGGAAAAGTGCCCTCACTGACCCAGTTGCTCTAAGTGAGCTCCGGGCTCCAGACTGAACAGAGAACTCACGGTCCTGGAGTACTTGCAGATGAGGCCGTCGAGCCTGTCTCTGTCCTCAAGAAATCAGAGCAAAGGAACTGTTACTCGAGATAGGTGAGGGGTGTACACTCTTGCACTTCTCAGAAGGGGGAAGAATGTGGATTCTGAAACTACAGATCAGCACACTTATCTCAGTGAAGAGGATGAATCATTCCAGATGTCATTTCTATGGAAGTGAGCATCACCGGAAGATAATAAGGACTCACTAAGAACAAATCTTTATTTTGGGGGGCTCCAAAATCACTGCAGATGGTGACTGCAGCCATGAAATTAAAAGACACTTACTCCTTGGAAGAAAAGTTATGACCAACCTAGACAGCATATTAAAAAGCAGAGACATTACTTTGCCAACAAAGGTCCATCTCGTCAAACCTATGGTTTTTCCAGTAGTCATGTATGGATGTGAGAGCTGGACTATAAAGCTGAGCACTGAAGAGCTGGTGCTTTTGAACTGTGGTGTTGGAGAAGACTCTTGAGAGTCTCTTGGACTGTAAGGAGATCCAATTTGTCCATTCTAAAGGAAATCAGTCCTGAATATTCATTGGAAAGACTGATGCTGATGCTGAAACTCCAACACTTTGGCCACCTGATGTGAAGAACTGACTTATTTGAAAAGACCTTGATGCTGGGAAAGACTGAAGGTGGGAGGAAAAGGGGATGACAGAGGATGAGATGGTTGGATGGCATCACCGACTCAATGGACATGAATTTGAGTAGGTTCTGGGAGTTGGTGATGGGGACAGGGAGGCCTGGTGTGTTGCAGTCCATGGGGTCACAAAAAGTCAGACACGACTGACTGACTGAACTGAACTGAAGAACAATCTTATCAAATATGCGATTTCTGTTTTCAATTGTTCTGTGGGGTTTGAGCAAAGTTTTTTTTTTTTTAATTTTAATTTAAAAAACCCATATAAAACAGAAAGAATAGCTTAGTGAAACCAAGCTATTCATCCCCCCGCTTCAGCAGTTTTCAACTTGTGGCCCATTNGGAAAAGGGGATGACAGAGGATGAGATGGTTGGATGGCATCACTGACTCAATGGACATGAATTTGAGTAGGTTCTGGGAGTTGGTGATGGACAGGGAGGCCTGGTGTGTTGCAGTCCATGGGGTCACAAAAAGTCGGACACGACTGACTGACTGACTGAACTGAACTGAGGAATAAATCTTATCAAATATGCAATTTCTGTTTTCAATTGTTCTGTGGGGTTTGAATAAAGTTTTTTTAAAATTTTAATTTAAAAAACCCACATAAAAGAGAAAGAATAGCTTAGTGAAACCAAGCTATTCATCCCCCCGCTTCAGCAGTTTTCAACTTGTGGCCCATTTTGTTTCACTTGGAACCACAGCTTCTCCTCTATCCCTCCTCCTCCATCATTCTGGAGGAAATTGTGGACACTTCATCAACACTTCGCTGCGTCTCAGGATCCGTAACCTCAGTGTCATTCCCTCACCTGTATTAGCTGTTTGTTGCTGCATAACAAATCACCACAAAGCTTAATGACTTAAATTGATGATTAGGTCTAAAGACTTAATCAGATTGAGGTTCGATTTGTTCTTCTCTCTCTCTCTCTTTTTTTTTTANACTTCATCAACACTTCGCTGCGTCTCAGGATCCGTAACCTCAGTGTCATTCCCTCACCTGTATTAGCTGTTTGTTGCTGCATAACAAATCACCACAAAGCTTAATGACTTAAATTGATGATTAGGTCTAAAGACTTAATCAGATTGAGGTTCGATTTGTTCTTCTCTCTCTCTCTCTTTTTTTTTTTTTTTTATTTTGGCAAAGTCCTGTACTGTAAGGAGTCCAGTAGGGAAAACAGAAACCACACTGGCCCTGTCAGCAGAGGTAGTACCTCTATGGGGCTTCCCCAAAGTCTCAGTGGTAAAGAATCCCACCCGCAATGCAGGAGACACAGGAGACGTGGGTTGGATCCCTGGTGGGGAAGATCCCCTGGAGAAGAAAGTGGCAANCTCCATGTTTGCTGGCTGCTTATCATCGGAGACCCTGCCCATTGTCTTGCTGGCACTGCCACCTCCTCCTCCCCATTTCTCCTTCTTCCACGCTCCTTGCCTGTTTGTTCAGTAAAGTCGAGGCTCTGCTTTCTGAACTTTAAATCCAGGAGGAGGAATCAAATTCCTGGTTAGAGGCTCTCTTGGCATTTCCAGAGCCCTGTGGTTGGTGTGGCTGAAACTTGAGGTGAGCCGCAATCAGAGCGGATTGGGCTGAACTATGGCTTGCAAAGGCGGATGTGGGGTTTTTCTTACCCGCAACATCCTGCTTGAGCCTCACCAGATTCTCGTTTGGAGGAAGTATATCTTCCTCCCTCCATTCTCGATGAATGACATCCAGTGACAAAGAAAATCAAGTCTATCTAGCTTCGGGTTCTCTTTTGCAACCTCGGTAATCAGAGGATGCAAAAACTTCACACTTCCGGTTCTACACCACTGCTGTTCTTGATGACTGCAGCAGGGATGCACCTGGTGCAAATAGCTCTCAGGAGTCACCAACCTTCCACCTATAACAAGTGCAAGGGAGGTGGCTAACTAAAAGCTGCGGAAGGACAGGGAAATAGAAGCATAGGAATGAGGAAGTTCTCCCGAGCAGGTCAGGGCCTGTTCTAACAATTGGGATGTGAGGGAATCATTTATTCAACCGTTATAGAGTGTTTTTTCCATGCTAGGCATTCTCCTAGGGATTAGGGACACAACAGAGAACAAAAACAAAAATTGTAGCCCTCATGGAGTTTACCTTCCAGGCAGGAGACACAAATGATAAAGAAAATATGTGGACTGCCATATGATTCGCAGAAGGAAATGGCAACCCACTCCAGGACTCTTGCCTGGAAAATCCCACTGACGGAGGAGCCTGGTAGGGGTCGCAAAGTCAGACACCACCGAGCGACTTCACTTCACTCATTTCACTCACTTGATACTTTATCACGGGAGAGGGAACTGGCAGCCCACTCCAGTATTCTTGCCTGGAGAATCCCATGGACAGAGGAGCCTGGTGGGCCATGGTCCATGGGGTCGCAGAGAGGCGGACACGACTGAAGTGACTGAGCAGTCACACGCCGTATGATTAGAAATGCCCTGGAGAAAAATTGGACAGGGANACTCCAGTATTCTTGCCTGGAGAATCCCATGGACAGAGGAGCCTGGTGGGCCATGGTCCATGGGGTCGCAGAGAGGCGGACACGACTGAAGTGACTGAGCAGTCACACGCCGTATGATTAGAAATGCCCTGGAGAAAAATTGGACAGGGACAGAACATAAGGAGTAAGCAGCGTGTTCTCTTAAATAGGCGATCAAAGAAAGCTGCTGGAGATATTCCGGCAAAGGCCTGAAGGAGGTGGGAAACAAGATATCTGAGCTGATAACTTTTGAGGCAGAAAGCACAGCAAATACAAAAGCCCTGAGGCAGAGGCAGGAATATGCCTGAATGTGCTGGGAGCAACCAGGAGGCCACTGTGGCAGAAAGGAGAGAAGTTAGAGAAGAGGGAGAAGTGACATGGATCAAAGGAAGCCCCCATTCTGAGTGAGCTGGGAGCCACTGGAGGGGTTTATGTAGTGACATCTTCTGACACCTTGTAATAGGATCACTTTGACTGCTGGGTTGAGGGCAGTCGTGGGTGAGGGCTGATGCGGAGACCAATGAGAGGGTACTGAAATAACCCAGGAGCAAGAGGAGAGCGACTGGACCAGGGAGACAGAAGTAGTGGACGGAGTGAGTTGACAGGGGAATCCTGGAAGACTGGATATGCAGTATGGAGGACAAGGAGTAACTGAAATTTGCTGCTGACATGTTGAGTTTTTTCCTTAAAAAATATCTGACTTTCTCCCTGTTTTAGAAGGTATTAATGAAATACTTTCACTCCCTAGCTAGTGAAGGTATTAATGAAAATGCATCTTTTCCAAGTGGACTTTAAGAGTTTAGTTTTTTTACTTTATAAACTGTGAATATGAGTATGCCAGCAGCATATGAGGTAACTGTTTTATATTTAAATAAATTTCACTTACTCTGTAAGTCCAGGCCTCTTTGAAATCTATATCAGTCTGCTTTGAAATACAGTCTCTACCTATCATCATAATAACAAAAATGCATTGTTGCATGATCAAAAATTATTACTTTGATTACAGAAGTGGTTTCCTTCCTTGGCTTCCACAGTGAGAGGGACTGTAATGATTATTTTAATATTTCTTTTTTTTAATTTAAATTTATTTATTTTAATCGGAGGCTAATTGCTTTATAATATTGTATTGGTTTGCCATACATCAACATGAATCCGCCACAGGTGTACACGTGCTTCCCATCCTGAACCCCCTCCCACCTCCCTCCCCATACCATCCCTCTGGGTCATCCCAGTGCACTAGCCCCAAGCATCCTATATCCTGCATCGAACCTAGACTGGCGATTCATTTCTTATATGATATTATACATGTTTCAATGCCATTCTCCCAAATCATCCCACCCTCTCCCTATTTTAATATTTCTATCAAATAAATATGTTCAGCTATAAAAAAAGAAAACAAGGAGGAGGCTGAGCGGTTTGGCCTAACAGCTGGAAGAATGGAACTGCCAGAACAAAGATGGAGAAGACTTAGGACTTCCCTGGTAGTCCAGTAGCTAAGACTCAAGCTTCCACTGCAAGGGACCCAGGTTCCATCTCTGGTCAGGGAACTAGATCCCACATGCCACAACTAAAGACCTTGCATGCCACAATGAAGATAAGAGATCCCACATACCACAACTAAGACCCAGTGCAGCCAAATAAATAAACAGAAATACATTTAAAAAAAAAAAAGGGGGGGGGATGGAAAAAACTCCAAAAGGAGTAGGTTGAGGGTGAAAGTAAGAAAGTTAAAAGGAAGACAAGAAAGGACACATGATTTGGATGATCTTTGATTTCTTCAGCTTATAAAATGAAGAAAATAATACTTTGTTTAGGTTGGTGGTGCTAATGGTAAAGACCCCACCTGCTAATGCAGGTGACTCAAAAGATGTGGGTTCAATTCCTGTGTTGGGAAGATTCCCTGGAGGAGGGCATGGCAACCCACTCCAGTATCCTTGCCTGGAGAATCCCAGTGGACAGAGGAGCCTGGTAGGCTACGGTCCATAGAGTCGCAGAGTCGGACACGACTAAAGCGACTTAACATGCACATAACATGCTCATGAATTAATGTGGTCAAGCATCTAGGACAGTACCTGACACCTGGCAGCCACTTCAGGAGGTTAGTTCTCTCTCTGCAAATACGAAATTCATATATTTTCACTACGCCCTAAAAGTAAAGAAAAGGGACTGAAAACAGGAGAGAAGGAACATGAAATGAAATGTAAGAAATGAAGTCCAACAAAAGCGCCTAATGCCAATTATCTGTTATGATAGTTTCCCCTAAATTCTGCTTTCTCAAAGGGAAAAACTGAAATGTCAGAGTTTGCTAGTTTGGGAAGAGTTTAGAGTATGAAAATCTGGTGATAAAACAGAAAAAAATATCCACAACAGAAGTATTAAGCAAAGAATTTTGATTGCTACTGCTTATAAACCATTCTTACAAACCAGACATAAGAATAGAATAATAATCAAAGGAGATGAACAGAGAATTCTTTTTTTTAAAGTCCATAATTTTAAGAAGTCAAACCACATTAAGTAAAGCTATAATGAGAGGCAACTATTTTTTTTAATTTATAAATTTGGCAAAGATTAGAAAAATAAATTATGCCCATTGTGGATGTTGGACAATATCATGCCATATGGAAGGGAGTATAAGTCACAATAATTGTTAGCAATTTGTGTCTAAATAACTAAACGGTTTATACTTTTTGAACCAGAAATTTTACTTCTAAGAAGTTATTCTAATATTCAAGTATTTGCTAAAAATTCACATATATGAATGTCTACTACACTGTTATTTAAATGTAGTGAAAAAATAGAAATATCCTAAATACCCAAAAGACAAAATTAGAGTAAGCGTAAGCACAACATGTTATGGGTTACCCATGTTATAATATTATAGGCAGACTTTTTAAAATATTGCTAAATAACTAGTAAATGAAAATACATTCACAATCCATTATTGTATAAAATAAGCCTGGTACAAAATGGTATGTAAAATATGGTTCTCCTTTAAAATGTTATCTATACCAATTGCTATCTCCATACTAGGATAACAGTTTATTTTTATTCTCTTTTTTGTGCTTTTCTCTAAGTTTTCTGGCATAATCAGGTATCCCGTTCTCTTAGAAGTGAAATTCCTAGATGATAGATGTGAGAGTTGGACTATAAAGAAAGCTGAGTGCCAAAGAATTGATGCTTTTGAACTGCAGTGTTGGAGAACACTCTTGAGAGTCCCTTGGACTGCAAGGAGATCCAACCAGTCCATCCTAAAGGAAATAAGTCCTGAATATTCGTTAGAAGGACTGATGCTGAAACTCCAATACTTTGGCCACCTGATACAAAGAACCAACTCACTGGAAAAGATCCTGATGCTGGGAAAGATTGAAGGCGGGAGGAGAAGGGGACGACAGAGGATAAGATGGTTGGATGGCATCACCAATGCAATGGATATGAGTTGAGTAGCCTCCAGGAATTGGTGATGGACAGGGAAGCCTGGTGTGCTGCAGTCCATGGGGTCACAAAGAGTCAGACATGACTGAGCGACTGAACTGAACTGAGACTGTAAACAGGAGCTTCCCCAGTGACTTAGATAGTAAAGAACCCGCCTGTCAATACAGGAGATGCAAGATACATAGGTTCGATCCCTGGGTCAGGAAGATCCCTGCAAAAGGAAGGGGCAACCTGCTCCAGGATTCTTGCCTGGAAAATTGCATGGACAGAGGCACGTGGCAACCTATAGTCCATGGAGTCACAAAGAGTCGGGCACGACTGAGAGTGCATATGCACACCACACACAGGCTGTATATATCAACGACATTTAGCTAAAACTGTCAAACAGTTTTCCAAAATAGCTATACCAATTTATACTCCCACTGGCAATATATGAGTTCTGGTTTAGACATGCATTTTTAACAACATGCATCCAGTAAACAGCCATTGATTTGAACCCTACTGCTATACAAGTAACAGTAACTAACAAGTTAGAAATAAGTACATTGATTTGAATGCATATGTTAGTAACATAATAGGAACCATTTTTAACTTGTACTTTTCATTAGTTTATCTCATTTTATTTATTTTTATTCTTGCTAGGTGTGTAATATATGTTAAAGAACTAAAATTAGATTTCTTAAGTACAGGAGCTAGACAAGATTTCCTTCTTTTTCTTACCTCCTTTCAGTTCAGTTCAGTCACTCAGTCATGTCCGACTCTTTGCAACCCCACGAATCACAGCACACCAGGCCTCCCTGTCCATCACCAACTCCCAAAGTTTACCCAAACTCATGTCCATTGAGTCGGTGATGCCATCCAGTCATCTCATCCTCTGTCGTCCCCTTCACCTCCTGCTCCCAATCCCTCCTAGCATCAGAGTCTTTTCCAATGAAAAGATGCTCTTCGCATAAGGTAGCCAAAGTATTGGAGTTTCAGCTTCAGCATCAGGCCTTCCAATGAACACCCAGGACTGATCTCCTTTAGGATGGACTGGTTGGATCTCCTTGCAGTCCAAGGGACTCTCAAGAGTCTTCTCCAACAACACAGTTCAAAAGCATCAATTCTTCGGCTCTCAGCTTTCTTCACAGTCCAACTCTCACATCCATACATGACCACTGGAAAAACCATAGCCTTGACTAGACAGACCTTTGTTGGCAAAGTAATGTCTCTGCTTTTGAATATGCTATCTAGGTTGGTCATAACTTTTCTTCCAAGGAGTAAGCGTCTTTTAATTTCACGGCTGCAATCACCATCTGCACTGATTTGGGAGCCCCCCAAAAATAAAGTCTGACACTGTTTCCACTGTTTCCCCATCTATTTCCCATGAAGTGATGGGACCGGATGCCATGATCTTCGTTTTCTGAATGTTGAGCTTTAAGCCAACTTTTTCATTCTCCTCTTTCACTTTGATCAAGAGGCTTTTTAGTTCCTCTTCACTTTCTGCCATAAGGGTGGTGTCATCTGCATATCTGAGGTTCTTGATATTTCTCCTGGCAATCTTGATTCCAGCTTGCGCTTCCTCTGGCCCAGCGTTTCTCATGATNGGGACCAGATGCCATGATCTTCGTTTTCTGAATGCTGAGCTTTAAGCCAACTTTTTCACTCTCCACTTTCACTTGCATCAAGAGGCTTAGTCACCACTTTATTATAAAATAGGCTTTGTGTTAGACGATTTTGCCCAACTAGAGGCTAATGGAAGTATTCTGAGCACATGCAAGGGAGATTAAGCTAAGTTAGGAAGTTTGGTAAGTTAGGTGCATTAAATGCATTTTCATCTAGGGGGATGGAATTTCTACATCTTGATTGTGGTGCTGGTTATATGGCCACATACAATCACCAAAATTCATCAAATTGCATGCTAAAAATGAGTAACTTTTATTGCATATAAATTAGGCCTCAGTAAAGCTGAAAATAAACAGATATTATGCAAATAAACATAGGGGCAGAATAGAGTCCATTTGTAGCAACATAAAAGAGTATGGTGTTATTTATTTACAACCTAAGGTTATTCAAAAATTTACAAGTTTAATTACTAGTATATTCCATAAACAGAATTGCTTGTTGTTACTACATCTTTTCCTTTGGGAGTTAAAAAAGGTGGGTCAAAATGATGAAGAAAGAAAAAATTATCAATAGGACATGAGTTACTGGGGTAGGTGTGGCAACTAGAAGTGGATTGGCTGTTACTATTCATGACTTAACTGCAGCTAACATGTAAAAGGGCACAGATGCCTAAGGCCAAACAAGATGAACAGGATCTTGAAAACTAGGCTAAAAAATGTCCACTCAATTCAGGGGATAATAGTGAGTGAAGTGAAAGTCACTCAGTCGTGTTGGACTCTTTGCAACCCCATGGACTATACAGTCCATGGAATTCTCCAGGCCAGAATACTGGAGTGGGTAGCTGTTCTCTTCTCCAGGGATCTTCCCAACCCAGGGATTAAAGCCAGGTCTCCTGCATTGCAGGAGGATTCTTTACCAGCTGAGTCACAAAGGAAGCCCAAGAATACTGGAGTAGGTAGCCTATCCCTTCTCCAGCGGATCTTCCCAACTCAGGAATCGAACCAGGGTCTCCTGCAGGAAGATTCTTTACTAACTGAGCTATCAGGGAGAATGGGGAGGCACTAAAAGTTTTTGAACAGAAAAATGTCAAGACCATATTGTTGTTGTTCAGTCACCAAGTCATGTACGACTCTACATGACCATGTGGACTGCAGCAGGCCAGGCTTCCCTGTCCCTCACCATCTCCCAGAGTTTGCCCAAGTTTATGTCCATTGCATCGGTGATGCCATCCAACCATCTCATCCTGGTGCCGCCTTCTCTTTCTGCCTTTATTCCTTCCCAGATCACAGTAGTGATCTACATATTATATAGTCATAAAAAGGAAGGAAATTCTGATACAGGCTGTAACACACATGAACCTTAAAAATATTAAGCTAAGCAAAAGAGGCCAGACACAAGAGGACAAATATTGTGTGATTCCACTTACCTGAAATAACTAGAATACGCAAATAATGTTTCTTTCATAGAGACAGAAAGCAGAAAAGAGGTTATAAGGGCCTGGGGTGGGAGTCGGGGTAGGGAGGAATGGATAGTTACTGTTCAATGGGTTGCTGTTTGGGATAATGAAAAACTATTGTGAATGTAATTAATGTCATTAAATTCTCTGCTTAAAATGGCTGAAATGATAAGGAAACCAACCAACCATGGCTAAAACAAGACTTTCATGACTGTAAACAGAGGTAAGTTGGTTCACATCTGGATTGAAACCACCTGTCATCAATGATTAGAAACGAAAAAACAGAATAAAATAAATGCTGGTCTAAAGTGGCCTGGTTGGCAGCACAGAAAACAGCCATCAATTACTTCACAGGCCCAAAGACAAAAAACCCCTGAACCCAGGGACTAGGCAACAAACTTCCAAATAGCTCACAGCACCCAATGATGCCAGGTACCCCAGGAGATGGTTTCGGAAATTTAACTTTTTTTTAAAGATTTTTTTTTTATGTGGACCATTGTTAGTCTTTATTGAATTGGTTACAATTTTGCTTCTGTTTTGTGTTTTAGTTTTTTGGCCACAGGCATGTGGGATCTTTGCTCTCAGGCCAGGGATTGAACCCATATCCCCTGCATTAGAAGGCCCTGGACTGCCAGGAAAGTCCCAGGAAATTTACCTTTAAAGCACTTACCGCTGTGCTTTCTTCATTTCCCAAAGTTATTCTGGTTTTGCTGGGATCTGCTCAAAGAGAAAATAGAAGGTAAAAAGAAAACACAAAAAAGGCTTCTAATGTGATTTGCATAAAGCTTGAGAGACAAAAGGAAGTTTTTAAAGTCAAAGAACCAAAGCATTAGCCTGTATAGTGATATCAAGCTTTAATCACCTAATAACACACCTCAGCTGTTAAAGAGATTATTTCTGCCGTTTTATTCTGACTGTGAACATCTGAAAGTTAAGACATCTCTAATTCATTTATGCCAACCCATTTAGGCATCAGGAGGTAAGACACTGTACATATTCGAAAGATTATTATCACCTTCAGCACAAGAGCTACCTGCCTGTGATTCTCCTGACAGCTATAATAGCAGGTGGAATAGCTAACCCTCCCAAAGCCAGCTGCCTGTTCCCTGACGCGGAGCCAGCAGCAGTCAGGGAAAACCCTGGCAGCCCACCCCTTGGGTGAGGATGGCTCTTGCCTGATTTTCTGCTGCCAGAGCATGGGGTCTGTCTTTCCCCATTCATTCAGCATTTTAAGCAATTGCTGCTGAGCATCTATGATGATGGTACTGAGGCTACAAGAGGGAGCACATTTGACATGGTCCCTCCCCTCGCCCAGCCTTCATTGTTCTGACGTCTCACCATCTACATTCTCGATGGAGATGCCACCCAACGCGTGCTCTGGACATGATGGCCCTCCCGACTGGCTTGCTCCTTTTTTTAGAAATTGCAAGACTACACTTTCCTATCTTGAAACTACACTATCTTGAAACTTTTCTTAGACTGTTTTTGGTGTTTCTGTTACCCAGTATTTTAAAACTAATTTCCCACTCCCCTGGGATGTGAACCAAAGTTATGAAACGGTACATAAAATAAAATAAACACTAAAACAAACTGCTGAAGCAAAGGTAAGTGGCTACCTCTTACATAAAGGAGAAAAGGCTGAATTGTAAGACTGGAGGATTTACGTTCTTACAAAAGGAACATTTAAAATTTAACTTTAAGAAAATAGTATAGTTTAGAAAAGCTTCTGTTGAAACCAACAGGACACGGTAAATCAACTACACTCAAATTTTAAAAAAAACTTAAAAAAATAAATAAAAATGTTTCTTTTATGGTACAGAACACTAAGGTAACAGGCAGTAATAATGGAGGTTTTACAACATCTCCCTGCAGTGGGTGATCTTTTACTCAACTCTTCTCTCTTATTCTGGTCATTGTTAGATTTCTTCAGATAGAAGATCTGAGTCACTGATGTCAAAGGAAAAGGAACAAAAATAACTTTGGAAAATAGAGATGACAACTTCCAAGAGACAATAAATTACATGTGAAATTTGCTAAGGATTGACAGGTGTATGGAAATTTTATGCAGTTGTAATGTGGGCAGTTCCAACTTACAAAACGACGTCATTAAAAAAAATTGTTTACAAGATCTTAGGGGTAACATTTCCTGTTATATTTTCATGGTTAGATTCCTAGGTGAGCCCACAGAAGCCTTCTATCTGACCCCAGACAAACTAAATACAGGTCTAATAATGAAGCAGAAAACAACTTTTACATCACTACACTCTTCAAACGAGGCTTCTTTTTTGATCCCTGGCAAACTAAATGTGTAAGATTCAGTTTAGATTTATGTCTGAAGGAACAAGGAGAAAATTTTGATTTGAGGAGTATCTCTGCAAATCATCTCTAATAACTTGAAAATTATATTTTTTTCCTTTTTGTTATACTGTATTTTAAACGAACACTGAAAATAAGCTTTTCAAAATTCTTACCCTTTTTTCTTGGTGTACTATGCGTAGATTTTTTGGTTTCTTCTAACACCTGTTCACCGTATTCTGCGATGATCTGAAAATTTAAAGCAGAGAATTTAAAGACACGAAAGATGATTTTCTTTAGATACCACCATAATGTCATTCAATAGGAAAAATGCCATTTAAAAAATCCAGGTAATTTAGATAGATAAACAGACATTTATATATGTCCAGGGAGATCTGGAGGGATAATGCAAATTATATCCATGATTATCTTTGAGGAATAGCATTGTGAAAGGAAGAGGGAAAGGAAGCTTCGAGCTTTTAGTTTTTCTAATACACATCTGCTTTATTTGAATTGTTATGAGTATGTGTAACATGTAATTGTGTTTAAAAGAAAACAAATACTTGAAAACTGTTCACAGTCAGTTCCACGCATACTGTACCTCTGGGGGTAGGCACTTCTGGATAAGCCGAGCTAAAGAGCCTCTAGAGAGAAGTGTTGCAGCTGAAGGACGATGTGAGGGATTCTTTTTAAATATCTGCTTGATCAGATGTTGCAGCTCATAGGAATAATGGGATGGCAGTGGGTTCATGGACCCCTGACATATTTTGAGGATAAGACTTTTCCAACTATTTGCCTGAAACTAAAAAGCAAAATTGAACTGTAAAAGCAGATACAGGGAAAGAGAATGGAAATAAGAAAATACCAGCTGAACTGAATTCATATGAATTATTTTAATTAAAAAAAATTTTCTTTCTAGAGGTGTTGTTAGGGTACTATTCTGATTTTTTTTGTTGTTGTTAGTCATACTTTTCTTAGTACTTTCAAAAACTGTATTTTATTGAAGTACAGTTGATTTACATGGTGTTAACTGCTGCTATATAGCAAAGTAATTCAGTTATACATGTGTACACATTCCTTTTTATACTATTTTCCATTATGGCAAGCCACTCCAGTATTCTTGCCTGGAGAATCCCATGGACAGAGGAGCCTGGTGGGCTACAGTCAATGGGACTGCACAGAGTCGGACGTGACTGAAGCAACTTAGCACCAGACCATTATGGTTTTATCACAGGATACTGAATATAGTTCCCCATGATATATAGTAGGACCTTGCTGTTTAATGTAAATGTAACAGTTTGCATCCGCTAGTCCCAAACTCCCCCACCCCTACCCCTGTACTATTCTAAAATCTTATGGTTGTTCAGGAAAAAGGTAAACATAGTTAAAGATGCTCGCATCTTGAGGAAGTCTTACCATCAGTCCCCACGTGGGTACTTTATTACTCAAATCAGTGTTTTTGCAGATACACATTGTCAATATATTTTAAAAATCAAAGCATCGATAATACATATATATGTGCTTTTAAAAATTCACAGGATCCTACGGCTGACAATAACTGCAACGTTTCTTCACTTCCCTCCTCCTCAAAAATCTCCAGGTCTGCTCCCTGACAAAATGCACTTTAGACTTTTCCCATTTTAAACTGCTGCTGCAAAATCCTTTTTACGTTGCACGTCACCAAGGTAATTATTATGGTTTGACAAGTAATAGAGTGGGATATAAAATGACACACCAGAATAACATTTTAAAAGTTTTCACTGTATAATAAACATACTGCAATTCACATCAGGTTTCAGCCTTAGCAACACTTATGTGAGAACATGATGGCATTCTGCCTTGGGGGCGTATCACCCTACTAACACATACAAGTGAAGGTATGAAAAAGGACAGCCCAGTACAACCAAACGCTGCCTTTTCCAGGCTGCATGCCATACTTACTGGATGCTTAAGGGTACAGAGTTCATAGAGAATGCATCCCAAAGACCAGATGTCACTGGAAGCAAAAGAAGCAATCCAATGAGTGGATTATGAGTTATCACACACAAAAATATGCATTTTCTAATACTCCAAAATGAAAAACTACCCTACCTTTAATAAGAACAGATATCATAAGGACTTCTTAGTTACTGAAATAAAATATGTGGAAGTTTGATCGAACACTTAGACCACTTACTCACAGTGAGGTTCACAGAAAAACTCTCTGCTCCCCAAACTCTGCCCCTCCAAATCCAGTGGTTCAGGTATCACTTCAGTAGTACTTGGGGTAAGAGGAATATCCGCGGACTCAGATTACCATGGTTGGAAGAAAGGCTTTAGAAGTCATCCGGTAAAGCCTCCAGACCGCCAGTCCCTCTGGGCTCACCAGGCCTTTGGTCTCACCTCCTGACTGACAGCTCAGTGTTCCCCCTGGCTGCCTCTAGGAGGCGCATTCTTATTCTTCCACAAAAGCTCTTCAGAGCTCAGCAGAGTTCTACACTTTGCCCTACATGCACACCCTTCTTCAAACTAAACACCTCCACTTTCCTCCATCATTCTCACCACCTAGTTGTCATCCTCCAGACTTTTTCTAGATGATAGTCTTTTCACTTTATTTTTTAATTTTTTTTTAGTTCTTTTCACTTTAACAAGGTTTTTTTTTTTAAACCAATTTATTTCCCCCAACTTTTAGTTTTTCAAAGCTTGAAACCTACAGAAAAGTTTTAAAGGCCCAAACGCTCCTTCCTAATATCCCCAGTCGTTAGCATCTGCCTGCTGGCCCCTCTTCTGTCTACATCTGAACCAATTTAAAGAAAAGTTTCAGATGGCAAATACTTCACCCCTAAGCATGTCAGCATATACAGCCTAAGAGCAAGGACACTCTCCTGCATGAATACAGTATCATTATCGCATCCAAGAAATCAAACCTTAATTCAGTACTATTATCTAGCATTTTGTTCAAACACAGGTTTCCCCAATTATCCCAGGAAGTTCCTTCATAGCTGTTCTGTCTCCAGTTCAGTCAACTTCACCATATAGGAGTCTATTTAGTATGGAGCGTTGTTGTCATTTTTAGTTGCTAAGTTGTGTCCGACTCTTTTGCAACCCCATGGACTGTAGCCCGCCAGGCTGTCCATGGGATTCTCCAGGCAAGCTGCCATCTCCTTCTCCAGGGGCTCTTCACAACCCGGGGATCAAACCCACATTTCCTGTATTGGCAGGTGGATTCTTTACCACTGAGACACCTGGGAAAGCCCATAGTATAGACTGCCATACCCTTTTTAGAAACCAACTTGGCAGGAGGTAAGAAAAGCCTTTAGGTGTTTCTACTTCTAGGAATTCATGCCAAGAATGTGACATTTTTATGTATTAAAAGGCATAGTAATTCAGAGTCTGTAGTAATTGAGGACACTGAAAACTAGAACCATATCAAAAAGCCAACAACAGATGAATGTGAAATAAATTTTGGAAGAGCTATATATTAAAATATTATGCAATCATTAACAATAATCATGAAGAGTATAAATACAGGGTCAAATGAATATGATATAATGCAAAGTGAAAAAATAGGATGCTAAATTATATAGAGTATATGAACTAAGTTTAGGGAAAAAAGAGAATGGATGGGGAAAAAACCCAAAATGTTACCAATAGTTTCTGTAAAACTGGGTGATCATCATGTTCTTTCTTGTGTATCTCTACATTCCCAACCCACCCACTGCCCATTCATTCCATCAGTGAGCACATTTTACTTACAGTCAAAAAAAAGATTACATTTTAAATTATAAGGACTTCATACTATCTTCCCGTGATCAATGAACCTACCAGCCCAGTGCTTATTATCTAGCCCTTTACACGTCAACTCAATGACATTTGGGTCCCAAATTTTGCTGCATGTAGGAATTACTTGGTGATACTGGAAAATGATTGATAACTGGTTCCCACTCCCAAACATTCATATTTAACTGGTATGGCTATGACCTGAGCTTCGGGATTTTTAAAGTCGAGAGCAGCAAAGTAAGAGGAGCAGTAATATCATTCATACTATCCCCAGAAATGATTAACTTTTTTTTCAGCATTTACGTGTAGCTCCTCTCAGCTCTGATGAAAACAGCTGGAAAATTTATGACTTTCACCTAAAGGCCTGGGAACTTCAATTCTACACTGCTTTAACAACCAGACTTCATCTGTAAGCTACATTACTAGCACCAAACGGTCACCCCTTCACCAGCTACATACATCACTTACCTTTTATTGTTATAAGGCATGTTTTCCCAAATTTCTGGGGGCACATAATAAGGTGTTCCCACGTACGTACAAGCAAATGCCATGGGGCTAAAACCATAAAAAGGTACAGAACGATTACAGAGCATTTCTGAACAATGAGGTTTTGGCAACAGTCACTACTACACAAGAGAAAGAGACACACATACCTCGAGAGAAGACGGGCAGATCCAAAGTCACCCAGTTTTACTTTTCCGTCTTGGGTGAGGAAGACATTCTGCATTGAAAAAGAAGAGCTCAGGTCACATCTGCCATATTTCAAACAGAAGGCAGAGAGCTCCAAGAGAAGCCATCTTTCAAAGCCTGCTGATGGTGGAGATTATATGTGGAAACGCTGATAGCCAAGTCCCCGAATGGAACACAAAATGACGAGACATCCTCTGGACAGCAACAGTCCCCTGCTTGGGAATTCAGGATGACTGCTTAGAAATCTAAGCCAAGCGTCACACCGTATCAGCAGACCCTGATCAACCAAGCAGGGAGCCTGTTCAGGGTAACTCCAGATGGCAGGCTCCAGTCTCAATCATTTTCCATCTGAGAATACACGGTCTTAGGAAGCAGTCTCTAAGAGAGCTGGAACATATTAACATACACTACTAAAGAGATTTACTGACCCATTTTCAGGTCGTACCTTATTGTGCTAGCATGAATATTATATTAAGAAATATTTCTGGACTTCCTGGGCAGACCAGGGGTTAAGAATCGGTGCTTCCAATGCAGGGCGCATGGGCTGAATCCATGGTCGGGGAGCTAAGATACCACATGCCTCGAGGTGCAAGCAAAAAAAGAAATATTTCTAAAGATTAAAATGTACTCAAAAGAAAATAGAATAAAACAGAAAAAGGATTGAAAGAAATAGTTTTCAATTTTTTTTAAGCCCCAAATGTATTCCATTTACCTTGGACTTGATGTCTCTGTGTAACACACGTTTCTTGTGAATGTGATTTACTCCAAGACACATCTGTGTAAACCAATGAAGTATCTGTTAAAAAAAAAAAAAAAGCATGCAAGAATGCAATAACTGGGGCACGGTAACCCCAAATTCTTAAGAATTATCTTTAGGCCTTAGCTGACCTGGGTTTTACATAATGTAAATACAGGATTTAAAATTACATAGTTCAACTAAATGAGATTCATTGCTGTATAGAGAAACTGAGAAAAGCTGTTAATCAATCCCAATGTATCATCTCATGAATGATCCAAATAACAATTTATTTATTTGGCCCTGTCATGCAGCTTGCAGGATCTTAGTTCTCTGACTAGGGATTGAACCAGGGTCCTTGGCAGTGAAAGGGTGGAGTCCTAACCATCGGACAGCCAGGGAATTTCCAACAATTTATTTTAATAAAACTCCCACTATATTTTTCTGGTACTTAACCAAACAAAAATATTTCTTAAATACACATATAAAAGTAGTTCAGCACTTAAAATGAATATGCTATAACTTTTTATAGTGTAATCATTACATCAGATTTCATTCACTTTTTCAGAACATTCAGATATTAACATTAAAATATTTCATTATATTTCCAACAATCTTTGGAAGCCAAGGCTGGCCTCCTACAACGGAACCCATATTCTTAACAACACAACTTCTAAATGAAAAATATTTATACTAATATACTCTTAAAACATGTTTATACCCTATATCCAACTTAGCCCAGTAAAGCTATTTAAATATTTTCCTTGGTCAATTCATTCCAATCATATTTAATATGCAACTTTCCACTAAAAAGGCACTAAGCATTTAAAGAGAATATGCTAAACTGTGAAAGAAAAGAGACGAAGAATAGGGACTCTTGAAAAACAGAAATGCAGGTTTCATCCTTCAAATGATGGAGAATTACAAAAGAAATCCATGTGCCTTCTAAAATTTCAATATGAAAAGTAAAAATTTTAAATATCTAGTACAAAATATGATGGGTAAGACAAGTGTGAAATTCTAAATATGGAAGTGGTTATTCTTTGATATTTCATAAGCCTATACCCACTTTACTTCTTAGAAACATCCCAGGCAGTCACATCCTGACAACAGACTAACGAACATCATGGATACACAAAGTCAGTACTAACTAATGTGCTAGGAAACCACAGACAGCAGTGTTTTTAACTTATTCAAATTCTATGAGAAAAGTTGCTTCTAAACCTTGAGGGAAACTTGGGGACCTCCCTGGTGGTTCAGTGGTTAAGACTCTGCTCCCACTGCAGGGCACACGAGTTTGATCCCTGGTCAGGGAACTAAGATCCTATATGCTGCCTGGTGGGCTTCCCTGGTGGCTAAGCCGGTAAAGAATCCACCTGCAATGTGGGAAACCTGGGTTCGATCCCTGGGTTGGGAAGATTCCCCTGGAGAAGGGAACGGCCACCCACTCCAGTATTCTGGCCTGGAAAATTCCATGGACTGTGTAGTCCATGGGATTGAAAAGAGTTGGACACGACTGAGCAACTTTCACTTTCACTTTCATGCTAACTGGTATGGCCAAAAAGAAAAAAAGAATTAAACAAACCTTGAGGGAAACTTATGTTAGTCTCTTACCATATCTTCAGGAAACAACTTCCCTTTCTGATGTTTAATCTTCTGCATTAGGTCCCCTCCATCACAATATTCCATTACAATGTACAGATGTCCTTCAGCTGCAACAAATTAAAGACTCTTAAGGAAGTCCCAGTGGCCGTGAATTCTGAATGAAATTCAGAAATGCATGTATTGGGAGAAATTCATACTTACCTTCAAATGATTCTTTAAAGGCAACAATATTGGGGTGTTTCATTTTGGCTAACAGAACAGCCTCCTTCCTAGAAATCCGTGTGTCGGACAAAGACTAGAAGGAGGTTTAAAGTGTAAATCTAGTACTTTATTTAAAAACTGACAGTAAAACAGTATTACAGTAGTTTGTATGATGTTTTAATGTGACACAGTTGAAACTGTGTCTCTTTCATTCAGGCACAATTTTATAGCACTGTTCAGTGCAGTTCAGTCGCTCACTCGTGTCTGACTCTTTGCAAGCATGTACTTTGACCCAACTTAAATTTATCAAATCCCACGAGGAAACATGTGGGGATTTTTCAACTATGGCTATACATATTTTGCCTGCTTAAGCTGACCTCTTACATCTTTACAAGTATAGAATGTAAACTAGTTTTAACATTAACCTAAGCACAGAGGGATTAGGGGCAGGAGGAGAAGGGGACAACAGAGGATGAGATGGCTGGATGGCATCACTAACTCTGAGTGAACTCCGGGAGTTGGTGATGGACAGGGAGGCCTGGAGTGCTGCGATTCATGGGGTCGCAAAGAGTCGGACACGACTGAGTGACTGAACTGAACTGAACTGAAGCATAAGCTGACTTATGCTTAGGGGCACTATGCCATCAACCATAGGAGCTTCCTGGGTGGGGAATTCCCTGGAGGAGGGCATGGTAACCCACTCCTGTATTCTTGCCTGGAGAATCCCATGGACAGAGAAGCCTGGTGGGCTACAGTCCATGGGGGGTCACAGAATCAGACACAANTAAGCTGACTTATGCTTAGGGGCACTATGCCATCAACCATAGGAGCTTCCTGGGTGGGGAATTCCCTGGAGGAGGGCATGGTAACCCACTCCTGTATTCTTGCCTGGAGAATCCCATGGACAGAGAAGCCTGGTGGGCTACAGTCCATGGGGGGTCACAGAATCAGACACAACTGAAGCGACTGAGCAGGAAGCACAAACAGATCAAGACCTTGTGAAGCTAGTGACTAAACCTGTTAAATCTTTAAGAACTTGCTTTCCGATACAAACAACATGGACACTTTCAACATGAGCTAACTGCTTTAGCAGTGACCTTGGGAAGCCTTATTTCCTTCATGGCAAACATCCGATTACTGCTCTCCTGCTGAACCAAAAGGGCTCTGCCGAAGGAGCCCTCCCCGAGGACTCTCAGGACCCTGTAGCCGTCCATGCTGGGCACCGCACAGCTGGGTCTACTCCTGCAGTCACCGCCAGCTCTCCCAACCTGCATTGAAAATCAGAAACAAGGGGGAATTCAATTTATTTTCAAAAGGCAGAATGAATTCAAAGTAGCTCTATCTCCACGACAGAACCGCTTATTCCCTTTATTCATTCAACAGGTGGACATGGAGTATCCATGCCAGGTTTTATAATCCTGAAAAAAATCTCTCACGGCCCCAGCCATCACTAACATTCCAGGTGAGACCACGGACCCCAAAAATACAGGATAGCAGGTCTCACAGGAGAAGCCACGCTGGCCTCTGGGAGAGGTATCCTGGGGAATTAGGAAGACGATACTCAGGCTGAAGCCTGAATGGAAGATATCTAGACAAAGAGGAAGAGTATTTAAGAGCAAAAGAGATTGTTTCAAGGAATTGAAAGAGGGCAGTAAGACAGATAAGGCAGACTGGGCCTCGTAAGCCAAGCTCAGGTTGGTGGATTTTTAATCCTGTAGTGATGAACGAGCTCTCTGAAGGGTTTAAACTGAGAGCAGATTTACATCTTAGAAAAATTACTCGTGCTGGCTGCAGAGCAATGGACCAGACAGGGGAGAGGGGTAGAGGGCCAGAGCAGGACTCCTACCACAGAAAAGGCAGGAATATGATGACGGAACGGAATAGGGCAGTGACAATGGGGATAAAGGGGGCTCAGTGGTAGAGAATCTGCCTGCCAATGCAAGAGACCTGGGTTTGATCCCTGGGTCAGGAAGATCCCCCAAATAAGGGAATGGCAACCCACTCCAGTATTCTTGCTTGGGAAATCCCATGGACAGAGGGAGCTGGTGGGCTACAGTCCACGGGGTCGCAGAGTCTGGCACGACTGAACACACACACACACGAAATGGGGGTGAAGGCAACAGGAAAGAAACGTGAAAGAACTGGCAAGACTTTCGGTAATGGATTTCTAGGAGACAAGTAGGGAGAAGGGGACTAAGGAGACTCTGGTTTCTGGTGTAAATTGGGCAAGTATTGATACCATTCTCTAAGAAAAAGGAAAGGCATGATGGTTGCACGCCTGTTTTTTTGGTTTGATTTTTCTGACCGTGGGAGTCTGGTAGGGTGTGGTGGGGAAAGATGTGGAGGAGACGTGCTTCTTTGGGGATATGCTGAGTTGGAAGTGCCTGGGACAAAGACATGTTAAAGAGAGTCCTTGAGCCTCAGTCTTCCTTTATATTTCCTGAGTGACGCAGCTTTTGGATCTCCTAATACATTAGAGAAGACGAATATTCCCTGGTACATAGGAGGCCCTGAATAAATGGCAGCTATTATTAGTATTTGGGGGCTTCCCAGATGGCACCTAGTGATAAACAATCACTGTCAAAGACAAGGGTTCCATCCCTGGGTCGGAAAGGGCCCCTGGAGAAGGAAATGGCAACCAACTCCAGAATTCTGGAAAATCCCACAGGCAGAGGAATCCGGTGGGCTACAGTCCCTGGAGTCACAAAGAGTCAGACCCAACCGAGCACACATTATTAGTATTAAACCTTAGAAAGGTGATGCTTTTTTTTTTTTCTCTTCATTACCAAAACACACTGGAATGAGCTTATTCAATTGTCACAAAACTTACTTGGAGTGTTGTTCATAAAAATCATACCACAAAGATTTATGAGGTCCAGACAGCACAGGCCGGTAAAGCAAAACCACAAACCCAAACCTACAGTTCTCACTAGGAAACTCTGGATACATTTTCTCCATATAACGAAATCAAGTGCACGGTCTTCAAAAACAATTCCTTTCTAAGACAGGTCTCTCAGCCTATGACCTGAAGGGAAAAAGTTCTTTGCCGCTCTTCTAAGTGACCCCTGGCATTACATGATTTGACAAAGAGATCTAGTTTTCCCATATATTTTGTTGTTGTTGTTTACTTTGGGTCTTTATTCCATGAATGGACAATAAATAATAAGCAGGAACAACCTCTGACTTTTCTTAGTTGAAAATTACATTTGGCCCTTGCTGCCCACACTTGCCCCTGTTATTCATTAAGGGCTGCCCCAGTGGCCCAGCCCCCATAAAGAATCCGCCTGCAATGCAAGGGAGCGGGGTTCGTTCCCTGGGTCGGGAAGATCCCCTGAAGGAGGAAATGGCAACCCATTCCAGTGTTCTTGCCTGGAGAATCCCATGGACAGAGGAGCCTGGCGGGCTACACAGTCCATGGGGTCGCAGAGTCCCACGCGACTTAAAGACTAAAAAACAAACTCATAAAACAAACAAACAAACTGTACAGTATATGCTCTGANGGAAATGGCAACCCATTCCAGTGTTCTTGCCTGGAGAATCCCATGGACAGAGGAGCCTGGCGGGCTACACAGTCCATGGGGTCGCAGAGTCCCACGCGACTTAAAGACTAAAAAACAAACTCATAAAACAAACAAACAAACTGTACAGTATATGCTCTGAATGTGACAAAAAGCGTCCCTTCCCAAGACTATACCGATCAAAAGCTAATACAGTGAATTGCAAACGCAAATACAGGATGCCTATGGGGTCGCACACGACTGAAGCGACTTAGCAGCAGCAGCATATAATGTGCGCGGTCCGATCCTCGCTGCACGAGAAGCCGCTCCGCCTCGCAGCCCGGCCCGCGCTGCCCCCGCGACCCCCGGGCCTGGGTCCGCAATCGCCGAAGCGCGGGTCCCGCTTGCCCCCTCCCAGCGTGTGCGCCGCCCGCCGCTCTCGCGCCCAAGGAGGGGATTTGTCCTGCCGGACCGCTCACCCACTTCCCCAGCGACCCGGTCGGCTCCCGGGTCTCGAGCCGGGAGCGCTTCCGGGGGGCGGGCCAGCGGGTAGTCTCTCGGGTTGCCGGCGAAGGAAGCGTCCCGGGTCGGGCGGGCGGCGCTGTTCTCAGCGCAGCCGGGCCCACGAAGAGTGCGTTTTCTAAGAGTTGTTCCACGTAGCTCCAGAACAATGCCAGTAATATTGAGCAGAAGTGTCCTTCTCATAACCCAAGTTCTGTCTCCAGTTTAAGCCAACAGTGCATGTAGGTAAGTTTCACGGGCCCAACACTCAAGTTCACCAGTTGTGTGTCAGAGACGTTGCAAGGATAGTCTCAAAAGTTGGCCGAATTACAAAGTCTGAAGAGAGCCTATTGTGTTTAGCAACAGAACGTCATAGGTGATCTTGAAGAAAGTAGTCTGGATGCGATGAGGGAGACGATCACAAAAGTTGAAGTTAGACTGTCAGAGGAATCAAGGAGCGTAGGATATTTTCAAGATACTTGGCCATAGGGATTGGCATTCCCATTCCTTTTCGTTTAGAATCAGAATAAAGTTGTATTTCAAATATCTAAAAAAAAAAAAAAAAAGATACTTGGCCATAGGGATTGGCCATGTGGTCCAGTGGTTAGGACTCTGGGCTCCCAAGGCAGGGAGCCGGGATTTGATCCCTTGTCAGAGGAATAGATCCCACTTGGTGCCACTAAGACCTGGAGCGACCAAAAAAAAAAAACAAAGATACTTAGCCATAAAGAGAAGGAGAAAGGGTGATAACCATGGGGTAAAGCACAAGCTTATATACAAGTATTCTGTCAATGGGGAAATCGTAGTTAGGTGTTGGCAGATAATATAAACCAATGAAAAGGAAAGAGAGCCTGAAAATGCTAGAGGCAAGGGAACCAGGAAGGTCTAGTTGAGATGAAGAGGTGGCTTCCAGAGCCCAGGAAGAGGATTAGCATTGGACTAGATGAGGAACAAACATGTTTGCTTTGGAGACCAGCAGAGGAAATAAACATGTGGATGGATGTACATAATATTAGAGAAAAAGAAGGAGAAGGAATCTCGACAGTCTCCATTTTCTCTCTGAAATAGAAAATTGTCATCTATAAACTGTGGAAATCTTGAAGGAGATCTTTTTAAGTCAGGATTTTTTTTTTTTACTTATTTATTAGTTCTTATACTTATTTAGATGGTCTGGTATTCCCATCTCTCTCAGAATTTTCCACAGTTTATTGTGATCCACACAGTCAAAGGCTTTGGCATAGTCAATAAAGCAGAAATAGATGTTTTTCTAGAACTCTCTTGCTCTTTTGACGATCCAGTTGATGTTGGCAATTTGATCTCTGGTTCCTCTGCCTTTTCTAAAACCAGCCTGAACATCTGGAAGTTCACGGNTCAGGTGGTCTGGTATTCCCATCTCTCTCAGAATTTTCCACAGTTTATTGTGATCCACACAGTCAAAGGCTTTGGCATAGTCAATAAAGCAGAAATAGATGTTTTTCTAGAACTCTCTTGCTCTTTTGACGATCCAGTTGATGTTGGCAATTTGATCTCTGGTTCCTCTGCCTTTTCTAAAACCAGCCTGAACATCTGGAAGTTCACGGTTCACGTATTGCTGAAGCCTGGCTTGGAGAATTTTGAGCATTACTTTACTAGCATGTGAGATGAGTGCAATTGTGCAGTAGTTTGAGCATTCTTTGGCATTGCCTTTCTTTGGGATTGGAATGAAAACTGACCTTTTCCAGTCCTGTGGCCACTGCTGAGTTTTCCAAATTTGCTGGCATATTGAGTGCAGCACTTTCACAGCATCATCTTTCAGGATTTGGAATAGCTCAACTGGAATTCCATCACCTCCACTAGCTTTGTTCCTAATGATGCTTTCTAAGGCCCACTTGACTTCACATTCCAGGATGTCTGGCTCTAGATGAGTTGAAGAACCTAAGCCACCCCATTTTGTTAAAAAAGATTCCATTTTAGAGTTCTGAGGAAAGAGTCTTTGGAAATCCCCTGACCTCACCCCACCACCTGCGAGCCATTACATTACAGTCAAGACTTATGACCTGCCCGGGAAATTCTAATTAAGCCCGGGAAATGGGAACAATCAGAACCCATGGCCAGCCCGGGAAATGAAAACCGATTAGAACCCAACACCAACCCTTCCACAGAAGGTAACCAATTAGACATCTCCCAACCCGGGAACTCCCGTTTTTCCAATTTTTCACACGAGAATACACTATATAAGCAATGAAGCCTAGAGTTCAAGGCTCCTCTCTATAGCCGCTGCGTTGGTGTCGGTGGGAGCCCCAGCTCGAGCTTGGTAATAAAAACTGTCTTGCTTTTGCATCGGCTCCCTGGTGGTCATTGGGAGATTTCGCGACTTGGGCATAACATTTGGGGGCTCGTCTGGGATCTCCCATCGGCCCCGCAGGGAAAGGGATCCGGAAAGTTATCTGCAGCCGGTAAGCTCTTCTCTGTCTCTTTGTTTCTGATAAGGCCTATTTTCTGAAGCCGGTATATGACTCAGGCGGATGTGCCGTCAGGTCACCGGTGCGGGTCGTTGGGAGTCTTCCCTTACCCCCTAGGAGGGGATGGAGTGCCCCTGTTCTCTGTAGACGATAGCGGGTCGCTCCCGCTGAACGGCCAGAGGCCATCGTCTTACTTTCAGTTTTGCCTCCGGACTCCCGGAGGTCTGTATCTTCTATCTCTCTGTCTGCCTGCGTGGCTATCTGTACTGTCTGTGTTAATTTACCAACATCTGACTGATCTAGGAATGACGAGGCAAAGTTAATCTAGCCCTACTCCTCTATCTCTGGTCACTGACCATTTTAAGGAGGTCAAGGTGCGCACCCACGACCTCAGTGTGGAAATTAAGAAAGATAATCACTTTTTTGCAGCGCGGAATGGCCAACCTTCCATGTGGGATGGCCCCCAGAGGGCACCTTTGACTTGGAAACCGTGCACCAAGTCTGAGACATCATCTTTCGACCTGTGTCTGTGGAGCAGACACCTGACCAAGTTCCCTATGTCATAGTGTGGGAAGATCTCATATTGTGCCCCCCCTCCATAGGTAAAACCTTTCTTGCCTCAACAGGGATTTTCCACCACACAGGTGCTAGTGACACGTGTAGGAAAGAACCTGAAAGATCCTAAGGAACCTGAACCAACGGCGCCACTGTACCCCATTTTACAAGGGGGAACAGAGGAAGAACTTCTCTTCCCACCCCCTTACCAACCCCTTGAGCCACCACGGGCCCCTGCTATCCCTCCACCTAGGGCCTACGCATCAGAAGGAGGGCCCGCACAAAATACTCGCCATAGGCGAGCCATGTCTCCGGCGGGGCTGGTAGTCTCAACTATTGCCCTGCCTTTACGAGTGGCCGGTCCCCCCGACGAGGAAGGGAACCAACCTCATCAATACTGGCCCTTCTCTACCAATGACCTATATAACTGGAGGTCCCAGAATGGTAAGTTTTCAGATAACCCTAGAGATCTAACTAACCTTCTAGAGACTCTGCTTTTTACTCATCAGCCCACCTGGGACGACTGTCAACAGCTGCTTCAGATTCTCTTCACCACGGAAGAGAGAGCGAATACAGAACGAGGCCCGTAAAAGGGTCCCAGGGGCAAATGGAGAACCCACCACTAATATAGATGAAATTAACACCTCTTTTCCTTTATCACAACCTGATTGGGATTACAATATGGCACAAGGTAAGGAGAGGCTCCGGGTCTACCACCAGACTCTGTTGGGGGGGCTCAAGGCAGCTGCGTGGAAACCCACTAACCTAGCTAGAGTAAGAGATGTTCAACAAGGCCCCACTGAGAGTCCAGCTGCTTATCTGGAAAGACTAAAGGAGGCCTTTAGACAATACACCCCCATGGACTCGGAAGCAGAAGGTACTCAGGCTGCTTTGATAATGCATTTTGTCAATCAAGCGGCTCCAGACATTAGGAAGTTACAAAAACTAGAACGCCTGGGTGAAAAGAGTATCCAGGATTTAATAAGAGTGGCAGAAAGGGTCTACAATACTCGAGAGACCCCCGAGGAAAAATAAGTTAAGGCAGCAGACCACCAGACCAGGAATATGGCGTGCATCCTGCTAGCGGCAACAGTTCCTAATTCGGGAGAAAGGGAGCACCAGCTGTGCGCCTAGCGGCTGAAGGTAGGAGCTGCCCCCCATACAAGACCAGCATTAGGAAAGAACAAATGCGCATATTGTAAGGAGGAAGGACACTGGGCCAAAGAATGCCCTAAGAAAAAGAAGGGACCACGAAAGACCCCTATCCTGGCCATCAATGAAATGAGCGACTAGGGGAGACGGGGTTTGGCACCCCTCCCCGAACCCAGGGTAACCGTAAGAGTGGAGGGGACCCCAACTGACTTCCTTGTCGACACGGGGCCTCAATATTCGGTTTTGCTAGAGCCTCAGGGTAAGCTGGCAGGAAAAACCTCTTGGGTGCCGGGGGCCACTGGGATGAAACAATATCAATGGACTACCCAAAGATCGGTGGATTTGGGCACGGGCTGGGTATCCCACTCCTTTATGGTCATCCCAGAATGCCCCTTCCCACTGTTGGGAAGAGACTTGTTAACCAAGATGGGAGCTCAATTCACTTCCTCCCAGGAGAAACAAAAATATTTGATCAGGTGGCCAGGCCGATTCAGGTACTGACAATTCAATTAGAAGATGAATATCGGCTGCACCAAAAACCAACCCTTCCCCAAACGGACATCCAGGAGTGGCTAGATTAATTCCCTGAAGCGTGGGCCGAGANATTCACTTCCTCCCAGGAGAAACAAAAATATTTGATCAGGTGGCCAGGCCGATTCAGGTACTGACAATTCAATTAGAAGATGAATATCGGCTGCACCAAAAACCAACCCTTCCCCAAACGGACATCCAGGAGTGGCTAGATTAATTCCCTGAAGCGTGGGCCGAGACGGGGAACCGGCTTGGCTAGGCACCGCCCTCCTATATATATATAGATCTCAAGCCAGGGGCTAATCCCGTCCAAGTCAGACAATATCCTATGACCTTAGAGGCCTAACAGGGAATCACCCCCGATATCCGCAGGCTCCTAGCCCAGAAAATCTTGAGACCCTGTCAGTCGGTGTGGAATACTCCCCTGCTCCCTGTTAAAAAACCAAATTCTCATGACTATCGGCCAGTACAAGACCTGTGGGAAGTTAACTGCCGAGTTCTAGATATTCATCCTACAGTGCCAAACCCATANTTGTAAAATGGGGATGATGAACTTAACCTCCGAGGGTCAGTGTAAGGATCACAAGAGATAACAGATGCTTGAAAAATACAGCTGTGACTACTGTAGCCTGCGTAATTGGTTGGAGATGACATTCCAGACAAAGTCGAGCGAAAGGGGATCTGTGCTGGTCAGTCCTGTTTCCAAGAAAGCCCCAATTTTATGTGTTCATTTTAAGCGAGGGGGTTTGTTTAATCCATAACTCTAAGTGATTTAAAACATATAAATGTGTGAACCTGTGGCTGTAGACATATTTACAGATAAAAATAAAAAAGATCTATCAGCTCATGTGTCTTCTGTTTTTGTTTGCAAGTTGGGTTCATGTGTTTTTCATGTCTTACCTAAGGTGCTCTGGAGTCAGAGACCCCCCCTTCTGCCTCGCTGAGCACCCCGCCCCCGTTTGCCTCCGCCAGCCCAGGAAAGGCAAGCAGAAGGCACACCAGAATAGCATCCTTCCCAATGGGAAGAAAAAGCCTGTTGTATTAACGACCACACTTAACATGCTTCAATTTTAATCCTCGCTTTAAATTTGGCACAATTGTTTTTACAATAAAGCCTGATTTTTTCCACAATAGGGTGCTGAGCGTATGTGCTTTCTATTCAAACACAAAGAAATCTCACTTTACTGTGTAAAAGCACGAAATAAATAAAAATCAGTCTTTGTCGTACTAGAAATTCACAGATTCCAGTCAGTTGCCAGACTGTTCAATAACTGCCTCCCCTCCCTACCTCCACATCCCTCTCAGCCTCACTACAAGCACTTCTGAGCACCTACTGCATACACCCATTCCTGAGCACCTACTGTATGCTAGGCATGAGATCAGGGGTGAGTGGGGCACATGGCTGTCCCCTGGGAGGGAGAGCTGACCTCCTCAGTGGGCTGCAGGCTGAAGATGAGTAAGCGAGACCCGGACCCTGCAACCCAGATCCTTGGGGCCACGTTTCTCAAAGTGTGTGTTCCCCAAATGATTTCAGGCACTCATGGTGGTGTTAGTCGCTCAGTCATGTCCCACTCTTTGGGACTCCACAGACTATAGCTCACCAGGCTCCTCTGTCCATGGNCGAGACCCGGACCCTGCAACCCAGATCCTTGGGGCCACGTTTCTCAAAGTGTGTGTTCCCCAAATGATTTCAGGCACTCATGGTGGTGTTAGTCGCTCAGTCATGTCCCACTCTTTGGGACTCCACAGACTATAGCTCACCAGGCTCCTCTGTCCATGGGGATTCTCCAGGCCAGAATACTGGAGTGGGTTGCCATTCCCTTCTCCAGGGGATCTTCCCAACCCAAGGAGTGAATCCAGGTCTCCTGCATTGCCGGCAGATTCTTCACCAGCTGAGCCACCAGGGAAGCCACAGGCCTGGCATCAAGTCTCACTGGGTTGTGAGTAAGAAGGTTACTCTCTTGCAATCATTTTCAGTGCTGATCTTGGCTGGAGAAAGTCTCTGATGGGGTTAATTAATGGTGAATTATTAATACCACTCTAGCCCTTGTCACTTTCTCCATTAAAAAAAAAATACTTTCTTTATTTGGTTGCATTGGGTCTTAGGTGTGGTACTCAGGATCTTCACTGCGACATGTGAGATTTTTAGTTGCGGCATGCAGGATTCTCAGATGTGGCATGTGGGGTCTAGTTCCCTGACCAGGGATCAAACTTGGGCCCCCTGCATTGGTTGCTTGGGGCCTTAGCCACTGGACCACCAGGGAGGTCTCTCCCATTTTAACAAAGAGAGCAGGGCTCAAGCTCACAGACCTCCCAGGCCACAGTGGTTTTCATGCCATTGCCTCGCAGACACTGTATCTATTTTTACAGTTATGTTGCATTTGTGGACAGTGACACTGGTTTTCCCAGGCAGGAGAGGGAAAGGCTTCCTCTTACATCGGCATTAAAGAAAGAGAGTCAATATAAATAAATACATGAGGTAGATCATTACGTGGTGTGCGCGGCCACAACACTGTTCTGAGCGTTGGGGGCGCCCAATGACCGAAGACGGGGAAGACGATTCGGTTTAACATTCTCTTTGTGTTTAGTTCCCAAGGCCCCTTCCTGACCTCAGGTCTGAAAGTCCCAGCTCTTAGACGGCCAGGGACATTGGGAGGGGCATTTGGCCATGACTGGGCCAAAACGTTAAGATACCTGCGTGTCCCTTGAGGTCAGGCTGCCGACCGCAACGGCGGCCTGACAGAGGCCTCAGAGGCACGGTGCGCCATGAGCAGAGCAAACGCTGAGGCGGGGCTCCCCTCCTCAGGGGAGATTTACTCCAGCCTCTCTCTGGAAGTCCTGGGTTTGCTCTTATTAAGAAAGTTGTTTGTGGCTTTGGGCTCAAGGGATTCCCATGCTACTTGGGGAGAAAGTAGAGAAACGCCTGAATTTCACTGAGAGTGGAATGAAATAAAGGCTAGACCAAAGCACATATGACATGCCCAGAAGGAAGCCTGGTCAATTCTGGCAGGAAAGCAGGGAAGCCTGCTTGGACGAGGAGGCATTTTAATAGCTCCTTGAAAGATGAGATGGACAAACATGGGCGCAGGGCATTCCTTCTGAATGCTCAGAGCCCCCTTCCAGGGAAAGACCTGGGATTTGGAGTCAGACAGACCTGGACTTCATTCCTGGCTTTCCCCGAGTCTAGCTCCACGACCTTGGACAAGTCCCTCCACCTCTGATTCCTTGTTTGTAAAATGGGCAGGGAGGCAGGAGGCCATCTACCTCTCTGCCTCTGGCAGACTGGAGGGGCAGAGTCTTCCCAGGGTCTAACTGGTGAAGTCAGTTTGACCTGATGAACGAATAGACCCAAGGAAGGCATTTTCCCCTAATCAGGGTGGCATCCAGCCACACAGTGGGTTGTGGGCAGAGAGTGGAAGTTTGGCATTGGCACAGCCAGGCAAGCATGTGCCTGGCAGGATCGGGTGGGCCTGGGTCTTTAGTAGCCCATAAACCAGACAAATGAATATTTGATAGAAACATAATTCCAGAGAATGAGGGCCCCTGTTGGCCTGATGGTGAAATACAGTGGCTGTCTGACCTCCCCGAGGAATAAATCTGCCCCCCAGTGGCACTTTCCAGCCTGAGACACGGAAGGCTCTCCATGCAGCTTTTCTGGGAAGAGCTTAAACACTTAGCTTGGGGATGTTTACCATCTGGTGGAGCACTGAGATCACAAGGTCATCTTGGCTGTGGCTCCTCACCCTGCCCCAGGCCTGCCTCTGTGCCATCCTGGTGCCTGGGGGCTGCCTGCCACTGTGGAGCAGGAATGAGCAGAGGCCAGTCCTGTTGGTGGGGGAGGGTAGTTGGGGAAGCATCCTCCTTTGCTTCCTGGGCTTTGTTAAAGGAACCAGGGCTGATAGTGCAACTGTTACCAGAATGAAGAGGCACTGATTGAGACCCAGATGAGAACACTGACATGGGGACTACCTAGCTGTGTGACCTCAGCCAGGTTGCTTACCTTCTTTGGACTTAGCTTCTTCACCCACAAAGTGGGGTTTAAAATAGTGCCTACCTCATAGGGCTGGGGGATGGTTTAATGGGCAAATGTATCTGAAGTGCTTTCCTGGGTGCCTAGCACATGGTCAGTGCTTAGTGAAGGTCAGCTATCATGAGAGTATAATAATAATCTGACTGTAGGCCTCCCCCTGGCCATGTGTCCTTCAGCAAATTGAAGCCCTCTGAGCCTCAGTTTACTCATCTGTAAAATGGGTCCAAGCATACCTACCTCATAGATTTAAAGACTGTAGGGATAGAATACAAAGCCTTTGGCCTATGTCAAGTGAAAGTTGCTCAGTCATGTCCAACTATTTGTGACCCCATGGACTATATAGTCCATGGAATTCTCCAGGCAAGAATACTGAAGTGGGTAGCTATTCCCTGCTCCAGGGGATCTTCCCAACTCAGGGATTGAACCCAGGGCTCCCGCCTTGCAGGCAGATTCTTTACCAGCTGAGTCATCAGGGAAACCCAAGAATACTGGAGTGGGTAGCCTATCCCTTCTCCAGGGGATCTTCCCAACTCAGGGATTGAACCCAGGTCTCCCGCATTGCAGGCAGATCCTTTACCAGCTGAGCTACTAGGGAAGGCCTATGTAAGTGTTCAGTAAATAATAATGGTGGTGCTAGTGATGATGGTGAAGCCAAAGATAGATTTTAACAATATGGGGCTAAGCCCCTCCTTTTGTGAGGTGTGGTTTAGCCTCCCCTTGGCCACCTGGACTACCTCGACGCCCAGAAACCCTGGACAACAAGAGAGTGGTTTATCAGGAATCTATCCTACCCACCTCTGCCCCTCCGCTAAGATACTGACTGAGACACAAGCCTGGGCCCCAGATTCTGGTTTGCAGGTGTTGGGATGGCAGGATTACGTGGGCTGAGGTGTCCTCCGTCATCCTGTCACCTGCCTCGGCCAGGGGCTCATGATGGTTTCATTGCCTGGCTCACTCTTAAGCACCTCTGATATTATCCTCTGCTGACCATGTCCTCCTCCTGTTTACCCCCTCAGTAGTCAGGGCATCCTCCAGCATCACCTGTAACACTGTGTTTACAAAGGATTACCAGGTTCCCAGCATGGGGCTAACTGCTTCACATGCTAAGCATCCCCTGCAGTCCATGAGGGCAAGACCATGTAGACGGGTCTCAGGAATTATCTACTGAATGAAGGAATGAATATATCTGGCATTTGGAGTGTTTGGTCAACAGTGGAGACTGATGTCACCCTGACTCACTTATTCTTTCAGGCTGGGTAACTGTGGATGGGAAAAGAAAAGAGACTGGGTTCCTTTGCCCCCTGGGCTTTCCTGGTGGTTCAATCAGTAAAGCAAAGCAGGAGACCTGGGTTGGGAAGATCCCCCTGGAGAAAGAAATGGCAACCCATTCCAGTATTTTTGCCTGGAGAATCCCCATGGACTGAGGAGCCTGGTGGGCTGCAGTCCAGGGGATCGCAGAGAGTCAGGCATGACTGAGCACAGCACACACATCCTTTGCCCTCAGGAGTGATGAAACCCAAGCTAGCTCTGAAGAATATGCCTGTTTGATTAAACTATCCCCAGCACCACATGGTTCTCCCTCGCCTGAGCCTCCTCAGGATGCCAGGAAATGGATGGACAGTGGCATTCTAGTTTTATGGCCAAGGCTCAGAGAGGTCAAGGGTATGGCCTAGGTGGGCCACTGCTTATGGTGGCAGAGCTGGGAACAAGGGCTCTTCACTCCTTGCTGAGGGCTCTTTCTCCTCCATTCCACTTTACAAACTCTGGGCTACACAATCGTGAAGTCCCAGAATGTCAGTGTTAGTTGGAAACGTAGAGATTGTATTACACAGATGGGGAGACTGAAGCCCAGAAACAGGGAGGTAGCTGCCCAGTTCCCCACAGCTGTCAAGTGGAGAGCATGGGCTAGAACCCAGGTATCTTGGCTTGAAGCCAGGTCTTGGAGGGAGCGGGTTCACAGCTAACAATTAGCCTGCTGGTGTGGCCCATCTGGGACTCGGCACAAAAACGTTCATTGCCATAGCCTGGAGGTTATTTCCACAGACAACTGTTATGATATGTTCTTGGCCTAAGCCCTTTTCCAAAAAAATCCCAGCCAGCTGAGCAGACAGGCATCTGTCATTGGCTATAACAAGGAAGCCATGGGACTCACTCATCAGTCATGCATCTCACTTAGAAACAGCTCAGAACACCCTGGCAGAGGGAAACAAATGTGGTACTAAGGCAGAGCTCTCAAATGAAGGAGCAGGGAACCTGAGACAGGCTGACAGCATTTCAGCACTAGGGACAGTTCCATTGAGGGCAGCTGCTCATCCAGGGGAGCTTGGAATCTCTAGAACTTCAGAAGCCTGCTCTCCAGGGGGTGGGCGGTGGTTTTTAAATGAAGAGTCACTGATTTTCTGAAAAAAGAATCCAAGTGTTCACAGGAGCATTATGTGACTTGATTTTGCAGAATTTTGTGGCTGTTTGGGGTTTCAGAAACCGTAAAGTTTTTAGGTTAAGAAGGAGAAGTGTAATACCTGAAGAGGTGGAATGACTTTGGGGAATATGCTTGAGCAGCGATCATTCACCCTCCACTCTGCTCCACATTATAGCTAGTAGGGAAATGAGAGGGGGAAGATGGAAGGAGGCAGGATGAGAATCAAAGGGGGAAATAACAGATCTACAGAAAAGGAGAGAGGTGAGGGAGAGGAAGGTGAGAGGTACAGAGAAAGTAAGACGAGAGTTTGGAACAAAGGGATGGAGGGAGGTTTCACAGGTTCTAGAGGATCGTTACATTTCTCATCCGTGTCATTTCCTGACTTTCACATTGACCCTGGGCTGCTTGCTAGCATTTCCCCTTAAATGAAATGAGTAGATAACCACTTTTAAAAGTTCTTCAACTTTTCATTGTTTAAAGCTTCAGAAACTCTACTCTGATTAGAACCCCTGGGAAGATCCCCTGGAGAAGGAAATGGCAACTCACTCCAGTATTCTTGCCTGGAGAATTCCATGAACAGAGGAGCCTGGTGGGATGCAGTCCATGGACCACAAAGAGTCGGGCATGACTGAGCAACTAACACAACAGTCTATTACAATGATGTTTTCCCTGGTGCTGCCAGTAGCAGAGATTTCAGTGGGGGCCCTGAAAGACTTAGGACACTTGGGAGATTTAGCCCGCATCTGTGATCCTTCATTTCTGATGATAAGAAGCTGACCCATGGAGGACAGATGTCTAGGGGCCACTGTTGAAGGTGGCAGGATGGGAAGAGTGTTCCCCGTGGGGCAAACAGACTAAATGTCTCAACGACCCTGGAGATTGGCACCGAACCGTGCTGGTGCTCACCGCAATGGTCCCAGTGTACCCACCTTACGGATCAAATGGTGTTTGATAGTCTCCATTTAAGAAGGTGGGAAGGTCTGAAACTTCCTCCAGAAACATGTCCATCAAAGTAATTATGATGAAGATGCTTGTGGGCTTTTGCTGTTTGAAGAATTCACACGTATGTAATACTTCACTGCCCACTTAGGTTGAACAATAAAATATGTACTTTTAGCCCAAAAGACTCATGTTATTACAGTGAATTATAGTGAATTAATCTGAGCTGTAAAATATAATGCTGATACAATGTGGGATGAAAGGGAATTAATAGTCTGAGTTTCTATGCCAGGCACAGTGCCAGTGGCTTTACAAGCTTTAATAGATTGGATTATCGCGCAGCAAATATTCCCTCCCCTCTCCCTTGAGACAGTGCCTCTCCCTCATCCCATGCTGGAGGGCTTGGTCATGTGACTTGATTTGGCCATTGGATGATGGGTGGAAGTGACCAAGTCTTAAGAGGCATTGTATATTTCCACTGGTCCCTTCGCAGTGCAGTGGAGCAACCAGGAGAAGAGCAGCCCACTTAAGACTGGGCCCAGCATGAGCAGAGCACACACAGAGAAGACTCAACCCAGCCAAACCCAGCCCAGTCCACCCAGCCTTGGTTACCCTGCAGACCTGTGAGTCCACGAACAACCGTTCGCTGTTGTCAGCCACTGAATTTGGGGGGTTGTTTATTTTCAGCTTTCGTTCTGCAAGAACTAATACAACATGAATAGTCTCAGTCTTTGCAACAATTCTTTAAAGTAGGTACCACAATTTTTCCCATTTTATAGGAAACAGAGGCCTAAAGAGAGAAACAAAACAAAACAAAAAAGCTTAACCCAAGGCCACAGAGTGAATTAACTAGCGATGGACCCACACTTAGCTCATCTTCNTTCGCGTGGAGGCTGGGCAGCTACGAGCCTCTCGAGGTGTGGCGAGCCTAGTCACAAGCCCTTTGGAAACAAATCCCACTTTCCTGCTTCCTCGGGTCTCCTACCCTCCGCCGAAAAGCTCTAGCACAGGATCGACATCTGCTTCCAGGCACCACAGTGTCTTGCTTAGAGCGTGTTCCAGAAACGCTCCAAAAAGCAAGCCCATATTTTACGGAGGAGCAAACTGAGACCCCCAAAAAGTTCAGAGCAGACCCTTGCCAAACAGTGGTACAAAAGTATACATGGTGATTACTATAGAGTGTGGCCCTAAATAATAGCGCAACGACTCCCGTCCCAAGACAAGAGAATTGGCGGCTCAACTTGAAGCTTTACCCACTGTCATTCTCAGCCTGCGCAGCAGTGTATATAAAGGCTCCCATAACTCTGACTGCCATTCTGTTTAACTGTCTTAGCGTCACAGTTTGATTGCTCCAACCTTTGGAGTTTCCAAATAGTGAATATAAGACTGGAGAATTTCTAATTTCGATTTAATCCCTCAGAGCTGCGAAGGCTGTCTACAGTGAAAATCACCACTCTCCCTTCTTGCCACTGCTCCTCCATATATCTAATCCCAGTGGTTTGTTATGTCTTCAGTTCAGTTCAGTCGCTCAGTCGTGTCCGACTCTTTGCGACCCCATGAATCACAGCACGCCANACACCACATCCCTCCATATACGAAGGGAGGTGCAATTAACCCCAAACCTCATTTATTTACGGAAACCAAGTCTCTAAAGGCTCCCTGAGGAGCTCAGTGGACAGTGCTGCACTCCCGCACTCTCCTGATCCCTCTGTTCAGGGCGGCTCATGGATCACTGCCGCAGAAGTGGCTCTCGGGGTGGGAGAGACAGGCAAGGCTGAGGGTGGGGGTCAGATGACCTGGCAGCTCATCTCCCTGAGCTTTGGATCCTTATATCCAGCTGCCTCGTGCATCCATGTGGACACATCTCCTTCATACCCAGCGGAGCCTAGATCGACTCACCACCTTCCCCTGGATTCCACGTCTTAGTGGGCGGTCCCACTCTGTTTCACCCATTCATCCAGCAAACATGTCCAGAGCACACTCTGAGTGTTGGGAGCTGTACTAGGCACCAGACAACCATAAGGGACAAACACTCTGGTTCTGGAGCAGATCGTAGGCTACTCAAGGATATGAACCAAGAAACGGACAGAGACCTCCCCTGGAGGAAGGGCTAACATCTCGATGAGTGGGGTCCTGATGAAACCCAGAGAGGGGAGTGACAAACTGTGGGGCAGTCAGGGAAGGCTTCCCAGAGGAGTCGTTACTGAATGGGGCCCCGTCCAAAGGGANAAGGATATGAACCAAGAAACGGACAGAGACCTCCCCTGGAGGAAGGGCTAACATCTCGATGAGTGGGGTCCTGATGAAACCCAGAGAGGGGAGTGACAAACTGTGGGGCAGTCAGGGAAGGCTTCCCAGAGGAGTCGTTACTGAATGGGGCCCCGTCCAAAGGGACATGTCCCAAAGGCAGAGGGAGAGTACTCGAAGGCCCGGCATCCAAGAAGCCGAGGCACATGTGTGCACCACGGAGGAGCCAGTGCTTGCCCAGCGCTCCTGCAGCCACTTTGCATCGGGGCTGGGGCTGCCGGTGTGGTGGGCTGCTCCCCCGCGGTAGTGAGAAGATGCTGTTATTCATAGCGCTCAAGTCATCGCTTGCCTCCCACATCCCATCAGTCTGCAAGCCCTTTTCTCTTCTGCCTCTCAAACACCTCTCCTCTCTCCCTGCTCACAGTCACCCTCAGGCCCGGTCCCAGCCTCTCCTTGGGATTGCGCTCGGTCTCTGAGTGCTGACAGCCTTCGTGGGCAGCCTCCCTCCCCACGCCCCTCCAACCAGGCTGCAGCCACATCTGGCCTTTGGAAGCATCAGTCTTGCCATTTGACTCTCTTCTGAGGTCTTTTTGACGGCCCTCTGTTGCCCATGGGATAAGGTTCTGTCTCTGAGCATTGCATTCACAGCCCTTGTGGCCAGAATCCCCACCTCTCCAGCCTCGCTGGGGTCCCCTGTGGGTCACATGCCCATTCCAGGTTCCAGAGCCACCAGTGGCAGGGGCTCATTAGGCCCCTTCCTGCCTTTGCATGCTCTTTCCTCCGCCTGGAATTCTCCCTGCGCTGATCTGTCCCATTGGGCTTTCAAGGCCCAACTGAACACATAAAATAATAGTCATGAAAACAATAGGGACCACCACTTTTGTCACCCCCTCCAGTCCCTCCGTATCTCATCACACTGCTTCACTTTCATGTATATATATATATTTTTTATTATAGCTTTACTGTCTGTTGTCTGTCTTTCCCATCAGAGTGAAGGTGCCGAGGAGATCAAAAGAGTGTGTGTGATAAATTAAGAAATGACTCTTTATAACAACCCAATGAGGTGCTGAGTGGTTTTATCCCCATTCTACAGATGGGGAAACTGAGTCTTTGGCAACAAGGGTTTTAGCAGCTACCTCAGTGCTCCATTTCCATTTCCTGCTGAAGGGCAGGGCCCACATCAAATTCCCATCTATATCTCCTGGATCCCAAGGAAGGGTTCTGGAAGTGGTTGGTGGATGGTTCTCATCAAAGGCGGGGTGGGAGGGGGGCGGCGGGGGGAGTCAGTGGTGAGAAAAAGGGTGGCTGGGGCAGCCTGGGGGGAGGCAACTCAGCTAATTGCAGCTTGGCTTCCCAGAGCCTGTTTCTAGGTTGGGAATTAAATGCACTAATGGTTCCCACTCATTCCTAATTGGCACCAATTTACACACAGTGGGCTCAGCAGGGGCCAAGGCGGCAGCTGGTGTCAGGGTGGTAGGAAGTCAGCCTTATCAGAGCTGCATGGGACTCTTAGTCTTGCAGAAGCCTGCACTGGGAGCATTGTGCTGGAAGTCCTTAGTTCTTCTTCTGGGGCAGTGGCAGGAGTCCAGGTTTGGGGCTAGGGACCACCCAACTGGTTGGTTGTTTAATCTTTCTGCGCCTCAGTTGCCTCATCTGTAAAATGGGGATGGTCATTGCCCCTACCTCGTGGCACTGTTGGGAAGTGAAGACTTCTGCTTTTCTGTGGGCATCATACCTAGAGCCTCTGCTGCAACTCAGGAGAGGGGATAAGGCTGGTTAGGAGAGCCCTTCAGACCTGGAGGGGAAGGTGGGTAGAGTCAGCACCTTCCTGAGTTTATCTCTTCTTTCCTTGAGGGGGTCCAAGCTGAAGGAGCACATTCTTTGCTGAGACCTTTGAGCCCTGGGGCCTCCGAGAGGGGGAGTCTGAGTGTAGGGAAGTGTAGGTCCCTCTTCCCAGGTTCTAGGAGGGAGTGAGGTGCAGGGTAGGGAGAGCAGCTGCAGTCGGGGTCACAGACCCGAGTGCGCGTCCTCCAACCCAAACCATATCGCCACTCCGGGTGGCGATGCTCCGGAGACTCCGTGCTCCGGGTCTCAACTTCCCCGAGCGCGAAATGAGGGGGGCTGGACGGGCTGATCTCTGTGGGCTCATCTGACTCCGACTGAAGAGAATTCTTTATTCTCTTCCCTATTAAACTTCTCGTTCCTGCAAGTGGGCCTCTGGGAGGGACAGAGATTGGAGAGGGGAATTCTCATCAAGTGTTTGACTGATCGCTTCTTTTGGGGGCGTTTGCTTTGTTTTATTTAATAAAGGGCTAATGGCACTTCAGGCATGGACGAAGTGAAGAATTTCGGGTGTAGGGGAGCAGAGGGTGAGGAGAGGGGAGGCGAGGCCATGCAGGCAGGACACTGACAGTAGATAATGGGGATGAATGTGATCTCTGCAGAAGGTGCTGGAAGGTGCACCAACTACCACCGTCCAGGCTAGAAACTGGGATCAAAGCCCAGGAGAGCGGGGTTGGGTTCTGGGAGGTCTCTGATAAGTTGGGGGTTGCTCCTCTGGTGGCTCTGGCAGTCAAGAATCTGCCTGCAATGCGGGAGACCTAGATTAGCTCTCTGGGTCCAGAAGATCCCCTGGAGAAGGGAATAGCTACCCACTCCCGTATTCTTGCCTGGAGAATTTCTTGGATGGAGGAGCCTGGCGGTCTGCAGTCCATGGCGTTGGCAAGAGTCGAACATGACTGAGAGACTATCACTTTCACTTTCACCTTAGACACTGAAAGGGCAGAGCCTGGGGTTTAGTTTCGCAGCCATGGGTTCCACTGCCAGCTCTGCCATCGACTGTGTGACTTTGATGAGTTACCTAACCTCTCTGAACCTCAGTGTCTTTGGGGGGTGTAATGGGATAACACTCCCCTCACACACATCCGCGCAGGGTTGCCACAGGGCATCGGTGAAACAACCAGAGGGAAAGGTCTGGCGCTGGCTCTGACCGTCGTGAGCCCCTAGTAGGCAGTGGTGGGCACTGCCCGTGTCCTTCTACTGAGGGAGGCGCAGCTCTTGCATGGAGGCTGCTCCTGGGNATAACACTCCCCTCACACACATCCGCGCAGGGTTGCCACAGGGCATCGGTGAAACAACCAGAGGGAAAGGTCTGGCGCTGGCTCTGACCGTCGTGAGCCCCTAGTAGGCAGTGGTGGGCACTGCCCGTGTCCTTCTACTGAGGGAGGCGCAGCTCTTGCATGGAGGCTGCTCCTGGGGCTCTGCTGGGACTGCAGCCAAAGCCCCGTGTCTTCAAGGCCCCTCAGGGCCTGGTTACCCCGGAGCAAGGAGACTTTACACGTTCCAGCGCGAGGAGGGCTGCCCTGCCTGCCCGACCAGCTGTGACAGTGCTCACAGGGAAATACACAGGCTTTGCGGCCGGCCTGCTGGGTTTGAATCCCAGTCTTGCCACTGACCTGCTGTGTGACCTTAGGTTAATATCACCTCAACTTTCTGATCTCAGATAACTTATGCTTAAAATGGAGATGATGATAATAATTCAAGCCACCCCATAGGATGTGGACACAGGTGAATGAATACACGTAAAAGATCTAGACCTGCACGAAAAGGGCACCCACTTGGTACCTGTGGGTACTGAGCACTTGAAATGTGGCTCATCCAAACTGAGACATGCTGGGAAGGAAAATCTCCACTAGCTTTAGAAAGCTTAGCACAAAGAAATCTTTCTAACAAATTTTTTTTTTTACATTGATTACATGTTGCAGTGATAGTATTTTGGATATATTGGGTAATATAAAACATTATTAAAATTAATTGCACTGCTTCTTTTCACTTTCTTTAAAGCGAAAGTGGTTACTAGCAAGTGGAAGGTTATATCGGTGGCTTTCATTACATTCCTCTTGGCCAGTGCTGACAGAGCAACGCTAGGGATTTAGTAAGCATGAGGTCCACGGCTGCTACCGTCATCAACTGATGGGTTCGAGTACTGAGTTTACAATTTCCTGTAGGATCGTGTGAGGGTTATTGAACTCTCCAAACCTTAGTTGTCCTGTCTGTAAAATGGAGCTAACGGGATTAAACAAAATTATGCCTGTAAAGTGCTTGATTGAGTGCCTAGCATATAGGTAGCGCTCACTCACTGTTAGTTGTTATACTGTTGGCCTGTGAGATCAAAGGTCAGGATTCCCACCCTCACAGACGGGACACGAGCTCATCTGGTACCGTCCAACCACTGCAGGAGAGGCTGAGCCAATGGGTTGCCCCACGAATGGGACCTGAGTCCTGAGTAAACTCTGCCTTGAGCTGGAGGTTGAGCTGTTCGGCCAGTTATATTAAGGGAAGGGTCAATAACACATTAATGGGATCAGTGGCCCCATTAATCTTCCTCTAATGAACAGCCATTCAAGCCAACCTATCTTCCCCAGACCCTGGAAGACATTTTGTACTGGCAGGAAACTCGCTGGGTAGAAACAACCTCAAATCTTTTAAAAGTGATTTAGTGGCTTTGCTCGGGAAAAGGCGTGCCGGGGGCCAGATGCAGGGAAGAACTGAAACAGCCAAGTCACAGCAGATCTCTCCCTTGGGACTCCAGATCAAAGACTCAGAGCCGGCTAACTCTGGGGAGGGGTGGGGGACGGGGTTTTGGTGGAGGTCAGGGGTGAGGGGTAGGTTTAGCTCACCACGTCTGGCTGGACATTCTCGCCTCTGAATCAACAAATTGTTGGTGATGCAAGAACTGGGATGGCCGGGGGGACCCGGAGGGACGCTGATGGACTGCGACGAGAGTGAGAGGAGCGTGAGCAGGCCCGAGTCTGCTGGGCTCACCAGTTGTGTCAAACTGTGCGACCGCAGGGATCTTGTAGGTAGAGTCAAAGCAGAGGGGCCTTGCTGGGAGGTGAAGAGGCGGTGGGGCCTGAGAAGATGCTGAGCTGGGGGTGGGGTGGGACGTGGGAGGAAGAGCCTGGGGGAGGAGGGTCCCAGGTCCCTGGGAAATGCGCAGAGGGCGAGGAGGACTCTACCTGGGTGGTTTGACTTTGGATCCTCTCTCTCTCTTCTGCCCCGGCATCTCACCCTCAGCCCAAGGATGCTGTAGCCCAACCATCAGCGTTTTGTTCCTTGCGGGTGAGTCTTCTTCTGGGCTCTGGGAATCTGTTTGAAGACACAATGCCCCTGGGAGGCTGCTGATTTCCACTTGTCCATCAGTCCATCAACCTGTCTGTCCACCACCCACTGAAGGGAAGCAGAAATGAATACGAAGTGGAACCCACCTTCCCTCAAGAAACTCGGCAGCTAGGAGGGAAGAACAGGTGTCAATCCATGTGACCCTGTGTCGTGGTAGTCAGTGGTCTGGGCTGTAAGAAGGTTCACGGGGAGCACTGCGGGGTTTTGGAGGACAGGGTGACTGCCTCCATCCATTGGGTGAGATTAGGCCCCAGAAGAGATGACACAGATCAGCAAGTCAAAGTCTCCCTTTGCCCAGATGAGGAGGTAGAGACCCAGAGAGGACCCTGGGGTCAGTGAGGCCTTGCCAGCTGGGAGGTGCAAGATCTGGAGGTGTAGAGATTGGGAGGTCATTCCAGCAAGGGAGCAGTTTCAGCAAAGTCCTGGGAAAGGACGCTGGAGCATGTAGAAAAGGCAGCGGGCAGTTCGCTGAGGCCAAAAGGAGCATGCTTGGGAAGATGGAGGGACTCAGCAGCAAGGCGGCTCTCAGATAGGCACCCTGCCATCTCTCGAGTCACAAACCAGCACAGGGAGCCCCCAGGGACCTGAGCAAGTTAGGTGCCCTCCATTCTCAGCTGGGCATCGCAGGTGGGTGGGCCATCTGGAGGCAGAGGTGGTGGGCATCGAGGCACTTGGCCAAGTCATCAGAGCCTCTGGGTGGGTCAGCAGTGAAAGTCCCAGAGATTTACGGTGAACCCTGGCCATGCTCCACCTTCCTCTTGGTAACCCCACAGACCTGGGCAGACTCCCTGGAGGTGGCCCACCCACCTTCGATGCACAGCTCAGGATGGAGGGCACCGAACTCGCTCAGGTCCCTGGGNAGGTGAGCTGTGGAACAATGAATGATCATGTTGGACAAGGCAGAGGGCAAAGAAAGTCACAGGGGTGCTGGTGGTGTAGACAAAAGAGAAATGGATCCTGCCGGGGAGTGTCTGGGAGGTACTACAGAAGACATGACGTATGAGCAAAGCCTTAAAGGATGAAAAGGCTTTAACTGATGTCCCCCCTGGGGCTGCAAACCTGCGTCACCTTCCATCTTCCTCATCTTAACTCAGTGAGTCTGCCGCCTGGGGTGTATAGGCCAGAAACCCGACTCATCCCAAAGTCCTATCGATCCTGCCATCAAAACGTGTGCCAAAGCTGTCCCCTGCTCTCCACTGCCACTGCTGCTGCCCTCTTCCCTGGGCCCTGCGTTATCTTCTCCAGTAGATGTTGGCTGTGTAGGGCCACCCAGCCTCCCCTCACTGTATTTTCTGTGGCAGATCCTGGTTTTCAACTGGGAGATGTGCCTCTCCACCTTCTACGAAGGTAATTTCAAGGAAGCTACGGTTAGAGCACATGACCCAGGCCAGGCCGATGGCTCCTTCCATGCCTCTGGCCAGCGATTGGTTCAGGGATGGGCACAAGACTGAGGTCACACCAAGCAGAGCCAATGAGACTCAACTCCTGAACTTGTCTTATTAGTGAAGTGGACTCAGCTCTTTCCTGGCTGTGCCTAGATGAGAGGAGATGTTGGACTGAAGCTACGCCAGCCGTGTTGTCCCCCCCAACCATGGTCCTCGGGGGAAACAGAGCCACCGAGGGGAAGATGAGACAAGAGTTGGAGAGAAAGAACCTGGGTCATGGCAACATTGTTCAGACTTGATCAAGCCTTTCCTGAACCCCTTCCTTATATCTGGACTTTCAGCTACACTTATTAATAAATTCTGTTTTTACATGAGCCACTTTGGGTTAGGTTTTCTGACATGTGCAATCAAAAGAATGATGTAGTATTTCAGAATCTCCCCACACTCTCTCCTGCTTTCTCATCTCTCCAATGTTTTTCACACTGTAGACTGTAAAGCCCTTTAGCCACTGTCCATTGCCCTAAGGATAAAAACCTCCAAATCCTTAACAGGGCCCTTGAAGCCCAGCATGATTTGGACCCAGCATCTTTCTCAGTCTCATTCATTACAACCCAGCCATGCTAAAGTCTTCATTTATTCAAATATGCCAGCTCTTTTTATTTTTTCCAGTTCAGAGCCCTCCACATACTGTAACCTCTGCCTGGAAACCTGTCTCAGCTCTCTACTATGGGTTTTGTCTCACCTTTCCGATCTCAGCTCAGAGAGGCCTGCTCTAACTGCGATTAGGCTCTGTTACACTGTCATAGCCTTCGCTTTTATTCTTCATGGTGCCAACCCGATTTGCAGGTAGGTGTGAGCATCTGCATGTGTGCGCGAGTGTGTGTGTGTGCAGATGAATGCACACTCCATTAGCCTAAGCCACACCTGTCTTACTCATGACGCTATCTCTTATGCCTAGAAGAGTTCCTGGTACATTCCAGAAGTCCAACAGATATTTGACTGATGGAGTGAAGAATAGGTGAGGAGTGGGTTGAGGTTGGGCGATTCTGCCTGAAATTAAAACAGAAGCAGAGTTCAGGGCCTGAGCAGGCAGTGTGTAGTGGAGGAAGGGTTTGTAAGTCTAGAGCAGCAGCCGGATTAGGAAAAGTGGGCGAGGGCCAGACTGTGAGATGTTTGCTCCTCAGTCGGTGAGCCAGTGATTTCCAAAGTCCTGCAACATACTCTGCAAAGGAAAAGACCAAGTAGTTCAAGGTTACAGAAGCTTGGGAAAAGATGGATTCTCTAAGACCCTCTGGGAGAGGCACAGTACATGTGATCATTTCAAGGCTCTGACAAGTCCTGCAGTGGCAGCTGGGTTACCTAAGCGTTGACAAAATCCATTTTTTCTCACAACAATTACTGTTGTAAAGGTGAATATTTCCGTATTTCTGAATTAGGGGATTGTATTACAATTTACATGTACATGTAACACAGGGTTTCAGGTTTCTTTAATGTCCCAGAAAGTGGATTATATAATAGGGTTTATTAATAGGGCTTCTTACAATCCACAGTGTCTTAGACTGGAAGCTACACAGCTGTGACTTGCAGAAGCCTCTTTTGAAGAAGTGAGGGACAAATTGTAACTTGCGTTTTGGGGCAGGCCTTCCTGCAGCAGTGTGAATGGGTTGGGGATGCGGAGCAGGGCTTAGAAGCCTGAAATCTAGACCTCCCGCCCCATTAAGGCTGCCCCTGACAGGGATGTGAGTGAGGCACTGATTCTGATGCTCGCAACTGGGAGAATTTAATTAGGACACTGGGGTATTGTTGAAAGGTTGCATCAATTCCTTCCCATGGAGGCNGGTGAGCCAGTGATTTCCAAAGTCCTGCAACATACTCTGCAAAGGAAAAGACCAAGTAGTTCAAGGTTACAGAAGCTTGGGAAAAGATGGATTCTCTAAGACCCTCTGGGAGAAGCACAGTACATGTGATCATTTCAAGGCTCTGACAAGTCCTGCAGTGGCAGCTAGGTTACCTAAGCGTTGACAAAATCCATTTTTTCTCACAACAATTACTGTTGTAAAGGTGAATATTTCCATATTTCTGAATTAGGGGATTGTATTACAATTTACATGTACATGTAACACAGGGTTTCAGGTTTCTTTAATGTCCCAGAAAGTGGATTATATAATAGGGTTTATTAATAGGGCTTCTTACAATCCACAGTGTCTTAGACTGGAAGCTACACGGCTGTGACTTGCAGAAGCCTCTTTTGAAGAAGTGAGGGACAAATTGTAACTTGCGTTTTGGGGCAGGCCTTCCTGCAGCAGTGTGAATGGGTTGGGGATGCCGAGTAGGGCTTAGAAGCCTGAAATCTAGACCTCCCGCCCCATTAAGGCTGCCCCTGACAGGGATGTGAGTGAGGCACTGATTCTGATGCTCGCAACTGGGAGAATTTAATTAGGACACTGGGGTATTGTTGAAAGGTTGCATCAATTCCTTNCGAGTAGGGCTTAGAAGCCTGAAATCTAGACCTCCTGCCCCATTAAGGCTGCCCCTGACAGGGATGTGAGTGAGGCACTGATTCTGATGTGCGCAACTGGGAGAATTTAATTAGGACACTGGGGTATTGTTGAAATGTTGGATCAATTCCTTCCCATGGAGGCCTTCCGTCTGCTCACATGAAAAGACAGTTTAGAAGGTACCTATTGTTTTTTGTATAGCCCTATTCAGAGAAGCCCCTTGAGGGTGTCTGGGGATTGACTTTGGGGTTGGAGCCTTGGGGTAGGACCATGACTCTTCTCTACCTTCAGAACAGACCCAGGGCTTAGACAGCGCGGCTGCTCTCCCCTTGGGTGATTGCAAAGTCCTCCTAATTGGTCTCCTTGCTCTTCCCTTGACTCCTGCAATCTATTCTCAACTCCATAGCCCAATTTTAAAAAACATGTAAGTCAGATTATATCATTTCTTTGCTCAAAATCCTGGGATGACCCTCCATTTCACTCTGTGCAAAGCTTAGGTCCTCCCCAGGGCACTGCCTGACCAGTCATCCCCTGTGACTCCCATTACTCCAGCAAGCTGCCTCAGGGCCTTTGCACTTGCTGTTCCTCAGCCTGGTGCCCACTCCTCGGAGGGCCATATGGCTAACTCCGGCGCTTGTCAGTCTTTGCTCCAGTGCCGCTTCTCAGTGGTACTTTCTCCAACACCTACTGAGAATTACCCCCCGCCCCCGTCACTCTGTGCCCCCTCTCCTGCTCAGTTTCTCTTTGTACCACCATACACCTTCTAACACACTACGGCGGGCAGAGTTCCAGATGCCTGCAGACTCTAGCCCCCGGTGTACATACACCTCCTCCCATTCAATCAAATGTGGACCTAGATGCTGCTGTGAAGGGATTTTGCAGGTGGAATTAAGGTCCCAAATCGTTAGCTGACTTTAACAAAGGGAGATTATCCTCCAGGGGTCTAACCTGATTAGGTGAACCCTTCAAAGGGACCGGGCTCCCCTGGCGATAGAGAAAGCTTGAGGGGGGTTCATTTTACACCTGTGAGAAGTTCTCCATTACTGGCTTTGCAGATGGAGGGGCCACATGGTTAGAACCTGAGAGCCACCTCCAAGAGCTAAGAGTAACCCCCACCAGCTGCCAGCAAGGAGCACGATTCCTTCAATAGCCACATGAACTTGAAAGAGGACCCCAAGCTCAAGCAGAGAAGGCAGCCTGGCTACCATCTTGATTTCCGCCACATGACACTCCCTGCTTGGACTCCCCGATCGTGGAAATTGTGGTCATTCACACATACTGTTTGAAGCCACCAAGTGTGTGGTCATTTGTTCACATCAGTATGCAAACTAACATGGTAGCTCAGTGGTAAAGAATCTGCCTGCAATGCAGGAGACCCGGGTTCAATCCCTGGGTTGGGAAGGTCTCCTGGAGGAGGGCATAGCAACCCACTCCAGTATGCTTGCCTGGAGAATCCCATGGACAGAGGAGTCTGGTGGGCTACAGTCTATGGGGCTGCACAGCGTCGGACGGACATGGCTGAAGTGACTACGCAGCAGCAGCAGAAAGTGAATACAAGCGAGATACTGCTTTTATCATCTGTCTCCCCTGCTGGAAAGGAAGCTCTGGACGGGCAGGGGTTTGGATCTGCTTTGGTTGCTGCTTAATCTCAGTGCTGAGCGCAGTGCCTGCCGTCTAGTAGGTGCTCAGTAAACCCTGGTTGAATGAATGAATGGGAGTAGCCTCCGGCATCAGCACAGCTTTGCCTTCCAGGAGAGACGCCCCGTTGGTAAATAATAAGGCAGAAAATGCAAATGGAGCAGGAGAGGTGAGAGTAGCCTGTCTGCTACAAATCCTGCCTGGCTGCCCAGAGATGATCTGCATTTTCACAGCCCCAACAAAGCTCTCTGCTCTGAGAGAAACATTGTTGAGACATTAATGCAGAGGCCGCGGTATAATTCAAGCTGGCTTGGCCCTGCACCACCCCCCACCCCTCCGCCCCAAACCTCCTGTGCTCACCGGAAGGTTGCCTGGGGGAGTCTGGTCACCCCGTGGTCACCCTGTGCTGAGAAGGAAGCCTCAAACACCTGCCTAAGCAATTAACCTATTAAAATGAAAGCGACCAATCCCGGTGCCCAGGTGAGGCTCGGGCGGGGGAGGGGGCTCTCTGCTGTGTTTCTTTCTCTTTCGAAGACCGCGTCACCGCGGCTGCAAAGACTCTGGATGATGAGTCTGGGTGCTGTTTGGCTCCCAAAGATCAGCCGCTGTGTCGAGCCTGTGATGAGGCTGCTGCTCCCCCAAACTAGCAGTCCTGATTTGAGACTAGACAATACTGCCCTCTGGATTAGATGGGTCAGGCTCTGGAAGGGGGTTTGGGGACGGGATTCTAGACCCCCTCCTCTCAGATTTCTGGAGCTCTCCCCACTCCCAGCTTCCCACTCGTAACTAGGCAGAGGTTAGAGCTAAAAGTCCAGGATCTTAGAATTCTAGAGCAGGAAAAAACCATAGAGATGCCTCATGATGCCACTGGCGCCCTGAGGCTCAGAGAGGGTGAGATTTGCGTAAGGTCACACAGCAAGTCAAAGGTAGAACCAAGACTGGAACCCAGGCTCCTGCCACCATGACCACTGGTCTATCTGCTTCCTCGATAACCTTACTCCACGGAGGGCAACAAGATCTTCACTTCCAGCCCTCAGAGGGTCTGTTTACAGGACCTGAGCCCAGGCCAGGGATGGAGGCTGCAGCGAGACTCCGAATCCCAGGACGGGGCTTAGATGGCACAAGCCTCACAGACTCTAATATACAGATGAGGAAACTGAGGCTCAGAGAGAAGCAGGGCTGGCCCCAGGCCTCCTGGCAAGTCAGCGGTGAGAAGCCAGAATTTCCAGCTCCTGGTCGGGGCCACCTCCCCTTAACTCCCTCCAAATCGTCTCTCCCTCTTGTGTTAGGAAGAAGGTGGCCTTGAATCTGGGGCCTTTGAAGAAGCTGGTGGGGAGGGAACACCAGGCGAGGGACAGCTTGAATCAGCAGCGGAGGTGTGAAGGGCACGGGTGGGCCAGGAGCAGGCGGAGACTTAGCCAGGTGGAACGCAGGGCACAGAAAGTGGGAGTGAGGGAGACTGCAGGGTGGGGGCCTGGTGGGCACAGTGTGGGTTAGAGGGGCCTGAGGAGGAGGAGCTCTGCTGCTGGCTGGCAGGAAAAAGTCCCTGTGGGGTTGGGAGGTGGGTGGGTGGGACATAGCCCCAGCTCTGCCCAGCTCTCTGTCCCTCTCTTGCCCGAGGGGTATGTGGCTCGCACAAGGTATATGCCTAGTGTTTGGGGGGCACGAGGCATGGGGCCACCTCTGACTTCGTCCTTCTACAGCCAGGCCATATTTTTCTCTCCTTTGTGGCTGACCATATTCCTGACATCCAGTTCACTTTCTCTGTGGAATTATTTTCTACTTCTTTCTCTCCTGGGAACTCTTGTGATAGCCAGATGTTATTATTTTCATTTTAAAGATGAGGAAACTGAGGTCCCAGGCCTCATCTCTGCTCAAAACGCACTGACCTTTTTCTGAGAACCGAAACGGCGTTGCGTAATAGATGAATAAGCCCAGACTCCCTGGGTTTCATCCTGGTGTCCCCAGTCAGCAGCTGTGTGACCTGTAGAATGTTACCAACCTCTCTGAGTCTCAGTTTCTTTACCTGCATGATGCTGTTCTTGTTCAGTCACCAAGTCCTGTCCAGACTTCACGACCCCTTGGACTGCAGCATGCCAGGCTTCCCTGTTGCTCACCATCTCCTGGAGTTTGTACAAGTTCAGGTCCATTGAATCGATAATGCCATCCAACCCTCTCATCCTCTGTTGCCCTTTCCTTCTGCCTTTAATCTTCCCCAGCATCAGGGTCTTTTCCAGTGAGTCAACTGCTCCCATCAGGTGGCCAAAATATTGGAGCTTCAGCTTTAGCATCAGTCCTTCCAATGAATATTCAGGAATGATTTCCTTTCAGATTGACTGATTTGATCTCCTTACTTTCCAAGGGACTCTCAAGAGTCTTCTCCAACACCACAGTTCAAAAGCATCAGTTCTTAGGTGCTCTGCCTTTCTATGGTCCCACTCTCACATCCGTACAGGACCACTGGAAAGACCATAGCCCTGACTATATGGACCTTTGTTGGCAATCGGATGTCTCTGCTTTTTAACACACTAAGTTTGTCATAGCTTTCCGGCCAAGGAGCAATTGTCATAATGGTGTCTTAATTCAGCTTCTCACAGAGTTGTGTAAGAGTCAAATGAGTGAATGAATACATATAAGTGTTTGAGAAATATTGGCTAGTGTCAACACTGCGGTCACGACAGAGGCGGAGCGCATGCAGAGTCCGCCAGCAAGGGCCCGCTTGGCTGCTGGAGGCCTGCCCCCCGCCCCCCTCCACCACGCTCCTCCTTGGGCCCAACTGAATCTGAAAACAATGAACCAGCCCCAGTTAAGAGTTTTCAGTCCCTGACAATCAGGAGACAGAAAAGAAAAGAAAAGAGAGCGAGATCAAATTCTTTTCTTCAGGGAGAACGAAATCTCATTTGGAGGTGCGCTCTGTTAGGGGAGACAGCGGTGCTGGGTGTCATACACGATCCATCTGTCTTCATGCGGCTCAGGAATTGCTGCTGGCTCTTCTAGCCAGAGGCCGCCGTGGGCCCCACTTCCTCTAATGTCCTAATTAAAGCGCTGTTACTCATACAGGAGGCGCTGTGGCTGACTGTGTCCCGGGCTCCAGAGCGCAGAGACTGGAGGCCGGCAGGGGCTGGCTGCCAGCTCCTCCTCCCCGGGGTGGCTTCTCTGCTCGCTGTCCACGTTCTCACCGCCACCGACATCATTCTTGCCCAGCTCCGGGCCTGAGTCATGGCGCTGGGGAGTGTCAGGTCCCCTGGATGGGCACTGGGCGGGGGGGGGGGGGGGGTCTCTGCTATTATGAGAGATCCTGAGAAGGGCTTCCAGGAGCTCCTCAAGGTGGCGAGATGGGGAAGTGGGAGGTGGGTGGGGACAGACTGTAGAGAGACCCGGGGAAGAATGAGGGAGAGAAAAAGGAAGGAGAGGTGGCAGGAAGGAGAACAGGAGCTGAGTGCCCACTGCCCCACGCCAGGCGCCCGACCAGGGCTCTTTCTATCCATCGTCCCACGGACCCTCACGTCCATCTGCTGAGGCGGGGGCTATGATGAATCCTTTCCTCATGCCTCAGTCTCCCTGCCTGCAAAGTGAGAATGGGCTAAGTGGATTCTGCAGGCTCAGATGGGATGAGAGAGGAGGGAAAGGGCTCGGGAATGAGGGTGGACAGGGGGGCAAAGGGAGGAGGAGGGGCGGAGCACAGAGGGGAGGGCGCAGCCCCTGGAGCACCGTCCATGAGGGAGTGGCGGCTTCAGCCCCCACAGACAGGCTTCTGAGGAAGCCAGGGAGTTCCGACACCCTCCCCCGACCCCGCCAGCCAGGAGTCGGTGGGCGGGTGCTCAGTAACGCCCCCACCACCGGCGGCACACACAGGCAGGATATTTCACAGGTTCTCATGAGGCCGAGTAGAGGCCTTGGAGTGTGGAAGCAGCTGGTGGTGAGAGCTGGCTTTGATCTGGGGTGGGAGTGGGGAACATCGCTGGGGGGCTGCAGGCCCAAGAAGGGGCTGACTCTTTGTAAGGACCAGTGTGTGTCTGTGTGTGTGTATGTCTGTGTCTGTACATGCACACACACGTGTGCTTTTGTAAACCCGGCAGCTGGTGCTTCAGCAGGCCTCCTCCCTAAGCTTGCTCCTTACCTCTCTAACCAGCTCCCGTCTGCCGCCCTGATGAGCGCTGCCTGCTGGAGCCTGGAAGTGTCTCCAGCCCTTCCGTGCCTCATCCACCTCTTCTCATCTCCTTGACTCTCCAGTGGAGCAAATCGGGGGTGCGTCCTGATTCACTAGGGAAGCACGCTCAGAGAGGTTATCTCCCCGTGAAGATCAACCTGCAGGTAGCCAGCAGCCCAGCTGGAGGCTCACTTGGGTCATCCGCTTCGAAGGTGGCCTCTTAGCCTTGTGCCACACTGCCAACTTAGAGCCAAATCTCGGGCCAGGCACTGAGGCTCCAGGCGGGAGAAGCCACCCTCCCCGTCCTTCAGATGTTCTCAGGCTGACAGGAGAGGCGGGCTCAGGACCAGCCAACCTGCTCAGGACTGGGATAGAGCCGTGTCCTGGGTGCCCTGGGCACAGTGAGGAGGGCACAGCCCAGCTGATGTGGGCAAAAGAAGTTTTGAATCATCCTCCAACTTGTAAGGCAATTTACGAAGAACTCTCTTCTCCAGTGTTCCCTGTATTTGTCTTCGCAACCCTGAGAACCAGGTTTTATTGCCCCCATTTTACAGATGAGNCAGTGAGGAGGGCACAGCCCAGCTGATGTGGGCAAAAGAAGTTTTGAATCATCCTCCAACTTGTAAGGCAATTTACGAAGAACTCTCTTCTCCAGTGTTCCCTGTATTTGTCTTCGCAACCCTGAGAACCAGGTTTTATTGCCCCCATTTTACAGATGAGGAGATTGAGGCCCCGAGGGGTGGTAAAGCATATATAAAGTCACACAGTTGACTGCCAGAAGCCAGCGTGAGGAATCCCACCCGTGACAAGGTTACGCGGCTACAGATTTTGATGGGCAAGGAAGAGTCAAATCTCAGCTTTTCCCCCTGGCATTTCCTGAGCATGTACCCCCCAAAAATAAGACTCTGCCTGCTTTTCCACTCTTCTGACATTCTCTGGAAAAAGTCAGCTAAGGGCTTTAGTCTTCTGCATTTGATAGAGTGTTTCAATCGAAAAACCCCTCTGATGGCTTTCTAGCCTGCCTGCAGGACTCGTACAGCTGTGCATGTGGGAGGCACAGGAAGCTTAAAACATCCTAGGAATGTAGGAGCTTCCGAGGAGTCAAAATCATTAAAATAGGACTGATTAAAGGTTTCGTTTGTTGAGCCAATACTTGCTGCCAAATTTTCGTATCTTTTATTTGTAAGATATAGTTGGTATATAGAAAAACAGATAGTAGACCTGATATTAGCAATATTAGATCTTTGAGTTAAGTACTTTCTTAGTTATAACCCACTGCACCTTTGTTCTACAAAAATGTAACTTTAGGGTAATGCAGAGTAAAGAAAAAACACTTCTAGGGAAAAGGAGTTTTCTGGTTGATAGACAATTGTCCAGGAAGAGAGCCATAAAAATGTTAATAGGCCTCTTGGCCAGAAGATAATGTAAACCACCTGAGACCTTTTGTATACGGGAGGGTATGCAAAAAGAAAACCTGATTTCAATGAGGGTTAGGACTGCCGCCCCTGTATAACTCTGCATATTCCATTATGCACAACTTGGGGTATATGAGCTGACTTTGAAAAATAGTTTTTGGAGTCTTGCACCGATGCCGGGCTTTCCTTGTGTCTCCTCTTTACCCTGTTTTCAGGCTGAACTCCCATCTAGGGTGGGGAGGCTCGCCATGTCTACTTACTTGTCCCGGCTGCTAAGATCTGTAAGAGAGTGTGCCCAGGGCGGGGCACTCTCTGATATTTAAATGGAAGCCGGTGGCCCAACGTAGATGGTGCAAACCTCTTGTCTCGAGGTTTTATTGGCTTTCCATGTAAACCAAGTTATTCAGCCTTCTTTTCTCCACTTAATTTTCCTACTACACTAGTTCTTCCTAATCTAATCTTATATCTCTAAATAAATAAGTTCTTTTCTCACCGACTCCGTCTCCGCTTCGAATTCCCTGGATCCTGCCGGGGACCCCGGCAGTTGCCTAGTGGCAGAGCCAGCATTCAACTCCATCCAGTATTGCTTGACTCTCGATCCTAATTTTTTTCTTACATCTAGTCCCAGGAAAGACACCAACACCTGCCAAGGGGCTCTTCCCAGCCCTCTCTCGTTGCCCCCAGACTCTGGTCCATCCCTGGACCCAGAGGTTAGAAGGGAGTAGGTTTGGGACATTTTTCTGCTGGGTAAAGACATCAGAGCAGAGACTCACTGGGGCGGGGTGAGGGTGTGTGGTGGGGATGGTGGGTGGTAAGTGGGGCAGCCTCTGAGAGCCATTATCCCCCAGGGCCACCCCCTGGGGGCCCTCAGAATTGGAGGTCTTCCCGTCAGTCTCCAGTTAGCCTCAGAACAGAAGAGATGAAACAGCCAGCCCTGAGGGGAACTCTGGGGGTCAGGGCACCCAGGGGTGTCTCTCCTTCACTCCTCTGGAAGTTCGGAGGGATTCCTGAGATGAGCACGTCCATGGCTCAGAGCTGGGGTCTGAGGTTGTGGCCTGCAGTACAGTCAAGAAGGGGAGACGGTGGTGTGATCCTGGCTTTCTTCTGCCATCGCATCTTGGGCCTCAGTTTCCTCACTTGCAAAGGGGCCTTGTAGGGCCTACTCTTACGATCTCAAAGAAAGGCTATGAGCACCCCAGGGGCGATGGTGGCACATATCTCAGGACCCGGAGCCGAGTGAAAGCACAAGCCTCTCGGTAAGAGATGACTGGGGCCTCCCGGGGCCGGTGCTAAGGACTCCATGCTCTCACTGTGTGGCCAGGGTTCGGTTCCTGGTCAGGGAACTGAGGTCCCACAGGCTGCACGGTGTGCCAAACAAAAATTATCAAAGAACTTCCAGACACTGACAGCAGAGCATCAAACCAAGCCCAGCCCCGATGACTGCACGGGTCACCTGTGCGTGGAGCTGGCTCCTGTGAGCAGAGGGGAGGGGTGGCAGGAGGTCCCTGCCGCCACCTGATGCCTGGGGTCTGGGCTGGCTTCACGCGGAGGCCAGACCTGCAGCGGTGGATTCTGTGCGGGGCTGGTGGATGCAGGGACGGTGGGTGGTTTGAGGGTGCAGGGCTGAGAAGGCTGAGGAAGGAAGCGATGGTGCAGGGGTGAGCACAAGCCCATGGTGCCCACCTTTCCCTGTAGAGACCTCTCCTTTTGTCCTCCCAGGCCTGCGTCTGAGTGGACAGGGCCAGGGTCTCCCTTGAGAAGATTGCAGCCCAGCGGATGTGCCTCCATTGTAGCTGGCGAGAGTCAGAGGCTCTGAGCTGGAGACCAAGTAAGCAGTGCCTGGGCTCCAGGACCGTAAAGCCTATGAGCTGTCAAACAAGGGTTAAGCTGCTAAGTTTTAGGGTAATTACTAATACATCCCATAATGGTAATAACAACAGGACTCACTGATTGATTCATCCATTCATGACCTTAGTCCTCATCCATCTGTCCATCCATCCATCCACTCATTCATTCGCTCGCTGAACCAACAACCTTCTGCTACGTACTCACCATGTGTCAGGAACCAGGGTCATGGCACCATGAACTCTTGACATGTGAGCACTTTACAGTTTACAAAGGACCCCGTTGAGTGCCATCTACTCTCATAGTGTAGAAGCAGCCTGAGGCCCTCAGGCCCACCCCTCTGACCAAGGCCAAGGCCAGCTCCCTGCTTTGTCTTTCTCCACGGCAGACGATGCTGAGCCCAGACTGTGGCCCCTACTGCCCTCACATCTGTTTGGTCCCGGTGCACCTGGATACGGTCAGGTCAAGCCTAGCTTGACCAGGGAGGTTGGAGTAGGTTGGTTTCTGAGCTTCAAGTCCCCAGAGGGTCAAGGGTGAGAATCAGAATCTTCTAGGCAACCGGACAAAAGACATCTATAGTCCCTCTCCAACATCGGAGTGTCTTTCCTGGGCTCTCATTCCTGGGTCCAGGACCTTGGAGAGTGGGGGAGGGGTGGTTTCCCATCTGCCTGAAGCCCTCAGATGTGGAGGAGGGGGCACTGGTCTGATCCGGCTCCATTCCTGACCCACACTGACTGGGCAGGAGAGAAGGTCAGGCCAAGATGCTGCCAGTTAAGATGCTTTACTTAGCTGGCAGTGGAAGAACCAACTACTGCAGGTATAAACAAATTAAAAATGTGTTATCTCATGAGATAGGCTGTGTCCAACAGCCGTAAGCGTGAACAAATAAAAGATGTACTAGCATGTCCAGAGGCAGATTTCTTGATTCTGTGACGACAATATCACCTACCTGTGGGCATGATTCTATTTTTGCTTTCCTGGTTCTGCCATCCTCAGAGCGGACCATTCCCTCATGGTCCTACGGTAGCTGCAAATGCTCCAAGCATCACAGCTTCACACGGCTGCAGCCAGAGGCAGAAGACCTGTTGGTCATTTTTTTTTTAAGAGCAAGGAGACTTTTCCTCAAATTCCCTGGCAAATCGTCTTGCTGGCTAGAATTGCACCACATGTCACAAAGCAGGGTGACTGGGGTTACCCGGACTGGCTTAGATCAATTGTGATTTACTCCCCAGAGCTGGGAGGGGCCCAGTCTTTCCTGGCCTCTAAACAACACTGAGCTTGGTTAGCTACAAAGGTCCACGCTGCCCTTCGCCTTCCCACGCTGGGCTTTAGCTGTCAGGGATCCTGTCCTAACTCCATGGCCAGGCCCCTCCCCTCTGGTCAGCCAAGGACAGGAGCGTATCAGAGTTCTCCTGAGACAGAGGGCTCAGTGTGGGCCAGAGTCCTGGGCTGACGCAGAAAACTTGTCGCCGTCCAGCCCCCAGGTCCCGGGGGTGCTGATCTCAGCACTCTGCCGGCCCCAACCTGAACTCACTCCTGCTAACACTTAAATCATTTACCAGTGCTGCCCTCAAGTCTTTACGCAGGCCAGCTATAGCCACTGCAGATGGAGTGCCATCGCCACCCTCATTTATCAGAACAGGGAATGGAGACAGAAAGGTGGGCACAGCTAAAACTCGGTAGAGCTGGGATGTAAACCCAGGCAATCTGACTCCAGAATCTCCCCTTGTATCAGCTGCCCTACTGCCTCCGAGCCCTGACTGTCCTCTCAGTGCAGGTCCCGGGATCACAAACCTCCTGGGCTGGATGGGGCCTTCCTTAGAGGCTGATGAGGCAGTGGGGCAGGCGGGGCGCTCTGGTGCAGGACTGGGCTGCTCATCTGGTGGCCTCGGAAAGCCACATGGCCTCTCTGAACCTCTGTTTCTCAGGTTTGAAAGGGAAACTATTCTTACAGCAAAGGAGTGCTGTGAGAATTAGAGATAATAAATGTAGGTGGCAGTAGACATTCCGCCAGTCGGCGCTGGGTAGATAACAGCTATTGTTTATGAAGCCAGATAGAACTAGGATTACGTTCCAAGATTTATGGGCTGTGTGACCTTAGACAAGTCACTTTACCTCTCTCATCCTTCAGTGTCTTCATCTGTAAACCGGCGATAATAACATTGACATTATAAGGCTGTGTTGAGGAGGAAATGAGACAATGCCGACGAAAGCACTTTGTGAGCTGCTGAGGCTCTCCTCAAATGCACAGTGTTATCCATATCTCCTGTTGACTGGTCCCCTCTTCTGTGCTTGGATCCCTTCAGGGTCACTTTCCATCACAGCAGGCAGCCACTCGCTTCTCTTTCCTTCCTGCTCCCTGTATGTGTTTGCCAAGGATCCCAGCGATGCCAGCTGTTAATGCATCCATCCACAATTCATTCAACAAACATATATGCCTGGTGCTGGAGGTGTGGTAGATTAAAACCTTCAGTGTCTGGTCTTGGAGTTTGCCATCTAGTGGGAGAGACAGTTGTTAACCCAGTTGCCATCCAAATAAATATATTATTACAAACTGTGAAAAGTGCGTGAAGTTGCATGGTGAGTAGAGGAACTCATAGCAGAGAGGAAGATCACAGGAGGCCTCCCTGCGGAGGTGACACTCAGGCTGAGACATCATTCATGTGGTGGCCTTGCTGTGATGCGTGGAGAGGGATGCAGGCAGGATCCAAGGCTCCTTCGTGGCCCTGTGGACCAAGGACTGTGATCCAGCCCATCCCTGGGTACCATAGATCTTCCCACAAGGGCCAGGCTGACTCCAAACCTCTTTTCTTTGTAACCCCAAGTCTGGGATGGGTCCTTGAGCTCTCCTGGCCCTTGCCCGGGAAAGCCAGAATCTCAGTCCATGACATGGAAGCAAAATTTCCTCTTGCTCTAGGAGGAAGTCTCCAACTTCACATGAATGTATGCTTGGGCTGAGCCTGTTTCCCCATTGGTAGGGGCAAAGGATTCCTGCTCCACATACCTCCCACGTGAGAACAGGGAATTTGGGGCTGGAGGTGCTCTGCAAAGCCTAAGAGGTGCCTGCTCACACCAGAACCTTCTTTGCCTCTCTTTTTTGTGTGTTACTAATCTTTCCTTCACTTCACTTCCTGAACTTCTTTGTTTTATAGAACTGAGAATGTGGATGCAGGGGGTTAAGCCCTGGGTCCTGTGGCTGGTGGGGAAGCTGGGGGCTGTCTGGCCCAGAGCTCAGGTCCCCATTTTGGACTTTTCCCAGAGCTGGGGCTCAGGGGAGTTCTCAAGGGAATGGAAGGGTGGAAAAGAGGTGGAGGATGGGCAAACAGGGTTCACTGGGGGCTTCCCTCTGTGCCTGGAACCCTCTTCCCCAGACAGGTACACAACTTGCTCCCCACTTCCTACAGATCTCTGCCCAAAAGTTGCCTACCCTGGAGGTCTTTCCTGACTGCAGGTAGAAAACAGAACACTCCCCCTGGGGCTTCCTGACCCCTTATTTAGTCCACGAATAAAGCACTCTCTTCACCATCTGACCTGTCTAGTGAGTCACTAACATGGTTATTGTCTGTGTCCCCTGATTGGAATGCAAACTCCAGGAGAGCTAGGCTTGTTATCTGTCTTGTTTGTTGCTGTATCTCTAGTGTCTGGAATGTTTTCTGGTACACAATGGTTGCTCAACATATAATAGTTGGATTAAAGTGAATGAGGGGATGAATGGAGAAAAGGGTGGAAGGATCCATGCAGGGATCTGAACTCTGGTCTTGATGAGGAAAAGAGGAATTCAAGTCCAGGGAATCCCACAGCTGCTGTTGCTGGTAAATCTGTGGATGTGGAAGGAACTCAGGCTTGACTTTTGCTCTTGCCGGTTCCCTTCTGGGCATAGCGTCTTGTCCCAAGCATGCTCAAACCTCTTCTCCTAGAAAATCCATCAGAATTTCAAACTTCAGAAGCAATAGGTCAGGAGCCAGACAGACTGAGGGTCAAATCTCGCTTCTGTGGCTTCCTTGCTGTAGGACTTTGGGTAAAGTGATTTGGCTGTCTGAGCCTCCAGTTCCTCACCTGTAAAATGGGTACAATTTTAAGTCTGCACGGAGAGTGTTGCTGTGAGAACTAAGTGCTTATATGTAGTGCTTAGCCTGGCTTGTGAGAAAAGGTTAATAAAAAAAATTTAAAACAAACAAAGAAACAATTTGCTAAGTGCTAACCCTGTGTGCTTATTTCTCACACCCACTCCCTGGGTTAGGTACTGGCATTATTCCCATTTTAAAGATGAGAAAACTGAGGCACTGAGATTTTTTAGTTATTCACCCAATAGCTCAGATCCAGTGAGTGGGAACTGAAACATTTAAAGCAAAACAAAATGCAAACAGCTGAGAACAGATGTGATGATGGAGCCGTGAAAGGCCTCCTGGGCTGGGGTCAGGAGAACACGCTCTGGGTCCCTAACTCATCAGGTGACCTGGACTGCTTACCTGGCCAGGAACCGAGGAAGCCCAAGGGAGGACAGCCTCTCACTGAGGGAGTCTGGGGAGCAGGCCCTTGAGATGATGACATTCTGTGTTCTGTTTCTAGGAGCTTTTTTGGGGGTGGGGGTAGGGTGAAGGAAGAAGCTTCTGGTTATGAAATCCATGCTTGCCCATTTTAGAAAACATGAAAATGACTTAAAAGTATAAAGAAGTAAATTAAAGTGATCTGAAATTTCCCTACCCTGAGTAGCCAGGGTTGGCTGTTCAGCAAAACAGTGTTTATTGAGCCTCCCATCAGCCAGGCCCTTGTTCAGGGCTCTGGGAACGGTGTGTGAGAACAAGCCAGTCCCTGCCCTCTTTGATCTGACCCTTAGAGCAGCTAAGCTGACTTGGGACGGCCTTGAGGGTGTGGTGCTGCGAGCGGAGAGGTGGGGCTGGCTGGAGACACACAAAATCAGGACCTCAGCGATTATAAGGTTTGCTATTCTGCATTCTCCACTATTAAGTGTGAATGCTTTTAATCAGTTCTTAAATGCAGCTAGGGGTGGAGAGGGGACGCAGGCAGGGGCCTGGCAGGAATGGAGGCTCGGCGACACTTTGTCTTTAGGCCAGGCCCTGGGACAGATGCCGGATTTCAGAAACTTCTGACCTAGTTTCTTGTTCCTTCTGGGTGTTTGTGTCCATCAGGGCCTGTAGTCAGCCTTACCCCACCCTTTGTGGCCCAAATCCTGGGGTTGTGTGAGTCATGCAGGGGGGACGCCCTGAAAGTCAGCCTTCCAAGTCACCCAGCCCTCCTGTTTTGCTCAGCTCAGGGTGGGCTGGGGCCCTGCTGAGGCTCACAGCAAGCAAGGCCGGAGCCATGGCCAAGGTTAGAGGCCAGGCTCCTTGTATTCTGTATTCTCTTCCTGCTGCCAGCCAGATCTGCCCTAAGCCGGGGTCTGGAGATAGGCTAAGTTCAGCTGGCCAGCCCCCTGCCCCTTCTTTTCCCTTCCCCTGCATGATCAAGCTTGCTAGAGAAACGGCATCTTTACCAACAGCTCCTCCTGATGCCTCCTTGGTACCATGGTGACGTCAGAGTACACAGGAGAGGACAGTGACTCTGCCCTTGCCCTCATTTTCTTCAAGAGCTCAGGAGGGCACCTTGGGGCCTGTTTATTTCTCAGCCTTCCCCTCAGCCCAAGAAGCAAGGAAGAGTCACCTCAGCTGACCTGGGCTGGTGGCTCCAAGATGGGACAAGGTCCAGGCTGGGACGGGGGGACTACGAAGTCACCTGGTACCTGGTGTCTCCTCCCCGTACAGGTGAGCTGGACCAGGCATGGAGTGGGGCTAGGGGAGAAGGTTCTCTTTCTTTCTCACCAGGTCGGGGGAGGATGCCCACCTCCTCTGGGTAAGGCATATACACACACTGCTGTGTGCGTGTGTGTTAGGACAACACACGTGCCCACTCACCCGTGCGTGCATGCAACCAGCAGACCACGCTCTGCCTGGAGAGAGGCGAGGGCTGTGCTTTGTTCACCGCTGTGCTCCCATTGCTGAGCAGTGACTGGTGCGCAGAAAGTGCTAGCTAAGCATCGCGTGACGACAGCTAAGTGGGCGATGAAATGAATGGATTTACACCAGTGGACACACACATGCACCTGTGTGGGAGCGCACCAGCGTCCACCCCACACACACCTGCTGCAGACACTAGCCCGAAAACAGGTGCACAGACAGGAGCACACATGTGTGCGCCCGTGAGTACATGCGCATGGGCCAGAGCGCACAGGGAGACCCACATATGCACGGCCACGCCCCTAGTGCACATGCGCGCGGGCATCCCACGCGTGTTTCTCAAATTCAAGAGCACTGGACAAGCCTGAGCATGCCCTGCTTCAGACTGCTATGCTGAGTGCCCGGGGAACTTGGGATGGGGAGTCTGGAGGTGGACTCGCTTGGGCTCTGCCCTCAGGATGGAGGCTGCAAGGCTGTATTCAAATAAACAGTGCCAGGGTGGAGGAAACTGTGTCTGTGTGTGGATAGATGCGTCTATGTGTGTGTACACACATGAGTTCAAGAAACCCTAGAGCCATCAGAATGGGGAAGCGGGTTCCCAGGTGTATCTCCGGAGGAGTCCAGGGGCGTGGGCTGACCTGAGCGGAGGCGGAGGAGCAGGGAATGTGCTCTTTTAAAACTCATCCGTGGCATATGCTCCTCTGCTGGTGTGCACACCGTGGACACATGCTTCCGGGTGTGCACAGATGCACACCCCCACCGGTGCTCACAGGTGCTCACCTCCGCAGGTCATGCACCCGGACCCCGCAGGTCTGCAGGGCCTCTGTCAAGGCCTGCAGACACCTCAACGCCTTTTGAGTCAAGGCGGATACATCGGGAGATTCCCTTAAGGCAATAGGAGCTCCTCCGAGGACTCTATGCTTGGCTTAGCTAATCCACTCCAGATGCGGATTATTGATGTAGGCCTGCATCCTCAGGGTAGGAAGAGGTCCGAGATGTCACTGAGTTTTAGAGATGACCCTGGAGGAGAAAGCTTGCTTCAGCGAGCCCTTGGCCTTGCTCCTGTCCCTTTAACTACACCAGGCTCTCTCTCTGGTCTGGAGAAGCCCAGAGTGGTGGAACCCTGAGGTCAGGATGGAGGGCTGGCTCCAGTTGTGAAGGGGCCACCCACGAATGACCAAGCCAGTTCCAAGCTCTGTTACACAGGGGACACTGAGGCTCGGAGAAGGGAAAGGTCTTTCCCAGGGTTACATCGAGAGGCACCAGCGAATCCGAGATGAGAACACAGGTCTCCAGGGCACTTACTATATACAGCGCTGGGATGTAGTAGGGTCTCTCAGCAGACCCTCCTTCCCTCCCCAAACAGAAGTCAAGCTTCTCCCCAGCCCCCTACCAGACCTTCCCACGAGGTGATGGTTTCTAACTCCACCGTCTGCCCCAGTACATTAAGCGGTAGCATTTTATGCAGAAGCAGGGGTCTGGATGCCGTGACCTCCTGATGCCCCACCAGCTCATTGGACAGGACCGCTGGGGGTGCAGAGCCTGCAGCTGAGACCCAGAGTTTTGTGACTGAGGGCAAGGAGATGGTAGGGAGAGATCCTAGACCTGGAGTCAGAGCCCTGGGTTTCAGTCCCTGGACAGTAACTTCTAACTGTGTGACCTTAAGTATGTCCTTTAACTTTCCTGTGCCTCACTTCACAGCTTAGTTTGTAAGTTAAATGAGCCTAATGCACGGAAAGTTCTTCCCTTTGCAAGGGCGGTAGTACATGCCCACTCTAGAGATGGGAGCAATGATTCTTTCGGTTAAAAGTGCGATTATTAGATTTGTCTGTATGGCCTACAGCCTGGCACAACTCTTGCATATAGTAGGTGCTCTAAATCACAGCTGGTTATTGCCCAAGGGGCTGTGGTGGGGGGCTAGTAACGGCTGAGAACCTGGTGCTATTTCACCCTGAAGTGGAAATTTGGGAAGCCTTCCTCTCAGTTTCAGCACGTGCACAGTGTCTATCTGAGCGTGGGAGCACGGCTGACAAATGTCCAATGCACAAAGCAACTTAGCCCAGATCAGGCGACTGATCCAGCACCAGTGCATCGGCTTGAGAAACGAGTTTCGACTTCTATCTGCCTGTGATAAACAGGCGCTCTCGCTCGTTGGCGGGGGGGGGGGGGGGGGGGCNGAGAGGCTCTACCTCTGCGGGGAGCTTGGGCATCAGCTCCCCTCCCTGTCCCCCTACATCTTCCCCTGTTCACACCCACTGCATCTACAGGCAGGCTAAGAATCTTGGTGGGGAGGACTGGGCTGACTTTAATGTAAATGAAGATGTGTATAAGAGACAGCTCCTAAGCCTGATGCTTAGGGCTTCGATGTTGTGGGCCCAGCGGGGCCCTGCACCTCACCCATGGGCTCTGGGAGAGACAGTTGAAGCGTAATCCCAGGGATTTCCTGGTGATGGCTGAGCACCGGGAGGCCCTACGGGGTACTGGGAGATGGGATGTCACGGTTGAGAGCAGCCAGGGGGACATCTCGGCTCCTTCATCCTTCCGGGATTCGGAGGTTTGGGGAGCAGGGCTCATTCTGGAGACAAGAAAAGCTGATTCTGGCTGAGGCTGATTCTCCTGGGGCGCTCTGGCAGCCGGGTTTAGCAAATAAAAGCACAGAATGCCCAGTTCAATTTGCATTTGGGATAAAGAACAAATACTCAAAAATATAAATAGATTGCCAATATTGAACTAGATGCACTAAAAAATTCTTTGTTTATCTGATATTAAAATTCAACTGGGCATCCTGAATTTTACCTGGCAGCCTTATGGAGGCCCTGCTGGCACCAGATGTGTGACCCTGGGCAGAATGCCTTTCTGCTGATCTGTGTTCTGTCCAGCAGAGTGGAGATAAAGCGCCACCCTTGTGGAGCTGTCGTGGGGACTGACAAAACTGTGCAGACTGGTGCTAGACAGCGGTGGCTCAGACTGAGGGCTCTAGAGCCAAGCTGCTTGCATTCCAATCCCGACTCTGCTATTTCCAAGCTGTGTAACCCTGGATATGTGCCTCAGTTTCCTCATCTGCAAAAAAAAAAAAAAAAAGGATGATTTTCCCCAAAGAGTCATGATTAAGTCATGGAATACATATATAAATGCTTCATAGTTCCTGGCACACACTAGGTGATATGTAAGGATTAGGTGCTGTTTTCCTGGTTTTCTTAGTAGTACTAGTACTGTTATTATTGATTGTCCCCTTTTAGTGGCCTCTTAAGGCTGTTCCCTTCTTAGCAGCCATCTTCACTTTAGTATGAATTATGGAACAGAACATCTTCCCATAGGGTAGTCGTGAGCGCAGGTTTGGGAAGGGATGATGGAGAGGGAGATCAGGAAAAGGGCACTGAAGACCACTGGCTGCACACCGCACACCCGGCTCTTTGGAGAAGCCAGGCGGGGAAGAAGAGCGGGGAGCATTCAACAAGGAGTCAGAAAACCTGATTCTGCTGTATGATCCCTGGCTGCCTTGACACCCAACACCCTGAAGGCCTTGGGAAGTGAGCAGAGATAGACGTGGCTGACCTGGCTCCCGAGCCTGGAGGCAAGGGTTCCAGGGACCTCCTTTCAGGCATCTGAAACCCAACGTGTCCAAAAACAAACCCCTCACTATTCCCACACTCCAAAACTGTTTTTCCTTTAGTGGTCCCCATCCCACGTGACCGCAAGTCTACCCTTCCGGTTGTTCAAGTCAAAAACACCCACCTCCCCTTGGCTCTGCTCTTCCTTCCACACTCCACATCCACTCCATCAGGAAATCTTGGTGGCTCTACCCAGATCCCACGCCTGGTGACTTCTCCCCACCCCTGCGAGGACATCACCTAGACTATTGCAGGAACCTTCTCACAGGACCTCTCCAACCCTAAGATTTGGCTTCTCACCTCCTCCCAAGTCTTCCCTGACCATTAAGCACTGAGCTGGACCAGAGTGATCCTCAGAAAATACATGTGAAGTGAAGTGTGACATTGCAGAGGAGATCGGGGGTTTGGGGGCAGGGGACAGGAGGCGGGCTCAGGCTGGCCCTGGGCTCAGTGAGGCAGTGCGTGAAGACAAGCCACCAGGCTCCTCTGAGTAGCTTCTCCAGGAAGAAACCATTTTCGCCAAGCTAATTCAGCTGGATTCCAGGTCTCCATCAGCAGCCTTTAATGTATCAACATCTGCTGGGTAGAGGTCTCTCAGTGAGAAGCGTACAGGGCTCTAAGCAGTCCTGGGGAGAGGCTCTACCTCTGCGGGGAGCTTGGGCATCAGCTCCCCTCCCTGTCCCCCTACATCTTCCCCTGTTCACACCCACTGCATCTACAGGCAGGCTAAGAATCTTGGTGGGGAGGACTGGGCTGACTTTAATGTAAATGAATCCTTCTTTCTTGCTCTCCAGCACCCCTGAACTGCTCTAAAAGAATAATTAACGGGAATGAAAACTCCTGCTCCGGCTCTGAACAGCTTCTCTAGGAGAATTCACAATTCTCTTCTTCTGGGTCCCGTGCCTCCCGCCCCTTCAAGCTCCCCAAGAATGATCTCAGCATTTCAGCTGCAGAGGGACATCCCTGACCTTGTCCCCATTTTGGAGAGGCCATGGCATGGAGGCCTTCTTGTAGGGTGGCCACCGGCGGGTCAAGGTCAGGAGAGGAAGCCAGCGGTGGTGGGGCAGGCACAGTCGGCCAGAGCCACTCGGCAGGGACAAGAGGCACCGGCATTCGGTGGCCTTTTCTTTCCCTTCGTTTTTGCATGTTAATTTAATTTCTTTATTTGACTGTGTTGGCTCTTAGTTGCAGCGCGTGGACTCAGTAATTGCCTAGTACAGGCTTAGGGTTCCCCTCTGCATGTGGAATCTCAGCTCCCCAACCAGGGCTCAACCCCCATCCCCTGCACTGGAAGGCAGATTCTTAACCACTGGACCACCAGGGAAGTCCCAGTGGCCTTTTCGGACAGAGATGGAGGCATCTCTCCTGGCCCAGCCTGTCTTTTCCACTCTCCTCCCCTTTGCCTCTCCTTCTCAACACCTCCTCTTCTTCCAAAGCTGATGGTAAAGCTGGGACAACCACCTACCAATCACCATCACAACTAACTTTTACAGGGCGCTTGAGACCAGGCGTTTTCTAAGAACTTTGCATGAATATTGAGTCTTCACGACAATCCAGTAAACTGGCCACCATCACGATTCTCTTTCATGGAGGAGGTGACCGAAGCTCAGAGAGGTAATGTCACTCATTCAAAGTCACGCAGCTAGTGAGAGCCAGAACCAAGATTTAGGCCAGAACATGTGACTCTGGAGCCCTGCCCTGGGCCCTGCGCCCTGGCTAGGATGGAGCAGGTAATCTGAGCTCACAGGCCAAGTTCTGATCCATTAACCAATCCCTCTCTCCCAATACTTACCCTCTTGGAGCCCTTTTCCTGCCGCTATCTCATGTGCAATCATGCCTCCCCCACTCCGCCCCGCTCTCTTTCCCCACAAATGGCCCTAATCACGGCTGATCAGCTCAGCCGTCTGGCAAGGATACAACGGGGACCTGCCTTCTCAAGTGAAATTAGACATAATAAAGAGCAAGAGTGCTCAGCCTCAAAAGCCCTTGAGAAATCCCAGAAGCCCCCTTCAGAATGGCCAGCAAGGGCCCCGTTTACCTCCTTGGCCACCGCTAACACAATCTGCTTCCCTCTAAGCCTGCCTTTCAGTTGCATGTCCTGGCCCGCTCACTTCCTGCTGGATGGCCCTGTTTTCCTATAGGGTTGAAAGATTAGTCTGGAGGCAGTTTTGCACCCTGCATTCTCCAGGGTAGAGAGAGAGAGAATCGGAGTTCTGTGACTGACTGAACGGGCTTTTGTGGACTAGCCTGAGAGCCAGCCTGACTTTACAAATTTTATTTTTCTGGAAAATTCATGCTGGGTCCCAGCAACCTGGCTTATTCACTGACCAAGGTGGACATGGCTTATCAATTTGGCTTCTTGTAGCCTCAAAATGCCTTTAGCATTGGCTCAGCTTCGAGGAAGATAAAAAGGCCCTTTCTGCCCTCAGTCTTCCTGACCTCAGCTCTAGAAATATTAAGACACTCCCAACCTCTTCACCCCATAACTCACTTTGGAATGCTAGTAAGTAGCCCAGGGGAAGGGGGGGTGGGAAAGGAGGAAGGAGACAGCTGGGTGTGTTGGACAGAAGAAAAGGAGATGGCCTCTGTGTTAATTTGCTGGGGCTCTCTTAACAAAGACCACAGACAAGGTGGCTTAAACAACAGACATTTATTTTTCCGGAGGCTAGAAGCCTAAGGGCAAGGTGGGTTTCTCCTGAGGCCTCTCTCCTGGGCTTGCACACTGATGCCTTCTTGCTGTGCCCTCGCGTGACCTTCCCTCTGGGTGTGTCTGTGTCCAAACTTTCTCTTATAAGGACATCACTCAAGTAGGATCAGGGCCCACCCTAAGGACCTTATTTTAATTCAATTAACTCTTTAAAGATTACCTCCAAACACAATCACATTTTGAAGCCCCAGGATTAGGACTTCAACATATGAGTTTAAGGGGTGTAATTCTGCCCCAACAGTAGCCATTTACCCGTATGGAATTCCAAGCACCCTGTATGGCCTGGTGTGCGCGTGCGTGCTAGGTCGCTTCAGTTGTATTCAACTCTTTGTGATCCTGTGGCCTGTAGCTCGTCAGGCTCCTTGGTCCGTGGATTCTGCAGGCAAGAACGCTGGAGTGGGCTGCCATGCCCTTCTCCAGAGGATCTCCAAGCCCAGGGACTGAACTCATGTCCCCTGTGTCTCCTGCACTGACAGGCTGGTTCTGTGCCCCTAGCGCCGCCTAGCGCCTGGCGGGGGATGTTCAAGCTTGACAAGAGGTGGTTCCCACACACCATGAAGCATAATGGTAGGTCAGCAAACACCTGCTGTCCCCCCACCTTTGGTAGCTGATTGTTTGGGATCCTGGGGCAGTGAAGTGTAGATAGAGACTGATTCAGTTCATGGCATCTGCGGAAACTTGACTGATACCAGGATGCTGTCGGCATCTTGGGATCCGGCCAAGAGAGTTGCACATCTAAAGGCAGAGGAATTCCTTCGGAATCTAAAGTTTAGATTTAAGCTTTTGTGAGTCAAAAGTTCCTTCTCCCACGGGTGGGTGTTTCTCACCCTCCATCCCCACAATGGTCAGGACAAGTGGCGAGTGCTTTATAGGAGGAGCAAGCCCTCCAGTGCCACTTATATCTGCAGTGTGAAATTGTTTGTCTTTGAAATTCACACCTAGGAATTTTATCTCCCTCTGGTGACTGGCCCATGTGTCCTGGAAACTTTCTGGATGTATCTGGGGTTTACTTGGCATCTTCAAATAAGGATATTGATTGGGTCATTTTACGTGTGTGCGTGCTAAGTCGCTCCAGTTGTGTCTGACTTTTCTGCAACCCCATGGACTGGAGCCCTCCAGGCTCCTCTGTCCATGGGATTCTCCAGGCAAGAATCTTGGAGTGGATTGCCATCCCCTTTTCCAGGGGATCTTCCTGACCTGGGGATTGAATCTGAACCTGCCAGGAGGGTTCTTTAGCATTAGTGCCACCAGGGAAGTCCAACCAGTAGATGGTCAGAAACCCCAAAAGGCAGAAAGCAAACCTGTCACCTACAGGAAAGCGAAACTCTAAGCCAACATAGAGCAGGTTAGTCCCAGGAAGACTCTTTTCTTCAATTAGACAGTGCAGGGCAACTGAGAACTGGATCCCAGGGAGCAAGTCAGGAAGAGTAGGGAAAGAGTGAATCTGACTGCAGACTTTCATTGTTTGACAGAGGAACCCATTATAGCCCCCTTCAATGGACGGGGCCCAAGATTTGGGTTCTAAGAAGACCTGGGTCCATATCCTGGTTTTGTGGCCCTGGGTAAGTCACTTGACCCCTCTGGATCCTGTTTTTACATCTATAAAATGGGGGTGGTGAGGGTCAGGGAAGCCTCATGCTGCAGTCCAGGGGGTTGTGAAGTGTCGGACACAACTTGGCGTCTAAACAACAATAAAAAAAAATGGAGATACCCAAAAGACATCATCTGGAAAAGTGATGAGCCTGGTGCCCGGCACATCACGGGTGTTTAGTACATGCCAGCTCCTTTCTTCCTGTTCTCCCTTCCCTTAATCTGTGTCTCTGGGTCTTTCCACACTCACCTTCTCCAGACAGGGTGCCTGTCACACCTCCTCTTGTCCCTTCTCCATAGGGCAAAAGAGGCCTGATAATGCAGCGTAAGTTGAGAGTTCTTAGATTTTCCCACCTATTCAGTTCAGTTCAGTCGCTCAGTCGTGTCCGACTCTTTGCGACCCCATGAATCGCACCTATAAATCCCACCTAAAAGTGGTTGGATACGGTGATATCCGAGTTGCTTCCTACCACGAATATGATACTCTAGGTTTGCACAGTGTTGTTATGAGGCCAGAAATATTATTTTCATTTTATAGAGGAGAAAACAGAGGCACAAAAAGGTTGAGTAGCTTGTCTGAGATGGAGTTGACAAGGCAGGCTGATTTCCAGTCTCTGTGTTCACGACCATCCAGCCATTCTGTCTCTCTAGAAAGATCATGAGCGATTATTATAATACTCAGCTCTATAAGGATGTCTTATTTATAAAGAAGGCATCAGGGCCCATGAGTCACTGACAGCATTGTCCCCCATCCCTCCCCAGTCCTGGGAAGATGTCTTGGTGAAGGAGCCATGCTCTGGGCTCCAGGCTGGTGGATTTCTCCCACCTCATGTACTGACCTTCTTTTGGCTAACTGCCCATGAAGCAGCTTTGCTCTCCTGAGCCCTGGGGAAATCAGGCTGGAAATCAAAATGCTTGCCCTCCTGTGCTCCAGGTGGAGCCCATGGAGAAATGTTGCACCCCTTCAGAGAAGTCTCCAAGACCCTGGTCTTTGGGCTACAGAGCCCCAGAGGCTCCTGGATCCCCTTCCCAATGCCTTGGCAGAGGGCTCTAGGGGAAGCCTATGTATCTGGAGTCGGGGTGGTGGTGACAGCCCGGATGGAATTCGGGATGAGTCCAGGTAAGGGCCCAACGGGCTGCAGCCTGGGCTGAGAGCAGAGAGGAGTGAGTGGTATCCTGAGTCTCTATGGCAGCCACAGCACAAGCCTAAGAGGGAGGCATGTAGACTACTAGCAATTCCAGAGGGCAAATGAGCCTCATCTTTAAGAGCTGGAGACTGAAGTCCAGAGAGCGGAGGGAGCTGGCTAAAGTTCCACAACACGCTGGTTGCAAAGTTGGGGCCAAAGGGGATCTTTATAAACCCCATGGGCACCTCCCCCACCTCTTGAGTCAATGCTGAGAGGTGGGTAGGATAGAGACCCTATCTCTGGATTCTAGTCTCCCTCCTGTGACCTCTATTATTTAGCACTGCTCTGCCTGACCAGCCCAGGGGTCCAGGCTTGAGAGTTCAACCTAAGACCTTATCAGAGAGGTCTTCATCAGCCACCAAATTTATGGGCTTGTACAAGCCATTTCCCTTTAAAAACAACATATGGCTAAATGATGCCTGGACTCTTGCCCACTGTATTTCTTCTGCTAAGTGACCAAGCCAGAGATGTTTCAGCTGGAGGTGTTTCCTAAAGCAAGAAAGACCATAATTTAGGAAGGAAGGGATGACTGAGGAATTAGCCTTAGTTGGGTATTTATTATGGACAGGCGTGCATTAAAGACTTTACATGCATTTAAATTTAAATGTCACTTAAATTTCACGTGAGTAGTGTGAAGCAGGTATTATTTAATTCTCATATTATAGAGGAGAAAAACTTAGGCTCAGAGAGAGGACTTTCTTTGCTCTAAAACCTGGAGCTAGTAGGCACCAGAGCCAGGCACCATTCACATACAATGCTGTTTGACTCCCAGATTCCAACATAAATTATACCAAATTGTTCTTTTAGGAAAATCGTGAATGTAGGAGAGTTCCCCTCTAGTGAGGCAAGAACTTGGATGAAAAACCCCAAGTCCTGAGCCTTAGAGGAAGAAGAACTTGAGGACCTTAGGGAATCAGCCACCTGCTTCTCACTGGTGCTCTGGATTTCTCTTGTGATGTGGGCAAGTGCTCATCCCAGTGAGCCCATGGGACTGAATGCCCAGAAGGGGACATTGAGATCAGAGTGGTCCAGCTTAAGGTAGCATTATGTTTGGGGCAGAGTTAGAACTTGAACCCAGGTCGCCAGTAGTTCAAGAGTTCTGGTGACATCCCAGGCACAAAAGAGCTGTCCGTGGTACCAACCCCATAGCCACACTCTCTACCTTGACTTGACTTCTTATCTAGTTTTGATTCCTGCCTCAGAATCAGGAGATAGTCTGACTATTGTTGTTGCTGTTGTTCAGCCACTAAGTTGTGTCTTACTCTGTGACTCCAGGAACTGCAGCACGCCAGGCTTCCCTGTTCTTCATTATCTTCCAGAGTTTGCTCACACTCATGGTCCACTGAGTCAGTGATGGAGAGAAAAGGGTCTGAGAGGGCAAGGCCACACTACAGATCTCTGTGCTGTTGGAGTTATCACACACTATTGCCTGGAGACTGTGCATTTCTAGATGGACATTTCAACTTGCCTCTTTGGTTTACCACAAATGTTGTTTGAGACCAGGCTTTAAGTGTGTCTTGAATACTGACTCTGTTAAAGTAATAGAATGAAATATCTTGCAAACATGTGATATTGCCTCATTTTCAAGGTGGTTTTACTTTTAATTTTTAAAGTAATCTTTTGAGCAAGACAGAAAGAATAGAAATTAGAGATGAAGCAGAAGAGATTCAGAAAGACTAAGTGATTTCTTAGGGTCTCCAGCTATGGAGTGGTAGAATCAGGATTGAATCTGCTTTTTTGGTCTCCTTACCCTGATGTATCTTGTACGTGCTAATGTGTGCTCGGCCATGTTCGACTCTTTGTGACTCCATGGACTGTAGCCCGCCAGGCTCCTCTATCCATGGAATTTTTCCAGGCAAGAATATTGGAGTAAGTTGCCGTTTCCTCCTCCAGGGATGCAAACTGTATGGGGACCCACAGTCTAGACCAAAGTTCCCTTCAAAGACCGGAGAATGAGCAGGAGAAACTTAGCTGAGGGTTGAGGGACAGAATGCCGAGGAAGCAAATAGAAATCAAAATGGTGTTTACTGTCATCAGAGGGTGTCGTGACTTAACACTCTTTCTCAGTAGTGTGTGGACCCTCTTTTGGGCTGGTAAATTCTGAGATATGTCCGAGGTGATTGTAATATATAGATTGACCCTCAATCAAGGGTCTCAACAAGGTTACACAAGTATCTTTGCTTCTGAATCTTCTCATCTCCATGTACGTCACTTCCCAAAGTGGGCTTAGTGGGATTTTCTGTAGCCACTCTGTTTATGAGTGTGTGCGTGCTTACAGTTGGGCATGTATCAGCCCAGCCTTCTTTTTCCCTTATCTTCTCCTTTCTTCCCTTACCTTCACCCATGTCTTCATCAAAGCAGAGGCGGGTGAGGAACAGGCGACCAAGGACCCCAAGGAATGATGGTGGGGGCCGGTGGTGGGGGAGAGAAGCTGGGAATGAGGAGTTTCAGCATGACCATCTTATCCAATCAAGCGATGAAAGAAAGCTGTTTCTCCCCTCCTCACCCCTCACCCCACGCTTTGTCTGTAATAAGCTCCCTTTTCCCAGATTGCCACGGAGGAGGAGGAGAAGGTAGAAAATTATTCTTGTTCTGCTCCTAGAAAACTTTAAAATGCTATCACCATGGAAACTGCTCTTGAACAGTCGCAGAGCATGCCTGTGGGAGAGGGTAAGGCAAGGGAGGGGAGGGGCGGGCAGGATGAGGAGGACGTCGGTGTGAGATGCTCACAGGGTCTCCCCACCACTTTGGCTCCGTGAATTCTTTCTGTTTAGCTGACACATGATAGGACCAGGCTCTCTGGCCTGAGAAGTATTCCCTGGAGGTGAGCAGGCAGAGAGACGTCCCTGGACTGGAGCGTGTGTGTGTGAGAGTAGGGGAGGGGTGGAGAGATAAAACAAGACTTCTGTACTCAAATAAACTTGTAAACTAGACAGGGAGAAAGAACGGACACTTTCCAGAACTTGCAACATGCCAGGCACTTTATTGTATACTTAAAAAAAAAATCCTGACACAAAGCCCATTTAACCCCCATTTTACAGAGGAGGAAGCTAAGTTTCTGGGATGTCTGACTTCTCCAAAGACACACTGCCAGTCAATGCCAGTCTGGCTCCAAATGTTCCTGATGTTGCTGTTTATTCAGTGTTTATTCATATCAGGTACTTCTCTAGACACTTAATGGATTTATAACTCATATAGCCATGTGAACAAGGAACTTTTTTTTTTTTTTTCCCTCTAGGTTACAGAGGAGGAAACTGGAGCTCAGTGAAGTTGAAGAATTCTCCCAAAGTCACATGCTAAGGAGTGGCAGAACCAGGATGCAAAGGCAAGAGGCAGGGCTGGGATTTGAATCCAGGTAGGTCTGATGCTGAGTCCAGCGCCTTTTTTAGCCACATGTTGCAGCCAGATAATATACAGGAGAGTGAAGGGGGTGAGGGAATACCAAGCATGAGCTGCGACCAGGGTGCTTCTGCTGGTCCATTGTGCAGGCCAGGGTCACACGGGCACCTCTCACAACTTGTCTCTAAGGCACTGTTGACCCTGGAAAGTCTGATCCAGTCTCCTCACCCTGGAGGTGAGGAGAAGGCTCCATGATGAGCCCAAGGGACAGGGGCTTGGCTAACAGCAGAAGATCCTATCTGAACCAAGAGACAGGAGAGGGGTGAGTGGAAGGGAACGGTTGAACAAAAGGGAACCTGTAATGGATAAAGCCCCTCACAGCTTAACTGGGATGTACTTCCTTTCCTGAGGGAAAGGGGAAGGAAATATGTCAGTCAGAATGGGCTAGGTGACACTGCGGTAACAAACATCCCCAAAGACCAGTGGCTTAATACTCTGAGGCTTATTTTTCATTCATTCATTTCTCATTGTATTAGTTAGCCTTGGCTAGAGTAGCTAACCTGCGTTTAATATTTCTCCCAGTTCGGTGGGTTGGCTGGGTGGTTCTCGTCTGTGCCAGTTCAGACGGGGCTCGATGGTTTAGGGTAGCCTCGATTACATGTTTGGGGTTTCAGCTGGGACAAACCGGGCCTCTCATTATGTGGCCTCTCTTTGTCCATTCCCATGGTGGCCGAAGAGTTTCCAGCCACAAAAGAGGGCAAACTCCCATGTGCCATGGCTTTACAAGTCTTTGCTTGCCTGGCATTTTCTAACACCCCATTGGCCAAAGCAAGTCACATGGCTGAGCAGGCTCAAGGGGTATGGGAAGCAGCAAAGCAACGCTGCCAAGGGGGAGTCCATACAGGGGTGGGAGGAGTACTGCAGCATGTTTACAACTTACTGCATTCTGCTCCATCGAGTGTCAGCAGAGGCGACGGTTTGCGGGATGGGAGGTGGAGGATCGGGCTCACGTCTTCCTCATTCCAGGGCCCAGGATGGTTGTGGCTCTCTCTTATTGCTGCCGTGATTACTAAGTAGGAAAAACAGAGTGCGGTAAATTGCACGAGGGCTCCTAAAGTCTCCATCAAGGAGTGATGTGCTGCTTCTGGTCTCAATCCATTGGCCAAAACAACTCATGTGGCCACACCCAATTTCAAGGAGGGAGGAGTAGGATCCTACCACAGGCTTGGAAGGAGAACCACAGACGTTTGAAGGGCAGCACTGTTGGCTAGCGCAGCAGCGTTTGTGGACTCCTACTGTATGCAAGTTAAGAAGGTCATCTCGGAGTATTCCGGTATCTTTCTGTTTTCCAGCCAGCGAAGCAGAGTGGTTGAGAAACCTGCTTGAGATCACACATCGGATAAGAGGGAGAGCCAGGACTCAAGGAGAGGCAGGGCCCCAGAGACGATGTGCTTTCCAGGCTGGTCATGCTTGTCCCCTACCTCCACAGAGAGAAGACAGAGAGGATTCACAGTTGACTTCGATTTCATGCAAGGAGGTGGGTAAGGTGGCCTTGGCACCATTTATTCACTTAGTCAGCGATTCTCTTGATCCGTAATTATTTAAATGCCACCATGGACAAGAGGAGGAGGGAATAAGACAGACCTGGTCCCTGTCTCCATGGAGCTTATTGCTTGAAATACCCACTTTTGATCCCAAAGGTCAAGGATTTCATGATGTCCTAGCTTTAGGAAGTAGGGAGTTTTGAAGGTTGGAGAGGCTCACGGGGTTCCCACTCTAACAGGGCTTCCCCTGATCGGAAGAGCTGTCTCAATACCTGGGCTTCATGGAAAGCCTGGGGAGCTGGCAACCTCAGTGCAGCATCCTAGGAGCACACAGCTCTGGAGTCATGCGTTCCAGGCTGTGGGCAGAGCCTCTCCTGACTGTCTCCTGCATCCAGAGAAGGTGTTGGGCTCACACAGGAGTGGGAAGGCTCTGGGAACCCACACCGGTGAGCTTCTCGGCAAGTGAGAGCTGGGGAGGGAGGCCATGGTCTTATGAAGACACGGGGGCTGCGAGAGCTCCCAGCCTGTCACCCCAGATGTATACTGTACCCAGAGAACTGTGCGGTCACCTGGCCCCGCCTTCTTCCCCGCTCCCCGACCATGCTTCAGAGCTCAAAGCTTGGCTGTGGCCTGCTCATCACGTGGTCACCGAGCTCCCCGAGGAATCAGTCTGTTCCGAAGTCCTTTTGATTTTTCTTGGCTACTTTGCTCAGGAGCCCACACAGCCCACATGCCAGCAGCCACGTGGAGCCAGCACACGCCAGGATGCCGCGTGTCCTGGGTGCAATGACACCCTTGTGGCAGACGGGCTGCTGGTGGGGAGGGGGTGTTTTCTGTGAGTGTGCCTAGCCCCAGGCAGATGGGCCTGGCTCTGCCGGGCTGTCAGTCAGAGATGCCGAAGCCTTAACTCACTCTGGCTCCAATGAGTACAACTATTTATAAAAGATGAGGCCTGAGGGGGAACAGGGAGAGGCTGAGACATCTGTTCCCTCCGCCAGGGTGGCCAGCACTCAACCACACTCACCCACCCCCTAGTCTCATCGCCCCGGCTGGAGGAGCGTTAAAGGCCCCACCAGCTCCCTGGTGAGCCCCACCAGGCCCAGCTCTCTGCCTGCCTGTGTCCCACACAGACCAGCTCAGGGATGTGACTGCAGGTGAGGGGTGATCCTCTGCTCATGGTGGCGGCTCCCTTGTCCCTCTCCCTTCCACATCCAGTTTCTGGAGGGGAGAGGGCAGTTTCCCTTGGAGGGCTGAAACGTCTCCCTCCCTGAACATGCAATGGCATGTTTGCCTCTTCCAGGGCTGGTTACCTGGGGTTATGTCCTCTCTGAGACTGGAAGCATCTTGAGGGCAGGGAACATGGATGGTTCTTTAGTTCTATCCCAGAAGTATGGCCCTTAGGGTCCTACTGGAGCAGGTGCTTGCATCCAGCCCCTGATGGGGCTGTACCACGCTGTGGGGCTGGAGCTGGCTCTGGAGCCTTTTGGAGCAGGAGAGACCAGGATTTGAACCCCAGCTCTGTGATCCTCTCTGCACCCCAATTGATCAAGTAGAAATGAAGGGAACGGCTGCCTCTCATGGTTGTAATAATAGTGCGTACTACCCGTTATGATATTTTTCACTGTTCAGTGAATGACTGAGCTCTGACTTGAGGACAGAGGTAATAGGGAGCCACTGTAGCTGTTAGGGCAGGAGCATGGCACAGTGGAAGGGATGTGGCAGAGACTTGGCAGCTGAAGGGAAGAATAATAAGAAAATAATGATACAAAAAAACTCCATAACAATAAGAACGAAAAATTAAAGAGTGTTTTGGCTGTCCTTGCATCCTTTTTTCTTAATCAGACAGATCACCTGGAAGTCATTCTGGAACAAAGCCATGCACAGGATGAGAGGGTCAGGGAAGGGAAAGCATGTAAGGGGAGCAGGGAGACAAGGGACTGATGGGATCTGGTGGCTCAGGGAAAAGACACGATGGAAAGATTGGCTTTCAGGGAGATTTTTGGGGTGTGGCTTTCTCTGCTAACGTGCAGGCAAAGCCAGAAAGGCAGCCATGTCAGCCAGGGTTACGTGTGTGGCTTTAGCTACTATTCAGCTGTGTGATCATGGAAAAAGTGCTTGACTTCTCTGAGCTTGTTTCCTCACCTCTAATATCCAGAGAATGTGTTACCATCCTCCCACACTAAAAAAGCTCTTCTATTCCTCCCGCCCCGGCCCAGGGCTACCCCTGGGAGGGCAATTGCACAGAAAACATATTAGTCCAGCTGAGTCCTTTCGGTAGGGTGGGTGGCTTCCCTTTGAAGGAGACATGTGAGTTCAGTTCAGTCGCTCAGTCGTGTCCGACTCTTTGTGACCCCATGAATCACAGCACGCCAGGCCTCCCTGTCCATCACCATCTCCCAGAGTTCACTCAGACTCATGCCCATCGAGTCCATGATGCCATCCAGCCATCGCATCCTCAGTCGCCCCCTTCTCCTCCCGCCCCCAATCCCTCCCAGCATCAGAGTCTTTTCCAATGAGTCAACTCTTCTCATGAGGTGGCCAAAGTACGGGAGCTTCAGCTTTAGCATCATTCCTTCCAAAGAAATCCCTGGGCTGATCTCCTTCAGAATGGACTGGTTGGATCTCCTTGCAGTCCAAGGGACTCTCAAGAGTCTTCTCCAACACCACAGTTCAAAAGCATCAATTCTTTGGTGCCCAGCTTTCTTCACAGTCCAACTCTCACATCCATACATGACCACAGGAAAAACCATAGCCTTGACGAGTCAGACCTTAGTTGGCAAAGTAATGTCTCTGCTTTTGAATTTACATGTGAACTGGCCCTGAAAGTGGGGACGTGAGAGCTGGAAACTAGCAGGGAAGAGGCACTCCTGGCAGAAGGTCCAGCAGGAGGAGTGACATGGAGGCAAGGATGGGTCGAGCGCCTGACTTGGCTGCTGCCTCGTCATTTGTGCTTCTACCAGGTCTGTTATCCTACACTCTCCAGGCACCTGGTGGACTCCAGCATTTTGAGAGCACTTGCAGGTGGGGACTGCACCCATTTCTTGGTTGGGATAAGTTGAGGCAGAAAGATCATCACTGCCAAAAAGGGAGAACAGAATTCGGAGGTCTTTTTGGCACAGTGGGCGGTAGCGAGGCTGTCAGGGAGCAGGCTGCAGGGGCAGGGTCTGACTGCAGTCACGTTAGTTTTGCTCCCAAATTGAAATTAAAGATCATTTCTATTTCGGATGCTGGAAATGTCTGAGTTCATTACTTACCAGGATTTTGTCCATGCTCTTGTTCCAGATTCAATTAGAGCAATTTAAGGTAATTAATTAAATTTGTTATTTGATTAATAAAGATAGAAATTCAGCTAAGTTGCTGGGAAGGAGGATGCCACATTGGGATTTGCTAGCAAAGGTTTGGGAAGACTCCTCTCTTCCTCCTTTCTGCTCCCCCAACCCCAACTTACCCACCATATAATCCATGGACCCCCTACCACTCCAGTTTCACCAAGGAGTCAAAGGTTCAAAGTCAAGGCTCTGTGTGTAATTGTGTTCCAAAAGGAGCAGGGGGGCTAGGCTGGCTGGATAAACGTGGTTCATGGGGGAGAAGTAGGGAATGAGGAAGAATGCCATTAGGGCACTGCTTTACTTGGAGTGGGTGGGAGGATAAGTCGGGGCCAGAGGGATTGCAGCAGGCTGAGAAAAGCTGGACAGGCACAGAAGCTAGGGGCTGGGAAAGTGGCAGGAAGTCAAGGGCCAAACTACAGAGGTAGGGTAGGGAAGAGGGGAGAGGTGGGGCTGCCCAGCAGAGGCTGGATATAGATATTAGGTGCCAGCATTGACAGTGGGTCAAACCAGGAAGGAAAGGTCAGGCCAGATACCAACACAGAAAGTCAGTGTGGGTCCAGGCTTACAGTTTAGAGGATTTCTAAGTATGATACAAACCTTAGAAATTCCACAACATCCAGATGAGTAGATTTGATGATATAAAAAATACCTTCATGGAAACAAGTGCTGTAAGAATCAAAAGACAAATGAAAACATGGGAAAATACTTGAAGCTGTTATTGCAGACAGAGGCCGAAATCTTCAATATATAAAGAGCTTCCACAGATCAATAAGAAAAAGAAAACCGTGAGAAATGTGGAACGTGATCAGGTATGGACAGTTTCTGGGAAAGGCACTACCGACGGATCTTAAGCATATACAAGGTTGCTCATTTTCCCCTGTAACAGGAAAAGAGAAAACTAAAAATAAACAGAGATACCATTTTTATCTATCAGCTTGAGCAAGGTTAAAAAATATGATATACTGAGTTGGAATTGGTATGGAACAATAGGTACTCTCCAGTAACGTTGGTCCTACCTCTATGGAGGACAACTTGTTATCTATCAAAATGATAAGCATACGTATTCCCTGACCCAGGGATTCAGCTTCTTGGAACGTATCCTACATACAACATGATAATTCATCGCAGCACTATGATAGCTTGATGAGAAAGATCAGAAGGGATCATGAAGAGGAGGCTGGTGAATAAATGACCCAGGCAGTGAAATGCTATGCAGGCCTGGAAAAGAGGGAACAGCTCTGTGTCCTGATGAGAGAAGACCACCCAGACAGGTGGTTGGGTGAGAAAAAAAAGCAAGGTCCAGAACTATGGGTATAGAATGCTGCTACTTACCCAATATAGAAAAGACTATAAATATGTGTGTGCTTTTGCTTATAAAGGTGTAAAGTCAGTCGCTTAAATCTGGGAGCAATAGCTGCCCTCTGGGAAGGAAAACCAAGTGACTGGGAGACAGGAAGGGAGGGAACCTGCTTTCCTGTATATTAACCCTGTTATGCTTTTTGAATTTTGTACCAAGTATACGTGCATCCTATTGAAAGAACAAATCGAATAACGATTTAAAAACTAAGCTAAGCAGGCACAGACAGGGTCAAACACCCAAATCCCAGACGTCTTCCGCAGAGGCTACCCTCGGATTTTAGATCCCTTTCCTTGCAGACACCCCTGCATGGTATCTGTACGATACCATGGGACACTTGGGAGCCCCACCTCCTAATGTGATGTGGAAGCATCGCTTCACTCAGAAGGTGGACTGGATTAGCAGATAAGGGGCCATGGAACAGTTCACCTGGCTTATCCCCCCAGGCTCAGGCCAGATGGGGTACAGGAGGGATGGGCTTCGATCGCAGACATGATGGAGCAGAAAGAACCCGAGTTAGGAAACCCAGTTCCAGCCAAAGCCCTCCCCACTGGGCCTTCAGTTTGCCAACTGCAAAGCCAGGCCATTTGGGCCAGATGGCTTCGATGGGCCCTTTGAACTCTGGGAAGCCAGCTCTGGGGAGTGGTGCTTAGGGGGTCTCATCCAGGACTTGGAGAAGTAGTGGAGCTGGCGGAGCCAGAAGGACAGATGAGCCACAGTGTCCCTTTGTCATCTCTCCTACCTGGCATTGGTGGTTTATGAGAAGCTCTCACAACCTCTTCTCACTTAGGGCTTATAGCAACCCATGAGATAAGTGATGGTTATCCCCATTTTCCAGATGAGAAACTGAGGCTCAGAGAGACAAAGAATGCTTCCCAAAGTCACACACCTAGGAGGATTCAGATCTAGTCCGAACGACTCAAGGCATCTTCTTCTCTCATGCCACAGCTACCGCCTCCTTGCCTGCTGAGTTTTTAAAAATAATTTTACTGTTTATTTATTTTTTGGCCATGCTGAGTCTTCATTGCCACTCAGGCTTTCCTCTAGTTGCGGGGAGCGGGGGCTACTCTCGAGCTGCAGTGCACAGTTTCTCCTTGCCGTGGATTCTCTCATTTCGGAACACGGGTTCCAGGGCTCTAGGGCTTCAGCAGTTGTGATGTGTGTGCTTAGCAGTTGTGACTTCTGGGCTCTGGAGCACAGGCTCAATCAACAGGCGTGGCTTAGTTATTCCACAGCATGGGGTCTTCTTGGATCAGGGATCAAACCCACGTCTCCCGCACTGACAGGTGGATTCTTTACCGCTGAGCCACCGGGAGGCCCTGGTTAATTTAATTTTATGGTGGAGTGGAGAGGGGCCACATCTGCCCCAGCTCTGGGAAGCCAGCCTAGCTCTGGATCCTTGCCCTGTAGATCCTCGTGGTCAGGCCTCAGGGGGACCCTCCAGCGGCCATTCCCACCCCCTGACACTCCAGGCGACTCTGTGACACGCCCTCCTCCTCTCAGCCTTATAATTAGACATGGAGGCCTTGGGGAGTTGACTTGCCTCTCCCCTACCTCGAGCCCATCCCTCTTCCTCCAGGAGATCTTACAGAGACCTCAGGTCTCCCACATGGACTCCTCTCTCTCTCCAGGCTGGGTGAAAGAGCATGAGCCTGTCTGGGAAGCCATTTCTCCCTGTCCATAGCCTGTCCAGTTCCTGCTGCGACCTCAGCTGCCATCCTTTCTTATCTCCTGCTGTATCCAAGACAACCGACAGCTCCTATGAGGCAGTGAGAGGAGAAAGGTGTGGCAGACAGGGTCAGTTCAACAGTCACAGCTTCCTGGCTGAGGGAGCCACCTGTTCTGTCTGAGGTGGGAGGGAGCAGACTGGGCTGTTCGTGAAATTCAAGGAGGTGTGGTGGTGGTGGCAGGGGGCTTTAAAGGCATTGAAAAAGAAGCTTCTTTAAACACCAGTGCCCCAGGCTCTGGCTGAGCCAGCCTTTATGGAGAGTTGGGAACTGTATGAGTGTAGAATCAGAAGAACTGGGTTGGATGCCTTCCTCCAGCCTGACCAGCTGTGTGAACTCAGGTTTCTTGACATCTCCGAGCTTCTGTTATGACTCTGTTCATGGGCTCACTGGGAATTCATGGGACTCAGTAAGTCATGTCTGACTCTTGCAATCCCATGGGCTGTAGCCCATCAGGTTCCTCTGTCCATGGGATTTTTCCAGATAAGCATACTGGAGTGGGTTGCCATTTCTTTCTCCAGGGGATCTTCCCGACCCAGGAATCGAACCCAGGTCTCCTGCACTGAAGGTGGATTTCTTATGACTGAGCCACCAGGGAAGCCCCTGGACTCATTAGGGGCCTGCAATGAAACTTAGTATATGTTGTAAGCACTAAAACTTCAGTGCCAAAGGGCATGTGCTCCGGGGTCAGAAAGGCTGGGTTTGAATCCCCGGCTTCCCTGATCGCTCAGCTGGTAAAGAATCCACCTGCGATGCAGGGGACCTTGTTTCAATTCCTGGGTTGGGAAGATCCACTGGAGAAGGGATAGGCTACCCACTCCAGTATTCCTGGGCTTCCCTGGTGGCTCAGCTGGTAAAGAATCCACCTGCAATGCAGTAGACCTGGGTTTGATCCCTGGGTCAGGAAGATCCCCTGGAGAAGGGAAAGGCTGCCCACTCCAGTATTCTGGCCTAGAGAATTCCATGGACTGTACAGTCCACAGGGTCGGGAAGAGTCGGACATGACTGAGCGACTTTCACTTTCACTTTCTGCTATCTGAACTCAGCCAAGTGACTTCTCTGTGTCAGGTGCTTTTGCTGTGCACTGAGCATCCTGCAAATCAGTGGCTCAATCCACAGCCACTAATTCAGCTCATGATTTTGAGGGTGAGCACTTTTGGTTGGTGGAGAAGGCAATGGCACCCCACTCCAGTACTCTTGCCTGGAAAATCCCAGGGACGGAGGAGTCTGGCGGGCTGCAGTCCATGGGGTTGCAAAGAGTCAGACACGGCTGAGCAACTTCACTTTCACTTTTCACCTTCATGCATTGGAGAAGGAAATGGCAACCCACTCCAGTGTTCTTGCCTGGAGAATCCCAGGGATTGGGGAGCCTGGTGGGCTGCCGTCTATGGGGTCGCACAGAGTCAGACATGACTGAAGCGACTTAGCAGCAGCAGCAGCAGTTTTGGTTGGGGCCAGCTGAGCAGTCCTCCAGGTTTGGAGAGGGCTCGGCTGATCTTGGCTGGGCTCGCTTGTGTGTCTGCTGTCAGTTGGTGGGTCCCCTGGGACTGGCTGATCAATTTGCCTCATTTGGAATGAACAAAACTTCTGGGCCTCACTGCATGTGGTCTCTCAGCTGCCATCATGCTAGTTTGGGCTTATTTATAGCCCAAATTCTTGAATTAAAAAGCTTCAAAGGTGCCCAGAGAGCAAGCCTCAATGTGCAAGCGTGCTTCAGGTTTCTGCTGGCAGCAGGCTGACTTCTGCCTCATTGGCCAAAGCAAGCCATGCAGCACAGCCCTGAGCCAAGATGGGAGGGCACACCGAACAGCATCCCACAAGCAGATCTGGGGCCGTCACTGAAGCCATCAACCACCGCGTCTGTGGGCCTTGGCTTCCTCTGTAAAATGAATATGATCTTGTATCTTCCTCAAGAGACCGCTGGGAGGCCTAAAATGAAATGAGCAAATGTATGTAAAATGCACAGTCTTTTCAGTACTGAGAGAGAATGAGCAATCCACAAGGTGATCTCTTAGCACTGTTATCAGCAGGAGCCTTGAGAGAGAGAGTCAGAATCCCACGTGGTGGGCTCTGGGGTAGTGACCGTGGCACAGACTCCTGAAGGACAGCTGTGGGCCTGCTTTTCCTCTCAGAGGAAATGAGCAGTGCCCGGGAAAGTCAGTACTATGGTGAGGGGGGTCTCTTCACTTAAAACCCTGACTACAGGGAAAGGGGTGCCCACTGCAGCTCCCGCTGGGGATTCGGCCCTGGAGTCTGCCCCAGGATCCAAAGGATGGCTTTGCTTCTCCACTTCTCTCCCTCCTCCTGGGCTCAGGCGCTTCTGGATCTGGAAGAAAGTGGTCAGCTTGTCAGGGCCTGTGCTCACCTGTTGTGCTTGGTTTTGGGAGGGACTCTAAGTGGCTCTTAGGGCTTCCCTGGTGCCTCAGACAGTGAAGAATCTGCCTGCAATGCAGGAGACCCAGGTTTGATCCCTGGGTCGGGAAGATCCCCTGGAGAAGGAAATGGCAACCCACTCCAGTATTCTTGCCTGGAGAATTCCATGGACAGAGGAGCCTGGCTGGTTACAGTCCACGGGGTTGCAAAGAGTCGGACACGACTGAGCGACCCACACTTTCACTTTAAGCAGCTGTTAAGCTGGAATCCTAAATCTTCTCCCCATCGAAGCCCACGTGGATCGTTAGGTATGCGTCATGCTCTCTGCAATACTGTGTCTGCCACAGCCCACATTTGCAGGGTGGTGCATGACCTTCACAGGTCCACTGAGTATAAGGTGGTAACGGGCAGTACTGGACAGGTGATCTGGAGCTGGAGTTGGCCTCTGTGATGTCACTATGAGCCAGGCTGTGTCCCTGGACAATTGTTACAGCTCTGGGAAAAATCCAAGGGGCTGCCATCTTGGTGAGCTATCCACAAGCCATCCACAAGGAGGGGAGGCGGACTAACCTTTGATCAGACCTTTGAAAACAAGATTCACACAAGTGCCTCCACAGACCTCAGCTTGGCAACCACAGGTCTGGTACAGCCCCCTCACTTCTTAGGTTCCAGGGGTCCTTTCTGAGCTCACCCGGGCAGTCCCAGGGAGGTGCCTGGTCATCCATTCACTCACGGAATCTTGATTCTCCCTCATGTATCAGGCCCCCACCCAGACACTGGAGCCACATCAGATGCGGGTCGTGCCCTCACAGAATTCACGGTCTAAGGGAGACAGAGATTAACTGATCACAAGAATAAACGTAAAATTATATGGCCAGATGGTTTTCTTTTTGAAACATTAATCTTCCTTCCTTCCCTGGCATTTCTTCTTCTTTTATAGGGCATTTGGACTTGGAACATTCACTGCCTCAGGGGATAGATGACCCACCAGAAGTTAGAAGTTGGTTCTTGTCTTCTGAGTGTCAAAAACTGATGCCTGTGTGTGCATGTGTGGGAGCGGGGGTGGTGGTGAAAAGAACCAAATATTTGGAAGATGCAGGATGCTCCAAGTCCCCAGGCCAGATGATGCTTCCTCGGATGAGGGAAGGTGAGTGATGGGAGGAGCGTGGGGGTGCGTGTTGGAGATGGGCCATGTGCTTGCCCTGACCCCTCCCTGTTTTCTACTGAAATAGGTTTGGAGGATCTGGGAACAGAGAGGACCTCCCGTTCCCCAGGCTAGAGACTGAGGAGTTGGAAAAGGCTCCAGTCTATTCCCGGAGCAAGTGTAGTATTGACAGCCTGGAGACTCAGAGCACAGTCCTAGGGCAGCCTCGAGTCTTCTGGGACTGGGCCAGCTCCTCCACACACCAGCTAAGCCTCACTCTGGAGGCAGGGTAAACAATCCACCCAATTCCCCTGCTACTGGACCCCTCCTGGACTACCAGGTGAGCTGTGCACCTTTTGTCTGGGGGAGGAAAATGTTTATCTGAGTTTTTTTTTTTTTTTTTTTTACACAAGCATATTAGTCACCGAAGCTCTTTGGGCTTGGCTGCTGCTGCTGCTGCTCGGTCTGACTCTTTGTGACCCCCTCGGTCCAGGCAAGAGTACTGGAGTGGGCTGCCATTCCCTTCTCCAGGGGATCTTCCCTACCCAGGGATCGAACCTAGGTCTCCTGCATTGCAGACAGATGCTTTACCATCTGAGCCACCAGGGAAGCTCTAAACAGTCCATGGAATTCTCCAGGCCAGAGTACTGGAGTGGGTAGCCTTTCCCTTCTCCAGGGGATCTTCCCGACCCAGGAATTGAACCGGGGTCTCTCGCATTGCAGTCAGATTCTTTTACCAGCTAAGCCACAAAGAGAATACTTTGTTATTGCAGCGGCCACTTCCTTGCTCTGCCCAGCCAGAAGCATCCTGTTAAACATCAGTCAGGTCTTGTCATTCCTCCTCTTAAAGTCCTCTNAATTGAACCGGGGTCTCTCGCATTGCAGTCAGATTCTTTTACCAGCTAAGCCACAAAGAGAATACTTTGTTATTGCAGCGGCCACTTCCTTGCTCTGCCCAGCCAGAAGCATCCTGTTAAACATCAGTCAGGTCTTGTCATTCCTCCTCTTAAAGTCCTCTGAAGGCTGCCTTCTCACTCAAAACAAAAGCCGGTGCCTTAGCCCACAAAGCTGATGGGATCTGGCCCCTCACATCCCCTACCATCTCTTCTAACAGAACTCCTCCTTCTTCCTCATCCTGAAGTGCCACTGACATTCCTGCCCCAGGGCCTTTGCACGTTCTATTCCCTCTGCCTGGCACTCTTTGCTCCTGAGATCCAAGCCATCCTCCAGGAGATCTTCCCAATCCAGGGATCCAACCCAAGTCTCCCGTGGCTCCTGCATAGAGGGCAGAAATTTTACCGCTGAGCCATAGGGGATGCGCCCTTGAGCCCGACAGCACCTGACATGGTTTTCTGACAGCCAGACATGCCCTGGGCTGCTGCCGCCTCCTCTTACCTGCCCCTGCCCACGCCCTGAAAGGTGAGTCAAGTATGAGGAGTCCGGTAGAGGAACCACTGGCTCAACTCTCAGCTACAGGGTTTCTACTGTTCCCAGAGCTACGTGGGCTGGGCTACTCACGAGGGGCCGGCCTACCGGACACAGAGAGTCTTCGAGTCAGAGTGGGGGAGGGGATGTGGGGGGGG
>SJYA01002088.1:1948343-2086388 GCA_006410615.1 Neotragus moschatus
TGGGGGAAGGGGGGTGGGTAGGAGGCGGGGATAAGCTTGGCCACGCCCCAAGCTGGGGCCGTGACCTGACGCAATGCGCGTGCTCTCTCTGAACGTGTTTCCTCCTTGGTAAGATGAGGAGCACTGTCCATGTTCCCTGGGGAACTTGTCTTCTTGCAGTGCCCATCGAAACTGGTAAGTCTGTTTTTTTTCATTCATTCAACAAAAATTTCCTGAGCACCTACTCTGTGCCGGGTACCATTCTAGGTGCTGGGAATACAGTGGTTAGCAAAATAGCATTGCTGTCCTCATGGAGCTTATGTTTTTTGGCATAAACAGCAGGCAGTTGAATAATGTATAGTGTAATGTCAAGTGGTGAAAAAAGCCCTGAGGAAAAAGTAAATACAGAAAAAATCACGATTGGGGGGTGATCTTTGGAGTGGGATGCTCCGAGAAGGTGGTGGAAGAGGAGGAGATAGTATTGAGCGTGCAGCTGAATACTGAGAAGGTACAGGCCTCAGGCCCCCGGGATCTCAGGAGCCGAGAGTGCCAGGCGGAGGGAATAGAACGTGCAAAGGCCCTGGGGCAGGAATGTCAGTGGCAGTTGAGGATGAGGAAGAAGGAGGAGCTCGGTTAGGAAGAGATGGTAGGGGATGTGAGAGGCCAGATCCCATCAGCTTTGTGGGCTAAGGCACCGGCTTTTGTTCTGAGTGAGAAGGCAGCCTTCAGAGGACTTTAAGAGGAGGAACAAGACCTGACTGATGTTTCGCAGCATGGTCCTGGCTGGGTGGAGCAGGGGAGTCATGCGGCGATGGCTGCTGCAGTAACGCAGGGGAAACATGATAGCAGCTGGGCCCCAGGGTGGGGTTCGGGGTAGGAAGAGGTCAGATTCTGGATGTGTTCTGAGATTTGAGCACTCGGGACCCCCCTCCACACTGGCCTACCTCCTAGGCCCCACCTCTGGAGCTGTCTCCTAGTTCTCCATCCTTAACAGGGATGGGCCTGCGCTCGGCCTTTCTGCGGGGAGGTGCTGGCTCTCCATCCGCACTGAGCCATAGGGGATGCGCCCTTGAGCCCGACAGCACCTGACGTGGTTTTCTGACAGCCAGACATGCCCTGGGCTGCTGCCGCCTCCTCTTACCTGCCCCTGCCCACGGCCAGGGCGGAGCTGCGTCAGCTGCCAAAGGAAACGCCCTCCCCAGAGGGAGGGCAGGGGATGTCGGGTATGGATGGCTAGGCACACACACTGCTTCACTCATTGGACAGATATTTACTGAGCATTTATGACGTGGGAACAGCTCTGAACAAAACAGACAAAGCTCCTGACCCCACGGAGCATCCACTTTTGTGGAGGGAGAGAGACGCCAAACAGGTGTGAGTGATACAGTTCCTCAGAGTTCGCTAAGTGCTATGAAGAGAAATATAAGGCAGGGAGGTGGGATTGGAGGTACTCCACCCCAGCTCCATCTTCTTTACCTGCTCAGCTTTCCTTGTCCTCCATGGCACTTGGGTCCCTCTAATATTCCATATGAATTATTTCCTTATCAAGTTTAAAGTTAACTTTCTGCATGCTCCCTCCCGGGTCTCCTGCAGGAAGACACCCCATCAGAGCCAGGCTTTTTGTGAGTCTGGTTTATGAGTTCACAGCATGAATGAGTGGGATGGGAGGGGCGAGGAGGGAGCAGTCCCCGCCCCCACCCAGAACCCTCCTACCCTTAGACCAGCAGCTCCAGTCCAGCAAAGGGACTAGGGGGGCGGTCCTCTTCACTCCCTACCTGGTCACCCAGGCTGGATGTTGGTAGGTGGGTGGGATGGTGCAGCCTGGGTTATACAGGGCACAAGCTCGGCCTGGAGCCCACCAAGAGTCCTCCTGCGGTGCCGGGGCAGTAGGGACAGAAGTCTCGTCTCTGCCCTCCACCCCATTCCCTGCCACCCCCCAGGATCAAGGGCAGAGGCTTTTAATTCTGCACAAAGTCCAAGCCAGTGTCACAGGTCTGGGGGCTTCAAGGCCAACAGCTCTCACACTGCTCCAGAAGTGAGGGGAGGGTCTGCTTGGCACCTGCTCTCCTGTATTTCTCCCCATCTGATGTAATTGCTTTATCCTTACTGAAAACCTGTGACAGGGAGGCTTGGACTGACGGGCCCACTGAGACCCTAATGCTTTCCCAAGCCCCCTCAGCGCACTGCAGAGATGCTGGCAAAATGGGTCAGCCCGGCTTCAGGGCCAAAAGGCAAGGAGGGGTGTGGGGGCCTGGGACAAGAGATTGGCAGGTGGGCCCGGGACAGGAAGGTCTGGAAACTTTGTCACAACTGCCTGGTGGTCTAGGCCACAGCTTCCTAAAAATGGAGAGAGAGGGGGGTATTTTGTGGCAAAATGCTTAAACAAAATGAAAATGACTTACTTGTTTTTGGACTTCTCAGGACCTTTATACGTTAATAAGAAGTGTGATGCTAAGAGGAGCCGATGCAGTGTTTCTCAAACTCCTGTCCTCTTTGTGGAGGATCTTGAGGGCCAAGGTTCCTTAAGGTTCCTTTGAGAAATGCTGGTCTGTGTCAACAGCCATCTGAGATATGAGGCTTCCTGCTTCCCTCCCTTCCTGCCTCCTTCATCTTTCCCTCTATTTTTTTTCCTCTGCTAATCCAGTTTGCATAAGTCTACTACCCCATTAAATCACAGAAAAACACTTGACTCTGCTGTGGGCGTTATGGAGCTACTGAGTTATGCAAATACAAGGAAACCAGACGTCTTCACCTGGCATTCAAAGTTCCAGTCTGGCTTTCAGTTTAGCACCTTCATTTCCCCTTCCTTCTTTCGACCTAACCTTTCCCCTACAGTCCACGATAGCTGTGAACCTTTGGTTTGAGCCTTTGCTTTGCTGGAATATCCCACTTTCCTTCTTTTAGGTCACCTCCTTCAGGTAGCCTTCCCTGATTATCCCAGACTTGCCTCAGAAGGTGAGAACCCCTAACTGTTCATTTAAAATGACTATAAAAATCACCCCCTGTATAATCTCGGAGAGTATAGTTATGAGCACCCAAAGGAACAAGTTTATCAAGGACTCCAAGGGTGGTCCAATGGCCTTAGGAAGATTGGCCACGGGCCTTCTGACTTTCTCAACAGGAGCCCTAAAGCATTTGCAGTGCATGTGACCTCAGAATCCCCAGTCCAGGCTGCTCTTTGGCTAATTTAACTTTTCCCTTTGATGTTTTATTGTGGAACAATGCAAACATCTACAAATGTAGAGAGACTATTATATTGATAGCTCCTCCATCTGTCATCTAGCTTCAACAATGATCAATCAGGTTTCACGTCTATACCTCCCCGTTCCCCGGTATCATTTTGAAGTGAATATACCCAGGCACTGTATATCCTATCCATATTCAGCTTGGTACATTTTTCTACATTTTTTTACATAACCATAATACAGTTATTCCACTAAAGAATTAAGAATAAATTCTTAATATCATCAAATATCCAGTGACTGTTCAAATTTCCAGTTGCTTCAACACCTCTTAAGCTTATTTTATAGTTGGTTCGAATCAGGAGCCTAAGGAGGTTGGTTGATATATCTGTCTCTTTTAATCTATAATCCTTCTCAATTCCTCTCTTTCATTTTTAAAAATAGACTTTGTCTTTTGGAACAGTTTTAGGTTCAAAATTGAGAGGAAGGTGCAGAGAGTTCCTGTACATCCCTTGTTTCCAGCCTGGCACAGTCAGCCTGTTTTCAAAGTCCCCACCAGAGAGGTGCGTTTGTTACAATCAGCGAGCCTACTGACACTTTGTAATCCTCCTGAGTCCACGGTGTACACGAGGGTTTGTTCTTGGTGTGGCACATGCTATGGGCTTGGACAAATGTATAATGACATGTACCCATCATTATAGCATCACGCAGAGTATTTTCACTGCCCTAAAAATTCTGTGCATTTTGCCTAGTCATGCCTCCCATAAGCCCTGGCAACCACTGATCTTTTTACTGTGTCCGTAGTTTTGCCTTTTCCAAAATGTCATATGGTGGGATTTAAGCAATATGTATCCTTTTCAGATGGCTTCTCTCACTTACTGATATGCATTTAAGTTTCCTCCTAGTCTTTTCAGGCTTGATAACTCATTTCTTTTTTAGCACCGAATGCGCCACTGTCTGAAGGTACCCCAGTTTATCCATTTACCTACTGGAGGGCATCTCAGTTGCTTCCAAGTGTTGGCAATTACGAAAAAAGCTGCTATAAATATCCATGTGTAAGTTTTGGCGTGGACATAGTTTTTCAGCTACCTTTGGGTAAATACGAAGAGCACAGTTGCTGGATTGAATCGTAAGAGTAGTTTAGTTGTGTAAGAAACCACCAAACTGTCTGCCAAAGTGACTGTACCTCTCTCCTTTTAATTTTTTTTTTTTTTTTAAAGAAAACAATGCTTGTCCTGTGTTTTCCCTGTGTGGACTTTACCGGTTTCATTCCCATGGTGTTCTCTAACTCATCCTTCTGTCTTCTGTAGTCCCAGTAAATTGACAATTAGTTTTTGAGGCTTGAGCAGATTCCAGTTTGGCTTTTCCGTCGGGAGACACGCAGTGCCTGCCGTCTCCAGCCTGGGGATGTCAGCAGCTGTGGACGTTCAAGTTCTAGATCCATTTATCCATTAGGGGTTGCAAATGGTGAGAGTCTCATTCTACCACCCTTTTTTTCATCTGCAGGCAGGAATACTTTTAAAAAGAGAAACGTCCCTTATCTATGATTTGGGTACCCAGTGGCACAGTATGCATGGAAAAGGCAGGATAAATGCTTCATTCTTTCCCTTTATTTACCAACTAATTACCTTTTAATGGCGTGATGCTGACAGCTAACACTTGTAGAACACTTACAGATCGCCGAATGTTTTTATCAACACTATCTCATTTCATTATCACAACAACCCTGTGAGGTAGCCAGGACAGATGGTGCTATATTTTTTTATCTTTCATTTATTTTTTTTTTTGCAGATGAGCAGACTAAGGTCCAGAGTAAAGTGACTTGCCCACCCTCAGAGAGCAACTGGAATAATCATCGCTAACATAACAAAGAACCCTGACCCTGTGCCAGACGCTGTTCCCTCAATATCAATGAACACATTTCCTTCTCGTGCCAACTCCAACGAGAGCCAGGGAGGGGGCAGTGATTACCCCCAGTTCACAGATGGGGAAGCCCGAGGCCCAGACAGGTTAGCTAACCTGGTAATAGTAGTGATAATTATTTATTGAGCACTAACCGTGTGCCAGATGCCTTGCTAAGTGATCCGAACAGCATAACACACTGCTCTGCCATCTGGTGTGTGATGAGTTCTTGCCACGTGGCAGGTGCATTGCGTTTTCACAGCAAGTTCATGTCAAGTTCTGTCACAAAGAGGGGTACTCCTGGGGTCACAGGGCTGATATGCGACTGAGATGGGTCCTCATCCAGCTCCAGTCTGCATCATGCTGTCTCCAGCCACCACACAGCCAGGACTTGAGCCCAGAACTCTGTGCCTGTGTTCCGACCTCCTCATCCTCCTCTCCCCGGCATCCAGAGAGGGTCTGATTCGGAAGAGAGATTTCTTGTGGGTCAGTAGCTGCCTCCCACCTCCTCTACCCGCAAAGAGAAGCTGCCCTGTTTGACATTAATTGACAAGGGAGAAGAGAGGCTACAAAAAACGGGGAAGAAACCTCATTACTTGGCAAAAGAATGAAGTGGTTTTAGTGTCTTCACCACATCTTCAGATGGAGGGGGCTCGGTCCCTAACTGGTGTTTCCCACCACTTTTCTTCCAGAGCTGGGATATGAAGCCCACTCAGTCATACAAGAGGTTGAGAGGACAGGGCGCCTTTTGACCCAGCAGGGAGGAATAGGGGGCCTAGACCAAGAAGTGCCCCCTTTGTCCTGGGCACCCTGAGTTCCCATCAGACGTCATCACAAGGCCCTGCTCCACCGTGGCCTCAATAATACTTGTGCCCCGGGGCTGATGTCATTGCGGCCGCAGGCTGGCATGAACAGTTGCAAACGGGTCTCCTTACAGGGAGATCCCCTTGCAGAATGAGAGGCTGTGGCCTGCTTCCGGCACGCAGAGAGGCCCTCTGGAAGAAGGCAAAGGCGATGGGGGAGAAGAGAGGAGGAGGATAAACAAGAACCAATTAAACCCTCAATTCGAGCAGAGTAAATGAATTTGACTTTAGGTGATCAAGAGGGAGAAAACTTCTAATTAGACACACGGCAACCCTGGGGCTGAGCACGCTCGTGACTGCCCTCATGCCTGCCTCTCGTCACTTTTTAGATAAATGTTAAGGATTAGAATGAGATGTAATTAGAATCCGTCAATCCCGTACATTTGCTCCTGGTGGGGTGTGACTTCCGCTCATCTCCTTTCTCTTTTGTTTGGAGCACCCCTCCCCCCTCTCTCTTCTGAGTTCTGATTGGCTCCTGTTACAGCCAATCCTTTTTTTCTCTTCTGCAAATTAATTTATTTTAATTGGAAGCTAATTATAATATTGTAGTGGCTTTAGCTATACAATGGCATGAATCAGCCATGGGTATACACGTGTCCCCCACCCTGATCCTGCTTCCCACCTCCCTCCCCAGGCAATTCCTTTTGAACTGGAGGAACCCTCAGGCCCGAAGACCAGCTCTCAAAGACCAAGAGAGGGTAGGGAGTCCAGGGATACATACCTGGACCCAGCGAATTGGCCAGTGGTTGCAGACCAGAGGCACTTGGACAGAGCCTGTCCCGCTGCTGCTGCTGCTGCTGCTGCTGCTGCTAAGTCGCTCAGTCGTGTCCTACTCTCAGCAACCCCACGGACTGCAGCCCACCAGGCTCCTCGGTCCATGGGAGTTTCCAGGCAAGAGTGCTGGAGTCGGGTGCCATGGCCTTCTCCAACAGTCTGTTCCACAGGTGAGTTTAAAGAATTTGAAATGTATTTCTGGCACTGCCAAATCTGGATATTTCACAAAAATATTTGACTTTTTTTTTTTTAAACATTGAAGATGTCAGTTCTGATGGTATTCCCACGTGGAGACAATTGACTCAAACTGAAGAGCAGCCACCCTCGGAGACAGGATACTGTTGCCCCAGCTCATGACTTCTCCTTGTCAGGCCAGATTTGCTGGTCCAGATGGTCCTTCAGGCCCTGAGGCATTTGACTGGTTGGTCTTCTAACCTCAGCCTTCAGTCTCCAGGTGATGGGAGATCCCCGTGGGTCCCCCTGGAATCTCCCTGCCACTCGTGCTGAGCCCTCTGCCTGGAAAGCGCTTCCTCGACCTCCACTCAAATGGTACGTCATCCAGGAAAAATTTCGTGTCTCCCCCAACAGGAGTTGGTCTCTCTGCTCTGGTGCCCAGAGTCCTGGTGTCTACCCCAAGACCACACCTCTTTGGTGTGTGGTGGTGGAATCCATTTGCCCCAATGGGCTGTGAGCTTCCTAAGCGCAGAGTCAGGTCTGATTTGCTCTGTCTTACTTGCGGTGCCCGGCGCAGGGCCTAGCCCAGGGTAGACACCCATGAACATGGACTGAAGGAAACTGGACACTCCCTGGGTCAGGACCAGTCCAGGCAAAGATCTTTGCCTCTTTCCTAGGCCCTCTTTATACCTGACTGGTCTCCTTTTTCTCCTCCTTTTGCAGGCTTCAAGCTTGCTGGCTGGAGATCATTTACAGAAAGGTCTTTGGGAATGAACACATCCCTACGGCCAGGGAATTCAGCTTGCAGTGGAGAATGAAGAGATGCTGTGCTTAACACAATGGAAGATGTGCTGATGGTGGACTTGCTGGCATTGAGCTGGGGATAGGTCTGTGGGCGAGATCCTTTTCAAAAGCGAGTATCAAAAGTGACATCTACAGTCCATGATTGTAATCAATCTACTTCCCTTGCTGGGCTGTGACCAGGTGGCACAGGGCAGTTCACTTGACCTCTCTGAACTTCAGTATCCTCCTAGGAAAAATGATGGTAACAATACTGTGGTATAAGTGCCTGATAATGAGCTTTTTTTTTTTTTTTTTCATTGTAAGTGCTTGACCTTAAGCTTTCAATGGCAGAGGCATCCATTTCAAAGACACCCGTCTCGATAAACACATTGCCAGCTAAACAGCTAGATACAAAGAGCCACACGTGAAGCGCCCCTTCGGAAAAGCCCCGGGTGACCCAGAGGATTGATTGCTGGGGTGACCCTGCTTTTCCATACCCATGTGTTAATTCCTGTTCTTATGTTTTCAGGTCACCAATAAAGAGCGAACCTGCAAAATCCATCCTCAACCCCAGGTCCTCTTTCTCTCTCTCTCTTCCTGTGACCTTACCCTGTGGCCCTGAGCATGTCATGTGCCCTCAAGGGGTTGCAAGTAATAAATCTTGGTTTTTTCCAAAGTTCCCTGATGGTGGTTTCTGAGCTGCACTTTACATTTATAATAAGAACCACAAGGACCCGTCCAGTTGCAATAGTGGTTCCAGTTGGGGAAATGCCTTTGGGGCTCCCCACAAGTAGTCTGGGCCCAGGTGAGGGTCCCCAGGCATTTCTAGCTGCTAGCGTCTCTTAATGGTGGGCCAAGGCTGTTCACATTTCTTTTATTTATTTATTTTTTTTGGGTGCACGTTTCTTAAACAATGAAAATTTCCATATGACCCAGCAATTCCATTCCATCCAAGAGAACTGAAAACACAGGTCACAGAAAAATTTGTGCCTGAATGTTCGTGGCCGCGTTATTCATTACTCATAACAGCCAAAACTGAAAACATGCATGTCCACCAGCTCATGGATGGATAAGCAAAATGTGGCCTACGCACACGACAGAATACTATTCAGCCTGGACACAGTCTACTGATATGTATGAAAGGAGAGATGAACCTCAACACTTACGTTATTTGGGAGAAACCAAACACAGGAGACCTATTGTGTGTTTCTATTTATAAAGACTGTCTAGAATGCAACCAACCTATAGAGGCAGAAAGTAGGCCTGGCGCAGGCAGAGGGAAGTACAAGGATTTACATAAATGTGTCTTTCTGGGCTGATGAGAATGTTCTAAAACCTAGGTAGGGTTACTAAAAATCATTTCATTGTAGACTTGACATAGGTAGACTATAGGATCTGTAAAATATTCCTCCATAAAGTTGTGAAAAGCACCTTCTACACCCAGCGGGGATGAAACTCACAAGAGATGGCATGTCCAGCCCAGTTTTCGGCCCATCCCAGGGGCTTTGTGAATGTCAGTTCTGCATTTTTCCTTCTTCAAAGCTGTCTTTGACTCAGGACAGTTTCAGCAACCGGGGAAAAACACTTTGTGATTTCTGGTTTCCATCTAAGGCATTACCTTAAGGACGCTCGGCCTCAACCCTCTAGGCTCTGTTGACCTCCGAGTCCCTTCAATACTTCCTTGTTGATGGCCTTGCTCCTGCCCCTTCCAATGGCTTCCTCCACCCGTGACACTTATCACCTCTTTCCTTGACCATGGTGACAGCTTCTGGCCAGGCCTCCTTCCTCCCCCTTATTTTAAATTACAGTTTGGCTTATTTAGTGGCTGCTCTGGGTCTTCACTGCTGCACAGGGCTTTCTCCAGTTGCGGTGCAAAGGCTTCTCACTGTGAAGCCTAGATTTAGCTGCTCCACCGCAAGTGGCACGCGGGATCTTAGTTCCCAGACCAGGAATCGAACCCGTGTCCCCTGCACTGGCAGGCAGATTGTTCACCACTGGACCACCAGAGAAGTCCCCAGGCCTCCTCCTTGCCACTGCATTCTCATGAGTCCAATGCAAGCTGCCAGGCTGCTCTTCAAGAGCCCTGAGCTCACAGACCTTCATGCCTCCCTAGCTCCTGAAGCAGAAAGCTGAAGCCATCTGTCTGCAGGCTTTGCAGCTGGTTTCCTCCCAGTCTCTGATTTCACTTTCTTCTGCTGCACCGTCAAATGACTTTCTCCCTGGCCGGCACCTGGCTCCCCGTGTTCCCTCTCTGCCCCTTTGTCCAGGCCATTCTTCCTGACTTCCCACAGCCTGGGCCCCATGACCACACCCAGCCACCCCTGAGTACCAGCCAGCAGCCACGCTCAATTGGGAGGAAGAAGGGGGTTGGGAGCCAGGCAGACCCAGCTGATTCTTGACCTGGCTCTGCCACCCAGCAGCTGGGATGCCTAAATGCCCCAAGCCTCTGCTCTCTCATCTGTGAAATGGGTCTGATGTTAATATGCCACATATAAAGCTGGTTAGTGTCTTTCTTCTCACAAGACAGTGACGTCAGAGAGGGCAGGGATCATGAACGTCATACCTCCCTGTTTCTATCCAGGAGGTAGGCTCCTGGGGCCCTAGAACAGTCTGGTACAGGGTTGTCTAATGACTTGTCTGTGAATGAATGAATATCTTGGTTGGTTTTTTCCTTAGTGCCGAGTAGGTGATTTGTAAATAATTCTTCCTCCCTCCTGCCTGCCAGTCTCCCAGCAAGAGTGTGGGGGTTTGAGTGTGGGGCGTTGAGTGTGGGGTTCAGACTCTTCCTTCCTCGGCTCTGTCCTTGCCTCTCCCTGACCTCCTGGCTCTGCTCCCCTCCAAGCTTTCCTCTGACCCCTGGGCCTTGGTCTCTTTGGTGTTAGACTCCTGACTTTCAAGGGAAGCGACAGATGGATGCAGTTACTCATTCATTCATTCATTCATTCAAATCGTACTTCCTGGGGCCCCGCTTTTGTGCCAGGCAGTTTCTAGGCTGGAGACACAGGACAGAGCAGAGATAGCCCTGCCGTCATAAACTGGTTTCCAGCGAGGGAGAAGGATGACACAGTCGTGATAATGACTAACTAGGCAAGCCGTCTTTTGGAGTGTCTGCTGGCAACGAATGCCACACAGCAAATCAAGCCGGGAAGTGGGTGGTGGTTGACAGTTTTGAAGCAGGTGTCAAGACAGACCTCACAGAGAAGACATTGGAACAGATGCTTGAAGGAGCTGTGCTGATCCCTGAGGGCCGAGTGCTCCAGGTAGAAGGAAGAACCAGCGCAAAGGCCCTGAGGCCGGAGACTGCCGTGTCAGGGGTGGGGGAGGGGTGGAAGTGGGGCCAGGGTGATGATGGAGGCTGGTCAAAGGTCATGGTTAAGACTTGAACTTTTGTTCTGGGTGGAGGGAAAGCCAGTGGAGTGAGATGATTGGACTTACCTTTTCAAAGGATTCCCCTGCCCATTCTGCTGAGAACAGACCGTGGTAGTAACAGCAATTAACATGCGTCAAGAACTTGCTTTGTTCTCAAGGCACAACTGAGTCTTTTACCCATTTCAGCTCATGTAATCGTCACAGCAGCATGAGGTGTATACTCTTAGCCCCATTTTAAAGAGGGGGTTAAGTGAGGCTCAGAAAAGCAAGTTCCGCAAGTTCACCCAGCCTGTGAGTGACAGAGCTGGGTTTGAACGCAGATAGCAGTCCAGCCCTGAACTCAGGGCTCATTCCTGCACTTCCTCAGATGGGTAAAGGCACTTCACAGCTGTGTGATCTTGGACAAGTTACATAACCTCTCTGTGTCCTGGGGTCCTCATCCGCATGCCAGCCTTTGCTCAGTCATGTCCAACTCTTTGCGACCCCATGGACTGTAGCCTGGCAGGCTCCTCCATCCATGGGAATGGGTTGCTATTTCCTTCTCCAGTGGATCTTCCCTACCCAGGGATCGAACTCGGGTGTCCCGCACTGCAGGCAGACGCTTTACTCTCTGAGCCACCAGGGAAGCCACTATACCAACCTTAGAGGTTGGCAAGATAAGGCAAGGTCCTGTGGGTAACGTTCTTTGTGTAGTGGGGTAGGATTTCCTTGTGAGCCTGGCTGTTTGGCTTGATTGTCACCTCCCCCCATCCCTGCCACCCTCAACTACCCCTCCTGCCCCCCAGCAACGTGTGAGGTGACCCTTGAAGATGGGGTATTACAGTGGGATCTTAGCCCACTCCCGCCTTTTCCCTGGGTCTCAGTTTGCCCTTCTGGAGGGAGGAAGGGCCCGTGTGTTATGGCTGAGATGCTGCCCACCTCTGCAATTTCCTGATGGCCCTTGGTAACTTTTGCCTACCCTCCCCACCCTCCTGCCCCCATCCCTGCATCTCTGGCTCAGGACCCCTGAGAAAATAGAGCACCCAGGGAATAAAAACCTTACCATGCCCCCAGCCCTGACTCAAGTCCCTGTGATTGGGAAGGTGGCCAGGCCTTCTTATGGTTGGAGATGTTTAAACTCTTTGCACGTAGCGGCTCCACAGAGAGAACTGCCTGCAGGGTCGGGTCAGGAGCAGCTGCACTGGCCTGGCCGCCGCAGACCCCCAGGGGCCTGAAGCAGATGGCTTCACTCAGATTCAAATTATCCACCCGCTCAGCTCCAGACAGCCGTGGTCTGGTCTCAGTTCACCAGCCGTGGTCTGTCTTTCTTACCCTGGAGAGGGAGCACGGGAAGGAAGGAGGGGGTGAGCAAGCCCACCCATGGAGTGGGAAGGCCCGTGGGCTGGGGGATGTTCCAGGAACTGACCCCAAGGAATGTGTTTGTGTTTGGGAAAAGGGGCCTAGGTTTTGAGTCAGTGCTGTTCTGGTCCTGACTCTGCTGCTTCCCAAAGAGGTTGGGCCTCTGTTTAGCTGTCTGTGAAATGGGTATCTGTTCTCTCAGAAGGAAGGGGTGCTTCTGAGAGAAAGGCCTGGGACACAGTTGACGGGAAAGGTCATGCCCTGCTGAGCACATCCTTCCATCCGGGCACTGGCCATGCTGGTTTATGACTGGGAATTCCATGTGTGTCTCCCAGTAGCTTGGGGGCTGGAGCTGTGTTTGATTCCTTCAGTGTCCCCACTGCCCTGCACTCAGTGTGGTATGTACTCAGTACTCCAGAGTTCATTGCTGAAATGAATAAATGATGGTAGGAGTTCACCACTGAATATTTATTTTTCTTTCCTTTATGGTTGCTGTCAGGGCTGTTCTTTGACAAAATTGAGATTAATGCAGTTTGTTTCAGAGCCCTGCCCATTTTATTCTCATGTTCTTTTCTCTCTTCTTTTGGTATCTTCTATCGTCTTCTATCATCAGTCAGCTGTCATGCAGAAAATGATCATTGTGTCTAATTTATACTAAAGTGAAAATGACTGATAGGACAATCTATCATTCTTTCATTTCTGTAATAGCCAATCCCTAATTCAAAGGGACAAGCCTTAATGGCCAAAGGTAGGCAGTTCAGTGCTCCTTTCAAGGCTCCTCTCCTTTTCTCCATCTTGTGCGTATCTGGACTAAATGAGTTGGCTCAGTAGCTCATTGGGACTTCAGAGATGATCCTGGCTACCCAGTGCAAGATAGAGCAGATGGTCCCCAGCTTCTGCTTGAAATACCCCTAAACAGAAAGGACAACTGGCAGAAAGCTCACTACCTTTAAGGCAACCCATTCCATTGCTCTGACTAATGTTGAAACTTTTCTCCATTAGTCTATTCTGCCCTTGTCTGGCCTCTGGAGCAAGAGCCAAGTGGAGTAAGTTTGTCTCTTTTTATGGAAGAGTCTTTCCCTTAAACAAAGACCTCTAGACCTGCTGTTTCCTTAACACCTTGTATACACCTTCCTCCCACCTAAGCTTTGCTCTTTTTCTCTCTGTCCCGTCCTCCTTCCAAGGTCACTTTCCAGGGTGAAGTCATAGCTTGCTCTTGGTTTATTTCTAGGGCAAATATGATGGGCTACACCTGAACCCAATGGCTGTGTGATTCTTTTCCAGCTCAAGTTCTCACAAGTCCTTTGAGGAAGGTCTGGAAAGTTCTGTCAGCGCTCGCGAAAAAGTAGCGAGGAGCCTGGTGGGCTACAGTCCATGGGGCCACAGAAGAGTCGGACACGGTTTAGTGAGTGCACAGTAACAACAGCAGCAACAACAACATACTGTGTGCTCCCTCTGTGCCATATGCTGTTAGGAGGAGCTTTTTAAGGATTGCCTAATAAAATCTTCACAGTAATGCCTCAAAACAGAACGTATCATTATCCCCACTTAGAGATGGGAAAACTGAAGCACAGGGATGTTCTGTAAAGTCCCCAAGATCCAATCACTGGAAGCAACGGAGGCAGGATTTGAACCTGTGTTTTCTGACTTCATAGACCACACTCTGACCATTGAGATTCGACCTGCCACTCACACACACACGACATAGACCACACAGACACCACACACCACACACCTGTGCTTCCCTCGAGCTTATTTTCAGCTCCTGATGTCCAAATGTTCTTCTCACCTTTACTGCGCTGTTCCATTCTGCAACACTCACATGTCACGTCTTCCAGAACCCCCTCTTCCATGAGCTGCCCCCAGAGTCCTCTGAGCGCCCACCTCACAGCCCCTGCCACCTTATCTCAAAATTGGTTCCCCAAGGGTGGGGAGCCTTGTCTGGTTCCTTTTTATTCCCCAAGACTTAGAACAGGGGCTGACACATCTTGTGAGCTTAGTCTTCAGTCCTGTCTGACTCTTTGCGACCCCATGGACTGTAGCCCGCCAGGTTCCTCTGTCCTTGAGGTTCTCCAGGCAAGAACACTGGAGCTGTGCCCTCCTCCAGGGGACCTTCCCAGCCCAGGGATCCTGCACTGCAGGTGGATTCTTTACCCACTGAGCCACCAGGGAAGCCCTGACATGTGTGAGGAGATCAGAAAATGTCTGTTGAATTTAACTGAGTCGACTTGCCATGGAATGTGGGAAATACCACTAATCCCCCAAACCTTTGTTTTCTCATCTGCAAATCAGGAGCAATAACAGCTGCCCTCTTCCTCTCTGTGAGGGTTTGGTGGGGCTCCTACACGGGGTCACATGTGGGGAGGTCTTCTGTAATGTACGCAGCCCACGCATGCAGAGCACATGGTGGGGTGGATGGTGACTCTTCACGGCAGGTGCTCTCACCAGGCGCGACTGCCTTTCGCTCTCTGAGCCTCAGTTTCCTCATCTGCAGCTCTGCTAGGTGCACAAGGGTGTTGAGGATCAAAGGGGACTTTATACAGTGTAAGCTCACTGATGGAAGAATGGGCTGTTTTCCCTTTATAAAGCAGGGGAAGGTAACTTGCTTGGCACGAATGGAAAAGCTAGCCCTAAGCAGAGACATTTTAAGCCTTTTCTTTTGAGCTGGTGAAGAACAAAGAGTAAAACAGAAAGCAAGACAGGGAAAGAATCTATCCGTTTGTGGGTACAGCATTCCCAAGCAAAGATGCATGCGTGTATGTGTGTGTACATACAAACACACTCAACAGAAGCTAGGGAAATTCTGGGAGATCAAGAAGTTCACTCCAGCCGGAGAAATCTCAGTGGGGACGTCATGGCCAGATAGGAGGAGCCCTGAAGACTTTTGATGCCAAAATTGCCTGAAGGCACAGGACTGAAGTGTCTTGGTATGTCTGAGCTGGAAGAGACGCCCATGCCCTCGAGCTCAGAAAGGTTGGGCTACCGCTGCCACCTGACACGCCCTTTTCTCCCTGACTCATCACCACCCTCCTGGGAGTTCCTGATATTTATTGGGTGGAACAGCATTTCATTTTACATATATAGCCAGAGGAATAAGGGACTCTTCCGAATGCGTTTTAAATGTCAGCTCATTTAATCTTCAAAACAATCCGGTGAACCCCTGCTATTATCATCCTTTTTACAGAGGAGGCAACTGAGGCCCGGACGGCGGCAGAGCTGATGATTCTAACCGAGACTCCAGAACAAAGAGTGTCCGGCTGCTCCAGACACAGAAGGAATGGACTCTGCCAGCTGGAGCAAGGGTAGCTGTGCCTTGGAGGCTGTCTCGGGGCTCAGATGGGCTCAGGGCTCAGCGTGGGGCCTGTGTAGACCTCGCTTCCCAGGCTAGAATGGGGGACCCCATCATGTTATGATTCTGGGACCAGCCACGGCAATGAAGACAGTGAAGGTCCTCATGGGAGGTCTCTGTTGCCCGAGACAACTGGGTATCTAGAGAAGATCACACAGGCTCGCGGCCCCGAGCTCCTCTCACCACACTGCCTCCCAAGCCCCCGGGGCCCCCGGCATGCTTGGTTCCCCAGCCAGGATTGGTCTTTCTCCCCCAGAGCCCCCACCCCTCAGCCCTCTGCCCTCACCCCGACCATTTCCAACAGACCTTTCCCATCTCAACCTAAACCTTGCTCTCCCCTAGTGTTTTTCTTTCTTTCTTTTTTTTTTTAAATTTAAATTTTTATTTTTTTTTTCATCTCAGGTGTACATGAGTTCCCAATCTTGAACCCCCCCCACCTCCCACTCCACATCAACTCCCCTAGTGGTTTTCAACCCCCAGACTAATGTATTGTACATTCTAAGTNCTGAAATTTCTTTCTTTTTTTTTTTAAATTTAAATTTTTATTTTTTTTTTCATCTCAGGTGTACATGAGTTCCCAATCTTGAACCCCCCCCACCTCCCACTCCACATCAACTCCCCTAGTGGTTTTCAACCCCCAGACTAATGTATTGTACATTCTAAGTCTCCAAGATGCCTGTCTTATAGCTCTTTATTTCACCTGTAATTAAGTGATTCATCATGTAGTTGAAATTTTAAAAATTGCTTTATTGGTCTGCCTATGTTTAAACTGTAAAACTTGATCCATTTTGACATGCATTTTCCCTCATTGAACCAACACTGTAATCAACATAATGAGCACACCTGTTGTCTACCTCGTGACCCTCTGTGATTCCTCCCTCCCAACCCTTCCCCTGTCTGGTCAACAGTGGATCTACTTTCTGGTTTGTATTTTCTAGAATTTTCTAAAATGACTGGATGATCCTAGAGTATAGACATGTTTTATCCTGTCGTATACACACTTTCACTCAGCATAATGATTCTGAGATTCATCCACACTGTTGAGTGTATCAGTGATTCTGTTTTTTAGCAACTGAACAATAAGCATTTCATTATCTGGAAATATCAACACTTGTATATCCATTTATCTGTAGCTGGTTGCCAGGGTTGATTCCAAGTTTGGGCTATTACAAATAAAGCTTCAATTAAGGTTTGTGTATAGGTCTTCATATGAACATAAGCTTTAATTTCTCTTGAGTAAGTACCTAGGTAAGTAAGTGCAATGGCTGGATCATATAATTGGTACTTGCTTAACTTTTTACCTAGCTTCCAAACTCTTTGCCGAAGTGGCTGTACCATTTTAAATACCTGCCAGCAGTGAATGAGAGGCTTAATCCAGCTACTTCCTCACCAGGTGTCGGGATGGGCAGTCTCTTGGGTTGTAGCCACTTGAATAAGGGTGTGGTGGTATCTCACTGTGATTTTAGTTTTCATTTTCCTAATGACTTACGGATGTTGAACATCTTTTCATTTGCCTGTGTACATCTGTATATCTTTGGTGAGATGTCTGTTCAAAGATTTTACCCACTGTCATTTTTTAAATTGGGTTGCTGTAGGTATGATGTCAAGATCTTTCTCTATTATGAGAGTGAAAGGTCTATGAGGGTGGGGGCTATGTCTGCTCTGCCCCATTACAGATGGGGCTTTAAGGCACAGCACAGTGCCCGGGATAGTCAGCACTCAACAAATGTTCTGTAAGTTTTGAGTGAATTAGTAAATGAATGAATGAAAGAGGGACATTTCTGTGTGCGGCTGGAATGGAGTGAGGTCAGGAGAAGCAGTGAGAGCTTGAGGAGAGGGGACAGGCTGTGTCAGCAGAGAAGGGGAGAAGCAGAAGATAAAAGGACAGGATGAGCCCCTGGAGACTGAGGATGGGTCCCTGTGAGGCCACTTCCACACCTGGCTTTGGATCCTCCGGGGTGGTCAGAAGCTGCTATGCAGAGCTAATTCTACCTAAAGTGTCAAGGACTTCCAGGGCCACAGCAGGTCTCAGCCCCACCCTCTCCATCACATCCGTATTCCAGTAGCCAGGAGCGTTGTCCCAAATGAGTGGCTGACTTGCCAGTGGGGGAAAGGACAGGCCTGATGAGAGACTTGTGGGGAGACTTTAGGGCTGAATTCAGTCCCAGCTGTGTGCCCTGCCCAGATTGAACAGTCCCAGACTTTAAACATGAAATAGTGTTGCCTCGAGGGCTGAACTGACCCCATAAACCACGAGACTGAAGCCACGGCCAGCTTCCTGCAAGCCGAGACTGGAGCCCACAGAGGAAACTTTCCAAGTAGTCTCAACACCGAGGTCCCTTCCCCACCTCTTTGCTCCCCCTTGGCAGAGGAGTTCTCATGCACATGAAAGACATCACGTCTAGACTTTTAGAGCTATTTCCCAGTGAGGCTATACATCAGCCACTGGGCTGTGGGTGGGCGGCAGAAGCTTTAGTTAGTGAAAAGCAGGCATTTACAGTAGGCCATGAGTTCTGCAACCCCGCTTGGCTATCTTCTTCGTTTTTAGTATCTGCTGGGTCTCAACAGGAGAATGGCTTGAAGGTTCAGAGCCAGCCCCCTGGGGCTCAGGGCTGGAGAACAAGGTCTTCGTCATCTCCTGGTTCCCACCACGGACCCCACAGTCCTCTCCCCAAGCCCCAGCTCTGAGGACCCAGGAACCTTTAGAAAAGCAGATTTGTGCTCAGAGACCCTAGGAGAGTTCAGCCCTCCAGAAGCCTGCATGGCCTTGGTGATCACCCCAAATTCTGGGAAGATCCCCTGGAGAAGGAAGTGGCAACCCACTTCGGGATTCTTGCCTGGAGAATCCCATAGACAGAGTAAGCTGGTGGGCTGCAGTCCACAGGGTCACAAAGAGTCAGACACGACTGAGCGACTAACATTTTCACTTTCACAGGTGGAAGCAGTGAATTCCACCATGCTGTAGAGGAAATCAAGAGAGAACTGAACAAATGTGGCGGTCATTAGTGCTATTTTCTAGATATTTCTAGCTCTCTGTTTTCTGGGGACAAGGTAGGATTGTACTTCTTGGACCCCTTGCTGTTGGCTGAAGTCATCTGACTATTCTGATCAACGGATTGGGAGCTGAAGTGATGTGGGTCACGTCCAGGCTAGGGCATTTAGTTGCAGATCTAAGGCCTTCCAGAACACTTTTTCCCTCTGCCACTGCAACCAGCAGTATGGGAGATGATGGCTGCCCCATTAGTCTGGGTTCCTAAGTGAGACGTTCATGGGCAGATACAGAAAAGAACTAATCCTGTAGGGCATCTCCTGTGCTTCAAGTCAACTACATGAAATATCTCAATTTGCACAACACTTCTAGGAAGAAAAGGGTGGAGCCATCGTTGGTGTGGTCATGACTGTCATTTTCCAGATGGGGAGACTGAAACTGGAGAGCAGATTGGTCCATCTGACATCTCCCAACTGAGATAGACTTTGAACATAGGTCTCCAATGGAAAAGTCCATGCTTTTCCCAACACATGCCACTGTCCGAATTGCCCAATAATCACATAGTGATTTCTACTACCTGCTTCTGGGATTGAGGTCTTTGGGGCTGGAGCCAGAGAGTGAGGAGACCCTAAGATTCTGGACGCAGCCAGTCCATTTATGGATGCTTCCTTCCTTCATCCATCCATGTCCATTCAGACAGCTAGAATTTACTGAGCATTTACTATTGGGCCTGTTTGTCATGGCAGGAACTCCCGACCAAGCCTGGGCCAAGAATGGGGAGAAGAATCGTGAATTAGTGAAAAGTGGGGCAGAGAAGCAGGGAGCCGTGTTATTCAGGGCAGAGACTCCATGGACGGGGCTGACGTGGAGTGTTGGGGCTCAGGGTGAACAGCAGCGATAATGATAGCAGTAGTCATCATCTGCTGAGTACCACCTATGAGAGGCTAAGGGTGCTTCCCATAGAGCATACTTCCTGCTCACAACTAACCTCTGACATCACCCTGTGAGCCACATGTTACAAGTAAGCAAACTACAACTCAGAGAATTGAAGTATGAATAATTTGTTGAAGGTTACACAACCAGTGATTAGTAGGCTCAGGATCTGAACCCATATCTGTCTGTTCCAAAGCCAACGATCTTAGCCCATAATATACCCTGTTTCTCCTTTTGAACTGATGATAGGTGTCCATTCAAAGACCCTTCATGTTAGGGAAGCATTCTCTTCCTCCAAGTGGAGATCAGCCCAGCTTGAGATAAGCCCAGCCCAAGTTGGAGGTCTGTTTTTCATTTTGTGAAGGACAGGTGAGAACACAGTCGTGAAGTGAGTCCCTAGTCACTCACTTATAGTCAGCATGAGTTCAGAAAATGGCAACTGAGGGGTTACTTGCTAATGAGCTTCAAGTAGTAAGTCGCAGAGACAGAGGGTAGGCAGGCCTATCTGACTCCTAAGCAGGTGGCAGCCTTGTATCTGCTGGGATTCTCCATCTACCTTTGACCCACGCATTCCTTCTGCCATTCAGTCACTATTCACTGAGAATCTACTATGAGCAGGGTGGTGGTGGTGGTTTAGTCGCTAAGATGTGTCCAACTCTTTCGACCCCATGGACTGTAGTCTGCCAAGCTCCTCCGTCCATGGGATTCTCCAGGCAAGAATATTGGAGTGGGTTGCTATTTCCTTCTCCAGGGGATCTTCCCAACCCACAAATAGAACCTGGGTCTTGTGCACTGCAGGCAGATTCTTAACCAACTGAGCTACAAGGGAACAGGGTACCATGCTCATGCCAAGGACAAGATGAATCGATTTTCTCCATGTCTTTCTCACCATGCCTCTCTCCTCTGGCTGTTCTATTGTTCATGTATTTTGCTTGTACCATATGGCATGTAGGATCTAAGTTCCCCAGCCAGGGATCAAACCCACGTCTCCTGCATTGGAACCACGGCGTCTTAACCACTGGACTGCCAGGGAAGTTCCCATGCTGTTATTTATTTTTTGTGGCTTGTGCTGAGTTTCCATGGGCTTGGTTGGCAAATGCATGACACTGCTGACTCATTTTGAGAGTGTAACTACCAAGGCTCAAAGATTTTTTTTCACTGTGTTCCCTTGCTAAGATACATCCCCCCTCCAGCCCCTGCCCTGTATTGATCCCCAACTGGATATGACTATAAAAGTCTCTTAACCTCGCCTCTCACTCCAGCCACGGCTGCAGTGACCAGTCTCTTGCAGACTTCGTCTAGCTTTGTGCAGGAACAATCAGAAAGGACTGCCCTCCAGCCTTGGCACATGGCTCTTGCTTCCTGTCCTGAGACCTCTCCATTGTTCCTTTTGGAGAGGCCTCCGGGATGCCTCTGATTAATGATCAGCTTCAAGTGTGGGGGAGCTCGTGCCTGTGGAGCCACCCTGGATCGATGGGAGTCGGAGGCTGATGGATGATGCCTCCTCGCGCAATTCTGAGATGTATTTCATAAGGCCCCTCAGAGGGTCGTCTCCATGATGCATCCTTGTACTGACTTTCTCTCGCTCCCATTTCATTCTTCCTCTTCTATTTTTGGATCCCTGGGTTGTTCGTTGCTAAGTCGTGGCCCATTTTTTGTGACCCCATGGACTGCAGCACACCAGGCTTCCCTGTCTGAGTTTGCTCAGATTCATGTCCATTAAGTCAACGATATCATCCAACCATCTCACCCTCGGTCACTCCTTCTCCTCTTGCCTCCAGTCTTTCCCAGCATCAGGGTCTTTTCCAATGAGTCGGTTCTTCACATCAGGTGGCCAAGGTATTGGATCCCTGGGACCACTTCCCAAATAAACTATTTGCACATGCTTTTGTTTTGGGCTCTGCTTTAGGGGAACCCAGGCAAAGATGTGTGTGTGCACTCAGTCATGTCCAACTCTTTGTGACCCCATGGACTGTAGCCTGTCAGGCTCCTCTGTCATGAAAGTTTTCAGGCAATAATACTGGAGTGGGCTGCCATTTTCCTCCTCCAGGGGAGCTTCCCAACCCAGGGATCCAACCCTCTTGCGTCTCCTGCTTTGGCAGGCACATTCTTTACCACTAGCACCACCTGAGAAGCCAAAGGCAAAGATAACCCAGTCTTTTTGAAACTTAGTGTGTCTTTAAATGGAAGAATAAGACTTTGCATTTATCCAGATTATGTGAAATCTGAATCTCAAACGGCCTGGTATCTGAACTAAAGCAGAGGGGTCAGATCAGAGGATCTGAGGGCTAAACTTGCCAGGAGGTTTTATTTCCTGAATGAAGAGGGTTCACTAACAGAGGCTCTGGAGGCTTCTGGAAGCCTTTGGAATTTTGCTGACTCTTCCTTTTCAGGCTTAATCTAAAAATTAAAAAAAATATGTTTATATTACTGAGCAACTTGCTTTGCTTGTTCCTTCCCAGGTCTCTGAACTTGAGAAAACAATAATCCAGAGATTTTATTTTTTCAGCAGAATTACAAAAAGGACAGAGGAATGGCAGCCAGGCAGGAGGCCAGGACAGACGAGGGGAGAAGATGCTACCAACAGAGAAGGAGATAAAGGGGGACAACACGTCAGAGTCTGGGGAGGAGCATAGTTCACCTGGGGCAGTAGAGGGAGACCTGGCTTCTCTTTGCAGCTGGGCAACTGTAGCCCAGAAGACAGTCCAGGCGTTGCAAGGGGCAGGGAGCAAGCAAGGTCTGGTGGCCAGAGGGATAAAGAGGCTAGCTGGGTGCAAAAATGGGGGGCCAGGTGGGGGGTCCTGCAGGGGTGTAGGTACTGGGCCATGAGACCCTCCTCCTCTTGCTTCATGCTCCACGGCGAGGAAGGAGGAACACTGAAGGTCAGTTCTGCTGATGCAAGCCCCGAAGAAAGGGTTTCAGGTCTGATAAATACAGTCATAGGCAAACATGGCAAATCCTTCTTGATCCGCAAATGGATGGGAACTGGAAGGTGAACGTGAGGATGTAGAAACAGCATTAGCTTGAGTCCTCTTATGCTTCTTATGAGTACAAGTTGGCCTCTCTGGGTCTCAGTTTGTTGTTATTTAGTTGCTAAGTCATGTCCTACTCTTTTGCAACACCATGGACTGTTGCTTGCCAGGCTCCTCTGTCCATGGGATTTCCCAGGCAAGAATACTGAAGTGGCTTGCCGTTTCCTTCTCCAGGGGATCTTCCCCATCCAGGGATCGAACCTGCATCTTCTGCATTGGCAAGATTCTTTACCACTGAGCCACCTGGGAAGCCCTGGGTCTCAGTTTGCTAACTTGCAAAATAGGAATGAATGCTCACCTCAGATGTCTGTTGGGAGGCATGACAGTTAATTTTATGTGTCAATTTGATTAGACTGTGGTATCAGTGTTTGGTTAGACTGTGGTACTGATATTTGATCAAATGCCAGCTTAGACATAGCTGTGATTTCTTTTAAGAAGAGATTAGCATCTAAGTCAGTGGACTTTGAGAAAAGCAGATTCCCTCCACCATGTGGGTGAGCCTCATCCAATCAGTTGAAAGCCTGAATTGAAAAAGACTGACCTCCTCCAAGAAAGAGGGGGTTCTGGCAGCCAACTGCTTTTGGACTTGAGTTGCAACACCAGCTCTTCCCTAGATCCCCGGGGCTCTAGCCTGCCATCTGGGGCCTCAGAGTTTGGGCTTACCCGCCTCCACAGTCACGTGAGCCAATTCCTTAAAACTGATTCTCTCCCCTCCACCACCCCCCACATATTCTATTGGTCCTGTTTCCCTGAAGAATCCTCATACAGGAGAGCTAAATGATAAAAAGATAATGGCAGATGCCAGACCCAGAAAAGCACATCCTGTGATTCCATTCATATAAAATTAGAGAAAAGGCAAACCTAAGTTATAGTGGGAGGAAAGTTATGACCAACCTAGACAGCATATTACAAAGCAAAGATATTACTTTGCCAACAAAGGTCTGTCTCGTCAAGGCTATGGTTTTCCCAGGGGTCATGTATGGACGTGAGAGTTGGACGTGAAGAAAGCTGAGCACCGAAGAACTGATGCTTTTCAACTGTGGTGTTGGAGAAGACTCTCAAAAGTCCCTTGGACTGCAAGGAGATCCAACCAGTCCATCCTAAAGGAGGTCGATCCTGGGTGTTCATTGGAAGGACTGATGTTGAAGCGGAAACTCCCAATAGTTTGGCCACCCGATGCGAAGAGCTGACTCATTTGAAAAGACCCTGGTGCTGGGAAAGATTGAAGGCAGGAGGAGAAGGGGGTGACAGAGGATGAGATGGTTGGACGGCATCACTGACTCCATGGACATGAGTGTGAGTAAACTCTAGGAGTTGGTGATGGACAGTCGCAAAGAGTCGGACACGACTGAGCGACTGAACTGAACTGACTGAACTGCAGCTATAGTGAACTGAAAGTAGACCTCTCAGGGCTGGAGCTGGGAAAGTGGACTGCAGATGGGCGCAGGCAAATCATGGGGATGCTGGAATGAGGTGGGAGTGTGTGCATTTGGTAAAACCTATTGAATTGTATCATTAAAAATGGGGGTAATTGATCCTGGGACAACTGGATGTCCCCACGCAAAAGAACAAAATTGGATCTTTCCCTCACATTATACACAAAAATTAGCTCAAAATGAATCATAAGCCTAAATATAATAGCCAAAACTGTAAAACTCATAGAAGAAAATATGGTGTATATTTGTGACCTCAGTTCAGTTCAGTCGCTCAGTTGTGTCCGACTCTTTGCAACACCATGAATTGCAGCACGCCAGGCCTCCCTGTCCATCACCAACTCCTGGAGTTCACTCAGACTCACGTCCATTGAGCCGGTGATGCCATCCAGCCATCTCATCCTCTGTCATCCCCTTTTTCTCCTGCCCCCAATCCCTCCCAGCATCAAAGTCTTTTCCATTGAGTCAGCTCTTCGCATGAGGTGGCCAAAGTACTGGAGTTTCAGCTTTAGCATCATTCCTTCCAAAGAACATCCAAGGCTGATCTCCTTCAGAATAGACTGATTGAATCTCCTTGCAGTCCAAGGCACTCTCAAGAGTCTTCTCCAACACTACAGTTCAAAAGCATCAATTCTTCAGTGACCAATCCTTACACAGTGTGATAGCTACAGCAGAAAAGAAAAAAAAAAAAAAAACAGGTAAATGGGACTTTTTCACAATTAAAAACTCTAAAGAATGCTATCAATAAAGTGAAAGGACAGCCAACAGAATGGGGAAGATATTTGCAAGCCTTGTATCTGATAAAAGACTTATACTTTGAACGTGCAAAGAACCACTACAACTTAATGATGAAGAGACAATTAATCCAACCAGAAAGTGGGCAAAGGATCTCAGTAGACTTGTCTCCAAAGATAGACAAAGGGCCAATAAGCACATGAAAAGATATCCAACATCACTAACCATGGGATTGTGTGCTGTGTGTTAAGTCACTTCAGTCATGTCCAACTCTTTGCCATCCTACGGACTGTAGCCCTCCAGGCTCCTCTGTCCATGGCATTCTCCAGGCATGGGTTGCCACGCCCTCCTCCAGGGGTCTTCCCAATCCAGGGATCGAACCCAAGTCTCTTATGTCTCATGCATTGGTAGATGGGTTCCTTACGACTAGAATCACCTGGGAAGCCCAACCATGGGATTTGGGAAATGTATATCAAAAGCACAATCAGATACCACTTCATGCCCACTAGGATGAGTATATTTTAAAAGACTCATAATAATAAATGTTGGTGGGGATGTGGAGAAATTGGAATATTCCTACATTTCTGGTGGGACAATGAAACAATTCAACTGTTTTGGAAAGTTGTCTGGCAGTTGCTAAAAGGTTAAACACAGGGGTTAACATATGACTCAACAATTCTACCTCTAGGCCTATGCCCAAGAGACATTGAAACATATGTCCATACAAAAACATGTACACAAAGTTTGTAACAGCTTTATTCATAATAACCAAGATGTGGAAACAACTCAAAGAATGAATGGCCAAGCAGATGTGGTACGTCTATTCAATGGAATAGTATTTGCCAGTAAAAAAGAATGAAGTACTCATACATGCTACAAAGTAGATGGACCTTAAAAACATGCCAAGTGAAAGAGCATAGGCGGAAAATGTCACATATGATTCCTCGTATATGCCCAGAACAGGCAAACCCATGGCAGCAAAAAGCAGGTTAGTGGCTGTCTAGGTATGAGAAGAGGGCATTGGAAGAAGTGGGGAGCGACTGCTAATCTGGGTGGGCTATGTGGGAAAAGGGACCAATGAAATGTTCTAGAATTGGTTGTGGTGATGATCGTAAAACTATATAAATACGCTGAAAAACGCTGAAGTGTACACTTTAAATGGGTGAATTGTACAGCGTAATATGTAAATTATGTCTCAATAAAGCTGTTTTTAAAAAGTGCATTTTCTCTGCTGATTGGTGATGTTGGACACATTTCCGTTTACGTGTTGGCTATTTGTATGTCTTCTTTGAAAAAACACGTTCTGTTTCTCTGTCCCTTTTTAAATGGATTGCTGTTTTTGCTACTGATTCGTACGTGTTCTTTATATATCAATATATTGGATTTTAGGTCTTCCCAGGTGACACTAGTGGTAAAGAACCCACTTGCCAATGCAGGAGATGTAAGAGACGTGGGTTCAATCCCTGGGTTGGGGAGATTGCCCCTGGAGGAAGGCATGGCAACCATGGTTGCCTGGAAAATCCCATGGGCAGAGGAGCCTGGCAGGCTATAGTCCACAGAGTTGCACAGAGCCAGACATGACTGAAACCATTAGCATGCATGCTTACTGGGTATTAGGCCCTTATCAGAATTTGCAAATTTTTCTCCTATTCCATAGACTGCCTTTTAACTTTGTCGATGGTTTCCTTTGCTGCACAGAAGCTTTTTGACTTGATACAATCCCACTTTGTTTATTTTTGCTTTAATTGCATTTGCTTTTGGTATAAAATCCAAAAAATTATTGTCAAGACTGATGTCAAGAGCTTACTCCCTATGTTTTTTTTCTGGGATTTTTATGGTGTTAGGTCTTAGACTTAAGTCTTTCATCCATTTTAAGTTAATTCTTGGGTGTGTGGCATAAAATAGGATTTCCGTTTCTTTTACATGTGGACATCTGATTTTCCCAGCACTATGGTATATTCTTTTCTTCTTTGTCATAAATTATTGACCACATACAAATAAACTGCTTGGGTTTCTTTCTGGGCTGTCTATTCTTTTCCATTGATTTATGTGTCTGGCTTTCTGACAATACCATACTTCTTTTTTGATTACTATAGCTTCACAATATACTTTGAAATCAATGAGTGTGATGCTTCCAGCTTTGTTCTTTTTTCTCAAAGTTACTTTGGTTATTTGGGGTCTTTTGTGATTTCATGCACATTTTAGAATTTTTTCCTATTCCTGTGAAAATGCCGTTAGAATTTTGATAAAATTGCATTTAATCTGTAGATTGCTTCCACTAACCATCAAGGAAATGCACATGAAAATCACAAGGAGATATCGCTTTTCCTCTATTAGGACGGCTTTCACCAAAAAGACAAGAGGTGGCAAGTGTTGTTGAGGAAGTGGAGGAAAGGGAACCCTTGCACACTGTTGGTGAAAATAGAAATTGGTGTAGCCACTGTGGGTGGAAAACAGTGTGGAGTTTCCTCAAAAAACTAGAAAGAAGATGACCTTATGATCAAGCAAGTCCACTTCTGGGTGTCTGTGCAAAGGAAATGAAAACAGGATATTGAAGAGATATCTGTCTCCTGGTGTTCACTGCAGCAGTAGTTACAACAGCCGTGATTTAGAAATAACCTAAAGGTCTGTCAGCAGATGAATGCATAAATAAGGTTTGGTGAATTTCATATATATGTATGTATATGTATACACACACACACACACACACACACACACAGTGGGATATTGTTCAGCCATGAGAAAGAAGGAAAGCCTATCATTTGCAACAACGTGAATGCATCTCAATGGCTTTATGCTAATTCAGCCAGACAAAGGTAAATCCTGCATGCTATCACTTATATGTGGAGTCCCCTCAGAAAGAAGTCAGATTCAATGAAACAGAGCAGAATGGTGGTTGTCAGGGGCTGGGGGAAAGAGGGAGGGGGTAGGAAAAATGTGTAACTTTTAGTTATAAGATGAGCTATAACATAAGATGAGTTTATATCTTATATATAAGGTGATATATAGCAATATAATAATATGATATATATATTATACATTATACAATATAAGATGAGTTTAGTTATAAGATGAGTTGTAAAGTTATAATAACTTTTGGTTACAAGATGAGTAGGATCTGAGGATCTAAGGTATATCATGGTGAATATGGTTGATAACCCTGTATCACATAATTAAAATTTGCTAAGTGAGAAGAACTTAAAAGTTTTGTGTTCTCACCAAAAAGAAAAAAAATAAAAAGACAAATATGTGAGGGGATGGCTGTGATAATTAACTTGATGCAGAGAACCCTTTTACCAGGTACCCATATCAAACAACAGATGTGCACTCTAAATATCTTCACAATTTTGTGTGTCAATTATACAACAAAGCCGAAAAAAAAAAAGAAAAGAGAAAATGAGTGAGTTCTGTTGTATACTAACTGAACGTCAATCAAGGGGTGTGTGTGTGTGTGTGTGTGTGTGTACGCTGTGTGTTGTTGCCATGGTCATTTTCAGATGAAGGAACAGAAAACTGTGGCCCAGAGATGCTCAGTGTCCAGTGACCTGCCCCAGGGACCCAGGTCCCTGCTGAGCCTTGCATGAACGGAAAGTTTCCAGGTCAGCAGGCTTTGGTAGGGATACCAGGGTTCTGGTACATGAACGATGGCAGCCACCTCAGACACAAAGCTGCTGGGGGCAGGAGAGACCCAGGAACCACTTGCAAGGGAGAGACCTACAGAAGGCAGCTGTCTGGGGGCTGCTAAGAGCTCTGTGAGCCGCGGGGAGTGTCCATGTGAGGCTGCAGGGACGCAGTGCTTGTGAAGGGAGGGTGTGTGCTTAAGCTGTTATTATCAAGGCTGCACACATGCCAGGCCCAGCAAGAAGACTTTCCTGAATAACGTCATCTGGGTCTATACTCACAGCCCCCTGTACCGCTGCTCCCCTGTGTCGCAAGGGAGGTAACGAGGGTCAGGAGCCTTGTCCAAGGTCACTAGTTATACTGCCCGCCTGTCACTCCCAGGGCACGAGCCAGGGCCGGAGATGATCCTTTTCCTCCTGGTGCCCAGAAGGCCTCCCACCCCTTGGCCTTCAATCTGCTCGAGGCCACGCCTCTCGGATCTTACACATCCTTGGCCAGGCCCGTGGGAGGCGTTTCCATCCCAGATCTGTGTATAAAGGCTGTTTTCCCAGAATCTCCAGGCCATCCAAGACAAGGGACTTGTCCTTTCACAGGATGGCCAGTGTCTTGGCCTGGGGTGATGCCAGCCCCATAGGCCATGGGCCCCATAGGCCATGGGCCCCATGCTGAGACCTGGGTTAGAGTCCTGGCCCTATTTCTGAGTTGCTCTGTGACCCATTCGTTGGTCATCACTACCCCTCTCTTCCCCTTGGATTCTCATTTCTAAAACAAGGATTAGACAAGTTGATTGAAGATCTCTGCAGCCCCTGATGCTGTGTGGGTCCCAAGCAAGGTCAGCCTAGGAGAAGGGACACAGGAAGGGAAAGTCTGTACCCACAGCCTGTCTGGTGGGTAGAGTCTCAGTGGAGGTGGGGTGTGCTGATGAACTGAGCCTCAGTTGGCTATGTTAACTCACCTTGACCTTGGTGACAAGGCAGCATTGGATTTTGTAAGCTTGAGTTTCCCTTGGTTGAGCCCCTGTGGATGCAGCTTCTGAGGCCATCCAGGTGGAGGCTTCTGGTTGAAAGCGTTGCTGTCGCTGGCTTCCACTGGTCCAGGGAACACTTGGCCTGGGGAGACTTCCCGCCACCATAGCTATTTTGAAAGAGCTTCTTTCTCCCTGTGGATCTTCCTGATTTAGGACGTCAGCTCTTTCCTCCTGCTGTCTGGACAAAGCAAGTGGGGTTTTGGAGACTCAAGAGGCAATGTGATGGTGTGACCCTTCGCCAATGCCGTTGCTGCCTGGCCAGGGGCTCAGAAGCTGCACTAGGACTTATTCCTGTGTTAAACTCATGTTCAGGGGTTTGAGTTCCGTGACACATTTCTCTCCAGAGTAAGGGAAGAGAATCCAGGCAGAGATATTTACAAGGCCAGAGAGAGATGGGGTTGGGGGGAAAAGAGCAGGGAAAAGAGTGAGAGAGAAAGAAAAAAGAGAGAAAGAGAGACAGACAGAGACAGGCAGAGAGGCTGTCTCTAAACGCTGAGGCATCTGGACAGAAGTCTTAGAGCAGAGAGACTGATGCAGGTGGGGTTGTGCAGGTCGGGGGAGGTTGAGAAGAATCCATTCCGGGTATGAATCCTGACTTTACCTTTTCTGGTTGTCTTGGATAAAATGAAATCACTGGGTTTTTGTGAGGATTAAAATTTAAGGTATGTAATTTTCATATCAGTGCCTGGCATATGGATGGCACTTAAGCAATGTTCCTTCTGGACACCCTTTATCATGGTTTCCTCTTTAGAGAGACTGCTTTCCCCTTTGGGGTCTGAGGCCTGGCACTCGGCCCAGAGACTGACCCATAAATGTCAACAGCTGAAGGAGCTCAGTAGCAGGCGGTGTCCTCCCAGGAGCGCCAGGCTGTGCATGCGTAGGGCAGCTACTTCGGGTGCAAAGCTGGTTGAAGATCTTCGGCTCGTGCAAGACCCTTGTATGTATCATTGCACCCAGATCTCTTTCTTAGCTATAGCCCAGGCCTCTGTTAGCCCCTCTAGGTGCGCTGCAGAGCCTCTCCCCCTCTATTTGACTCCCTGAGCTGGCAGTCTAGTTACCACGGAAACCAGTGGTTTCACATAGGACAAAGCACAGGGAAACTCGGCATTAGACAGAAACTTGCAAACACATTATGTAACAGAAAAAAAAGAGAGTCTGGGAGGCAGAGTGCAATAAAGGCTTCATTGCCACTTGTTTAAGGAAAAGAAAACAACCTCCACAGTCCCCAGCTGAAAGGGGTTTCATTATCACATTTCTATTTTCTCTTTTAATTTCTTTCCCTGTTGAGGGCTTCCCCCCCTCCCCCGCTTTCAGGCAGACCTAGCAAACCACAGTCCAGGAGCGCTGCTGAACACATTGCCAGCTCTGCAGGCTTACTGTTCTTCTCACACGTCCTGTCATGTAAGTGTCTTCTCGCTCAGAGTCTTTGAAGCTTCCTGAGCATCCCTGATTGCACAGGTATCATCAACCCTGCTTTTACTTCCTAATGTCAGGACAAGGTAGAGCCAGAGAACAGAGGTATCCTCACCAACTCTCCAAGAACTGTAGTCCTCCTGCTGATGGCAGTCCCTCTTAGGCTTACTTGGTTTCTTAATTCTAAAATCCTTGGATGATGGGAGACTTCTACTTTTAGCCAAGAGAGTGTAAGAGATTCAGAACTGCCCTCGGGTTGAAAACATTAAAAAAAAAAAAAAACTGGACAAAATATACGAAACAACTGTTTTTCGAACGTTGGACAGAAGATGATGTAGGACTGTGAATCTCAAGGGAAGAAGGGAAACAAATGAGGTGAGCCCTTTGATAGCCCAGCAAAATGCCTGGAGGCACTTTTCAGGGAGCAGAACAAGAGGGCAGGAATCTGAACGGAGCCCAGCTGTTCTTGCTGACTAGACAGACAGAGACTGGAGTCTGTGGAAGATGAAGTCATTAGCACTTGCAGGACTTAACACAGAGAGTAGAAAGTAGGAGGGAGTGAGGGTGGAGGAGGGAGAGAGAGGGAGCTGCGGCCATCTATAGAGGGGTAATCCCAATATCCGGCAGAACACCGGTTTGCGAATGTGTGGGGTGAAACCCCATGCAGAGGGGATAAGTATCCCTGGAAAGCAGTAGGCAGAGAAATTCCCAGAGCTCAGAGAAGGCTGGGAGTAGGTTATATCCCCACTATCCAGAGTGGCTAGACCTCAAAATACATACAGCATCAGATAGAGTCTTCAGAAATACTTAATAATAGAACTAAATTAACCTTAGACTGGAAGGANGGATAAGTATCCCTGGAAAGCAGTAGGCAGAGAAATTCCCAGAGCTCAGAGAAGGCTGGGAGTAGGTTATATCCCCACTATCCAGAGTGGCTAGACCTCAAAATACATACAGCATCAGATAGAGTCTTCAGAAATACTTAATAATAGAACTAAATTAACCTTAGACTGGAAGGAATGATGCTAAAGCTGAAGCTCCAGTACTTTGGCCACCTCATGCGAAGAGCTGACTCGTTGGAAAAGACTCTGATGCTGGGAGGGATTGGGGGCAGGAGGAGAAGGGGACGACCGAGGATGAGATGGCTGGATGGCATCACTGACTCGACGGGCGTGAGTCTGAGTGAACTCCGGGAGATGGTGACGGACAGGGAGGCCTGGCGAGCTGCAATTCATGGGGTTGCAAAGAGTCAGACACGACTGAGCGACTGAACTGAACTGAAACACTTCCCTGGACTCACCCCAACGAGGCTTTAAAAGCAAGACTCAGAAGGGTCAAACTGATCTCAAATGCCTTAACTTCATGCCTCAATATTCGTTAAAGAAATACAATAAAATCTAGCACCCCTAAACATAAAATTGACTATGTTCAACATCCAATATGGTCCATTGCCCCAGAGGAAAATTAACCAACTGAAACAGATCTGAAAATGACAAAGATAATGAAATTAGCAAGTGGAGATGTTAAAACATGTATTAAAATTTGCTCCATATATTCAAGAAGATAGAGGAAGACATGAATATAGGATGAGAAATGAAAAATACAAAAAGACACAAACGAAGCTTCTAAAGATGAAACGTGCAATATATGGGATGAAAAATGCACTGAGTGGAACTGGGAGCAGGTTGGAAACGGCAGAAGAAAAAATCAGTGAAACTTAAGATAAAGCAATACAAGCTTAAATATAGCACAGATTTGTAAAAGATTTAAGAAAGAGAAGCAGAGAGAGGAGAGGGTACACTGGCAGCCTATGGAACCATATTAAGCAGCCTAACTTTTATGAAGTAGAGACCCAGAGGAAGAGAGAAGAGTGATGGAAATAGAACACAAATAGCATGATGGTAGATTTAAATTCAAACACATTGGCAATTACTTTAACTGTACGTGGGTTAAATGACCCAGTTAAATGGAGACATGGTCATTTTGTCCAAAAAAAAAAAAAAAAAAGAAACCAAGACTTGGTTTTATGCTGCCTTCAAGAAGCCATTTTGAATATACTCAGATTAAAAGTAAACAGTGGAAAAAGATATATTATACAAACACTTATCACAAGAAAGTTGGAGCAAACATATCAATATTAGACAAGGTAGACTTCAGAGCAAGGAATGTTAACAAGGCAGTTCATCAGGACACAATAATCCTATATGTGCATTTAAGAGAGTCTCAAAATGCACGAAAATAAAACTAATAGAATTGAAAGGGGCCAGAATGAAAGCTACATTTATAACTAGACATTTCAGTACTCCCAACTTAGCAGCTAAACAACTCTTAGCAACTGATAGACAAGTAAACACAAAGTCAGCAAGAATATAGATCTGAGCAACACTATTAAAACTGACTAACCGACCTTTGTAAAATACACCACCCAACAATATCAGAACACACATTCCTTTCAACTGAACATGGAATGTTCACCAAGATCAACCGTATACTGGGTCATAACACAGGTCTCAGTACAGTTAAGAAGATCTAGATCATGTGAAATTTTCTCCCTGACCACATCTCCAAACGTTTCAGAATTCAAAAACACATTTCTAAAGACTTCATGGATCAAAGAAGAAGCAAATATAAAAATATTTAAAGCTGAATGGAAATGAAAATTCCCATTGATATTATGTCAGTATTTGTGGAATGTAGCTAAAGTAATGTGTCGAGTGACATGTATAGCAAGAAACGACTATGTCACAAAGCACGAAAGATCTCAACTCGGAGATTTGAGCTTCCAACTTAAGAAGCTAGAAGAGAAAAAAAGCACAAACTAAGTGCAAATAGGCAGATGCTAGAAAATACTAAGGATAAGAGCAGAAATCAATGAAATTGGAGAAATGAAAACATATGGTCACAGAAACACTTGTATGCAAATATTAATAGAAGCTTTATTTATATTAGCCCCAACTGGGACCAACACAAATAACCGCTAATAGGCTTCCCTGGCGGCTGAGTAAAGCATAGTGTATCCGTAAAATCAGATGCTGTGCTCTGCTTAGTCGCTCAGTCGTGTCCAAATCTTTGCGATCCCGTGGACTGTAGCTCACCAGGCTTCTCTGTCCATGGGATTTTCCAGGCAACAATACTGGAGTGCGTTGCCATGTCTTCATCCAGGGGATTTTCCTGATCTAGGGATTGAACCTGTATCTGCTGTGTCTCCTGCATTGAAGGAGGATTCCTTATGTGCTGAGCCATCGGGGAGGCCCAAACGGGGTGCTGCTTAACAGTAAAGTTGGATGAATTACTGGTATATGCAAGACAGAGATGAATCTCAAAACTGTTATGCTAAGAAGGTAGTCCCCAAAGGGTATAGGCTGCTTGCATTTATATGGTATTTAGGAGAAGTTAAAACTGTAGCGATAGATCAGTGGGTGCCATGGGCTGAAGAGGGCAGGGGCCTTACTGCAAAGGAATAAGGGGACACACGGAGGTAAAGGAAATGACTAACCATTGGTAGCAGTTACATGACTCTTTGTCAAAACTCATTGAATGGGACACTTAAAATTGGTGAATTTTATTATTTGCTCACTAAACCTGAACAATACTGATTTAAGAAATCCTATAATGGTGAATCGGAGAAGGCAATGGCACCTCACTCCAGCGTTCTTGCCTGGAGAATCCCAGGGACGGAGGAGCCTCGTGGGCTGCCGTCCTTGGGGTCACACAGAGTTGGACACGACTGAGCAACTTTCCTTTCACTTTTCACTTTCATGCATTGGAGAAGGAAATGGCACCCCACTCCAGTGTTCATGCCTGGAGAATCCCAGGGACGGGGGAGCCTGGTGGGCTGCCGTCTATGGGGTCGCACAGAGTAGGACATGACTGAAGCAACTTAGCAGCAGCATAATGGTGAATCTGGAAGAAATCTTGGAGACTTTCTAGTCTAACGCACTCATTTTAGAAGAGGTGGCAGTGACCAGGGAAGTGGATGGGGCCAGGAGTGTCAGGAAGATCTCGGACAAGGCATGTAGAGAGGGTGACAAAGACCCATTTGGCTGGCGCGTGGGGGTGGGGGAAGGGGGCCATGGGCTGGATGGTGTGGGAGGCAAGGCAGGTCACGTGGGGAGGGGACCGAGAGCCCCAAACGTCAGACTGCTGTTGGTGCTGTGACTTCTTGGTGCCAACTAGGTAAGAGAGGAATCCCTCTGGATCGGGAGGGCCAGAGTCACCTGCCTCCGCTGGGCTGCCCGATTAGGAAAAGAGGGCAGATGAATCAGGGAATGGTACCAGAGCACACAGCCTGGGGAGCAGATGCCACTCCCTCTAGTAACCTCTCAGCCAAATGCCCGCATGCAGGGCACGGCAGTGAAGCAGGCTTGTGAATGCCTGGTGACGTCACCTGCACAAGCGTCGCTCAGCGGCGACAACAGGTTTCTGCACAGTCACTCCATCTATCCCTACTCAGCTGCCGTCGCTCCTGTGGGGTGTGGCGTGTAGCTGAACCCCTGCGCTTGCACTCCGGTTCTTTGTCTCCCAAGTGTACATCTCCCCATTCACATGGCCAGTAAGAGTAGTTCTGGCAAACACACAGCACTGTGTGAACTCTTCAAGGCCTGCCTCTATGGCACGTGTCCCTTTTAGCAGGGGTCCCCAGCCTCCAGCTCTGAGGCTTCCCTCGTAGCTCAGCTGGTAAAGAATCCGCCTGCAATGCAGGAGACCCCAGTTTGATTCCTGGGTCGGGAAGGTCCCCCCTGGGGAAAGAGATAAGGTGGGATAGGCCGCCCACTCCAGTGTTCTTGGGCTTCCCTTGTGGCTCAGCTGGTAAAGAATCCGCCTGCAATGAGGGAGACCTGAGTTCGATCCCTGGGTTGGGAAGATTTCCTGGAGAAGGTGAAGGCCACCCACTCCAGTATTCTGGCCTGGAGAATTCCATGGACTGTATAGCCCATGGGGGTCACAAAGAGTCAGACGCGACTGACCTTCACTTTCACTTTCTTTCCAACCTCCTGGCAATGGACGAGTACCTCCTGTCAGATCAGTGGCGGCATTAGATTAGAAATAAAGTGTTCAATAAATGTAATGCACTTGAATCATCCCTAAACCATCCCGTATCCCCACCTCCACATCTCCACCTCCGACCTTCACCTCCTATCCTCTGATCTTCCATGAAATTGGACCCTGGTACCCAAAAGGTTGGGGACTGCTGTCTTATAGAGTCTCCCTGCAGCGTGCTTAGCTAACGTCTGCCCCTCTAGGAGCATAACAACATTCCTGGTCACACATTCCCTACACCAGAGCGCCCCTCCTACCGTGTACATCCTAGCTGCTTCCTCCTTTCTTCATGACATACACAAACTAGAGGTTTCCCTATAAACTCCCTTCATGGCAGACATTGTGCTGTGAAAATCCAGTGTGTAACAGTGGTAAATAATCTGCCTGCCAATGCAGGAGACACAAGAGCCTCGGGCCCGATCTTTGGGTTGGAAAGTTCCCCTAGAGCAGAGCATGGCAACCCACTCCAGTATCCTTGCCTGGAGCATCCCCGTGGACAGAGGAGCCTGGTGGGCTATAGTCCATGGGGTCACACAGAGTCGGCCTCGACTGAAGCGACTCAGCCCCACACGTCAAGCACAACACAGATTAGTTTCCCTTTTCAATCAGAAGCCGTTTATTCTTTTGAAAAAGCAGCCAGTGCCTCAGTTTGCTCATCACTGCCAACGAATGTTTGAAGAGTCTTTCTCTTCTCTTCTCCCAGATCTGCCCACAGATATCAGCCTCTGTTCCAGGAGCTGAATCTGGGGGGTGAAGGGGGGCAGGCAAGGGAGGTCTCAGACACCCTCACTCTCACCTTGGTCCATATTCCAGGTTCCCTGGTCTCAGGAGAGATGCCAGCCTAGGGTCCAGAGTTCTCTCTCTGCTTTAGCTGCAGTAGGAAGAAAAAATTCAGGACCACAAGCCTCTAGGTAGATGCTCAATAGAACCATGGAAACCAGTTTTCCAGGATTTCCCCAGGTGGGCTTTCTACCAACTCATAACAGGCAGGAAGGCCTCACTACATACAGTTCCAGCCATCAGACAGTCCCTTGCCCTTTTATGTCAGCTGCCTGGGGAGACAGGGGTCTTCTCAGGGAGAGCTGGGCCAGACTCTGCTGTCTGAAGACCAGATCTAAGGTGAATGGTCCCCATAGGGTTGGTCTGTGTGAATTCGTTTATCAATTTAGCCAAGATTTACTGAGTACCTAGTATGTGTCAGGCAGTACTCAAGATGTGAGTATACAGCAGTGAAAAGAACACATGCAAAAATCTCTGCATGAATGGAACTTCCATTGTAATGAGGGGGAGAGAGAGAGAGAGAGGAAACCGATACATCAGCAGTTGTCAGCTGACAATTTAAGAGCTCTGGGGAAAAAACAGATCAACGGGGACTTCCCTGGCAGTGCGGTGGTTAAGACTCTGTGCCTCGATTGCAGCCGTCACAGGTTTGATTCCTGGTCGGGTAACTAAGGCATGCTGCATGGTACAGCCAAAAAATTAAATAGAAAATAATTAATGTGTAAAAAAAATGGATCAAAGTAAGGCAGGGTACTATTGTTCTTAACAGAGTGGTCAGAGATGCCTTACCCAGGAGCTGACATTTGAGCAGGGCTGGAATTAATAGAAGCAGCGTGTCAAGCTAGTGTCGTAGATAATAATATTCCAGATATAAGAAACAGCAATTGCAAAGGTCCTGGAATCACAGCCTGCCTGGAATATTTGAGGAACAGCATGCGGGCTAGTGTGTCTGGAATGAAGTGAGCAAATAGAGTGTAATAGCTACTCCCTGTCTAATTCTGAAGGAGATCAGCCCTGGGATTTCTTTGGAAGGGATGATGCTAAAACTGAAACTCCAGTACTTTGGCCACCTCATGCGAAGAGTTGAGTCATTGGAAAAGACTGATGCTGGGAGGGTTTGGGGGCAGGAGGAGAAGGGGACGACAGAGGATGAGATGGCTGGATGGCATCACTGACTTGATGGGCGCAAGTCTGAGTGAACTCCGGGAGTTGGTGATGGACAGGGAGGTCTGGCGTGCTGCAATTCATGGGGTCGCAAAGAGTCAGACATGACTCAGCGACTGAACTGAACTGAACTGAACTGAACTGAATCCGTCATCAACTCCTGTGAAGTATACCTCTAAGATACACCCCAAATCTGTCCATTTCTCTCTCCTTCTAGTGCTACCCCTGAATTCAAGCTACTATTCTGTCTCACTGGACCAGGCTCTCCGCCTCCACTCACCCCTCCCCCTTCCATCCAACCTGCAAGCAAGAGCCGCGGTGATCTCAGAGAGACGTTCTTTGTAAATTGGATTATCTTTCATCATCTTTCATTTCCTCCCTGGGAGAACCAGATACCCTTTGCGATATGGATTTCCAGCGCCTTCCGTTAGAGTAGACACAGTGTATTTCCTTGTCCTGTTGATGATGGGCTTGGTCGGGTGCCTTGCTTTCGCCAATGGAATGCTAATGGACATGATGAAAATTGCACAATGGCTTTAAATGAGCTTGCGTGGTTTGGCTTGCTCTTTTATGTATCTACTGCCTTCCATGAGGAGAGCATACCTTAGTAAATAAACAGTGGTCCCAGAAGGAGAAATGTATGGAAAAGACCTAAAATAAGATCGTTTGTGTGAACTATAGGCACGCCAGCTGACTTGTAGACTCAGTGAGATAGAAAATTCACTTGTTGAGAGCCACTGAGATTTGAGAGGTTGTTTGTTATGGAGCAATATTGTGGCAATAGCTGACATTCATTTGTCATTATATTTAATATTTAAAACAAGGTCCGAACTCTATACCATGGACTACATGCCATATATTATCTGACTCTGCCCTGCCCACCTCTCAGATCTCATCGCATGCCATCCTCTCTGCCTTACACGTGACATTTCAGCCACTTCAGCCTTAGTTCATCTCCTGAACACCCTGCTGAATGTGACTCCCACCTCAAGCCTTTGAACACGCTGTTCCCTCTCTGCCTAGAACTCTCCTTTCACAGATTTCTACATGGTTGACTCTTGTTTTTCAAGTCTCTGTTTGAAGGTCTCCATCTTAGAGTAAGCAGACAACCAAAAATTGCTCTGGATTGCTCTGTTTTCTTCTTGTTTCTTATTGCAATTTACTATATCCTACTATTTGCTGAAATCACTTTTTAAAATTATGTTAAAAAATAAAATTATGCTGGCTTGTTTATGGCCTTTTTATCTCCTCAAATATGTAAACTACATGGGAACAGTGGCAATGTTATGTTCAACTTTTATGTCCAGTGCCTACTAGAATGCCCCAAAAAAGTTAGCTCTTGAAGATATAATTAAAATTTATAAGCCCCTAGCAACACTGAAGAAGGGGAAGAGAGAAAGCACAAATACTGCTATCTGAAATGAAAAAGGGACATCATTACACATCTTAGACACTTAAAAATAAATGAGGATATCTTGACCAGTTTTATGCCAATGAATATAAAAATTCTAAAGAAATGAACAATTCCATGAAAAACACAGCTTACCAAAATGGACACAAAAAGAAACAGAAAATTTACATAGTGCCATAGCTATTCAAGACTGAATCCATAATTAAACATTTTTTTTACCAATGAAACTACATGCTCATATGGCACCACAGTGGAATTCTTCCAAACATCTAAGGAGGAAGTACAAACTCTTCCAGGGACTAGAAAAAAAAAAGAGAGAGAGAGAGAGAGAGAGAGAGAGCACTTCTCAGCTTGCTTTATGAGGTCAGCATGACTTTGATACCCAAACTCAATAAAAACATTGCATAATGGATAAAACATCACATCATGTGTTACATAAAATGGACAATACATCACACCCAGTTGGCTTTATTCCAGGGCTATATCTATTGAGATGATTCTGTAGTTCCCTTTCTTTTCTTTGCTCTCTTAATATTATAAATTATAATATTATATGTTATAAAGATTAAACCAACCTTGCATTCCTGGAATAAGCTGAGACTCAGAGAAGAGTCAATCCCACACGGCCTCACAGCTTCACTGCCTCCTCTCAGTCTCCCCTGGTTCACTCTGCTGCAGTCATGTGGCCTCCCACTGCCCCAGGAGAGACACTGCGCTTCCCGATCCTCTCCCTGGACGGCCTTTCTCCCAGATAACTACCTGCCAAGCTCCTTCACTTCCTTTTCTCAGAAGCCACCTTCTCAGTGAGGCTTTCCTGACTACACTATCTAACATGTCTATCCCTCTCCACTCCTGATAATTTCTAGCCCTCTTTATTGCTTCATTTTCTTTTTTATCCTTAGTACATAACATACTATGCATTTTATTCATTTTGTGCAATGGTGTATTTTTCACGTCAGTTTCACTGAGCCATGGAATGTCCAGAGACCTGGTGAAATGTTATATATGGGCATGTCTGTGACAGCGTTTCTGGAAGAGAGGAGCATTTGAATTGGCAGATTGAGGAAAGCACTTGGTCCTTTCCAACATGGATGGGCATCATCCAATTCATTGAGGGCCTGGATAGAATAAAAGGTGGAAGAAAGTTAAATTTACTCTCCACCTGATTGTTGAGTTGGAACACTGATTGCCTTCTGCCCTTAGAGGTCCTGGTTCTCAGACCTTCAGACTCCGACTGGGATCTACACCACGGACTCCCTGGCTTTCTGGGCTGTGCACTGTAACACCAGCTCTCCTGGGTCTCCAATTTCAAGATTGTAGATCATAGAACACCTCAACCTTCATGGCATGTGCCAATAATTTATAAGAAATTTTGTTTTATATATAGCAATTTTTATTATATGTATAATACATTTTGTTAATATATATATTACATATAAGTTTGGTTCTGGGCTTCCCAGGTGGCACAGTGGTAAAGAATCTGCCTGCCAAAACAGGAGATGTAAAGGCCATGGTTTCGATCCCTGGGTCCGGAAGAGCCCCTGAGTAGGAAATGGAAACCCACTTCAGTATTCTTGCTTGGAAAATCTCATGGAAAGAGGAGTCTGGTGGGCTACATTCTCTCCGTGGTTGCTGTCTCTCCATGGTTTAAACTACATTTGGTTCTGCCTTCTCTGAAGGACACTGATGAATACATTTCACCTATTGTACATGTTCTCAAAGTAGAATAAAACCTCCACGAGTGATTTTTGTCTGATTTTGCACTGCTGTATTTTCAGCATCTAGAACAGTGCCTGACACATAGTAGCCCTCTTAATAAATACTAACTGAATGAATGAGTGAACAAAAGAATATTCTCAGTGTCCACAGCAAGACATACATTCAGTAAACACTTACTAAGGACTTATTACTTTCCTCGGGGTACCAGGAATATATAGAATCAGGCCCTATCTCTCCCCTCCAGCATGGGGTTCTGGGTTGGGGTGAGAGAGACTCAGATTTAGAAACAATTCAACTCAATGGGTGAAACAGAGTGGATTTTCATGAGTTGAAGTAGTTATACTCTGTAAAGCCACCACAAACACCAAATTAAGGAATACTGGATCATTCCTCTAAGTGAAAATGCAGGGTTAGTTTCCTGCAGGCCTCTGGTCACAACATTTTTGTCAACATTCAATGTCTTATTTTATGTGTGTTTCTGTTTAAAGATACCCTATCTAGTATATACTGTTGATTTACTAACATTGTATTGAGGGTCAACAAAACTATAATTCATGTCTCAATGAAACATGTATCAGTTAGTTAGTTCAATTGCCCAGTCTTGTCCAACTCTTTGCAACCCCATGGACTGCAGCATGCCAGGCTTCCCTGTCCATCACTAACTCCTAGAGCTTACTCAAACTCATGTCCATCAACTTGGTGATGCGATCCAACCATTTCATCCTCTGTTGTCCCCTTCTCCTCCCACCTACAATCTTTCCCAGCGTCAGGGTATTTTCCAGTGAGTCATTTCTTTGCATCAAGTGGTTAAAGTATTGGAGTTTCAGCTTCAGCATCAGTCTTTCTAATGAATATTCAGGACTGATTTCCTTTAGGATGCTCTAGTTGGATTTCCTTGCAGTCCAAGGGACTCCCGAGAGTCTTCTCCAACAAAACTCTCAAGAGTCTTCTCCGGCTCTCAAAACCATCAATTCTTTGGCACTCAGCTTTCTTTATAGCCCAACTCTCACATTCATACATGACACTACTGGAAAAACCATAGCTTTAACTAGACGGGTCTTGTTGGCAAAGTAATATGCTGTCTAGGTTGATCATAACTTTTCTTTCAAGGAGCAAGTGTCTTTTAATTTCATGGCTGAAGTCACCATCTGCAGTGACTTTGGAGCCCCCCAAAATAATGTCTGTCACTGTTTCCATTGTTTCACCATATATTTGCCATGAAGTAATGGGACCAGATGCCATGATCTTCGTTTTCTGAATGTTGAATTTTAAGCCAGATTTTTCACTCTCCTCTTTCACTTTCATCAAGAGGTTCTTTAGTTCTTCTTCGCTTTCTGTCATAAGGTTAGTGTCATCTGTATATCTGAGGTTATTGATATTTCTCCTGGATATCTTGATTTCATCTTGTGCTTATCCAGCCCATCATTTTGCATGATGTACTCTGCATATAAGTTAAATAAGCAGAGTTACAATATACAGCCTTGACGTACTCCTTTCCCGATTTGGACCCAGTTTGTTGTTCCATGTCCAGTTCTAGCTGTTGCTTCTTGACCTGCATACAGATTTCTCAGGAGGCAGGTAAGGTGGTCTGGTATTCCCGTCTCTTTCAGAATTTTCCACAGTTTGTTGTGATCCACACCACAGTCAAAGGCTTTGACATAGTCAATAAAGCAGAAATAGATGTTTTTCTGAAACTCTCTTGCTTTTTCCATGATCCAGCGGATGTTGGCAGTTTGATCTCTGGTTCCTCTGCCTTTTCTAAATCCAACTTGAACATCTGGAAGTTCATGGTTCATGTACTGCTGAAGCCTGGCTTGGAGAATTTTAAGCATTACTTTGCTAGCGTGTGAGATGAGTGCAACTGTGCATTAGTTTGAGCATTCTTTGGCATTGCCTTTCTTTGGGACTGAAATGAAAACTGACATTTTCCAGTCCTGTGGCCACTGCTGAGTTTTCCAAATTTGCTGGCATATTGAGTAAAGCACTTAGACAGCATCATCTTTTAGGATTTGCAATAACTCAACTGGAATTCTATCACTTCCATTAGCTTTGTTCGTAGTGATGCTTTGATGCTTCCTAAGGCCCACTTGACTTCACATTCCAGGATGTCTGGCTCTAGGTGAGTGATCTTACCATCGTGGTTATCTGGGTCATGAAGATCTTTTTTGTATAGTTCTTCCATGTATTCTTGCCACTTCTTCTTAATAGTTTCTGCTCCTGTTAGGTCCATACCATTTCTGTCCTTTATTGTGCCCATCTTTGCATGAAATGTTCCCTTGGTATCTCTAATTTTCTTGAAGAGATGTCTAGTTTTTCCCATTCTCTTGTTTTCCTCTATTTCTTTCCATTGATCACTGAGGAAAGTCTTATTATCTCTACTTGTTATTCTTTGCAACTTTGCCTTCAAACAGGTGTATCTTTCCTTTTCTTCTTTGCCTTTCATGTCTCTTCTTTTCTCAGCTATTTGTAAGGCCTCCTCAGCCAACCCTTTTGCCTTTCTGCATTTCTTTTTCTTGGGGGTGGTCTTGATCACTGCCTCCTGTGCAATGTCATGAGCCTCTGTCCATTGCTCTTCAGGCACTCTATCAGCTCTAATCCCTTGAATCTATTTGTCACATCCACTGTATAATCATAAGGGATGTGATTTAGATCATACCTGAATGGTCTACTGGTTTTCCCTACTTTCTTCAATTTAGATCTGAATTTGACAATAAGGAGTTCATGATCTGAGCCATGGTCAGTTCCTGGCCTTGTTTTTGCTGACTGTATAGAGCTTTTCCATCTTTGGCTGCAAAGAATATAATCAATTTGATTTTGGTATTGACCTTCTGGTGATTTCCATGTGTAGAGTCTTCTCTTGTGTTGTTGGAAGAGGGTATTTGCTATGAGCAGTGCATTCTCTTGGCAAAACTCTGCTAGCATTTGCCCTGTTTCATTCTGTACGCCAGGGCCAAATTTGCCTGTTACTCTAGATATCTCTTGACTTGCTACTTTTGCATTCCAGTCCCCTATAATGAAAAGGACATCTTTTTTGGGTGTTAGTTCTGTAAGGTCTTGTAGGTCTTCATAGAACCATTCAACTTCAGCTTCTTCTGCATTCCTCGTAGGGGCATAGACTTAGATTACTGTGATATTGAATGGTTTACCTTGGAAATGAACAGAGATCATTCTGTCATTTCTGAGATTGCATCCAAGTACTGCATTTCAGACTCTTTTGTTGACTATGAGGGCTACTCCATTTCTTCTAAGGGATTCTTGCCCACAGTAGTAGATACAATGGTCATCTGAGTTAAATTCAACCATTCCAGTCCATTTTAGCTTGCTGATTCCTAAAATGTCGATGTTCACTCTTGACATCTCCTGTTTGACCACTTATAATTTACTTTGATTCATGGACCTAACATTCCAGGTTCCTATGCAATATTGTTCTGTGCAGCATCGGTGCCAGGAGCCAGCTTGAGGAACTCGGCCCATGGCAAAGGTCATGAGGAAGGAGGCTTTGGCATACGCAAAGGTGGGATCTAGCCTCAGGAAACCCCCTGTTCCTGAGCATCTACCCCCCAAAACCAGAGTCTACCTACTTTACTGTTTCATGCTCTCACCTATACCTCTGACTTTACGGGGGGCTGATCCCCCATTACCTCTCTCGGAGAAGGAGTTAACTTACAGCTCCAAGTCAATAAAAATTCCTGGGCATGACAAGAGTGTTTCAACTTACAAACTCCTCTGGAGGTTATCTAGCCTGCCTGTACAGGTTCGTCCGGCCACATGTGATTGTTTACAGCCTCCCAACCGTGAGAGGCATGAGATGTTTTAGATTTACTAAAGGCAGATTTTTTTCGGTAGTTAGAAATTATTAGTATAGTGGGTCGATTAGGAATTATATTGGTAAAGAATTTTTCATTTGTTGTGCCAGTGATTGCTGCTGATTCCCTGCCCTGGGTGTGACAAGGGTGTCTCAGGTCAAACCTCTCTGCTGGTAGACTAGCTTGTGTGACAGGATTATCCATACCCCTACCACATGATTGTTTACTACCTCTCAACCATAAACAGCACAGAGAGTTTGGAGTATTTTGAAAGTCTTAATTAGCATAGGGCTTTTCTCATTGTTGAGTCAATGATTGCCACCAGGCCTCCACGTCCTTAGGCACCTGGGAATATATTAATCAATGTATTTGGAATANGTAGGTGGTGATTGGTATTCCACGTAAACCAAGTTATTCAGCCTCTTTTTCTCCACTAATTTTCCTACTGCACTATCCATTCCTAATCTCTCTCTATATCTGTATTTAAATAAGTTTTTCCCTAGGACGCCAATTCCGTGCCCACCTTCGAATCACCCTGGATCCACTGGGGCTGGACCCCGGCAGCATCGGACTTTACTTCCATCACCAAATGACATCCACAGCTGGGTGTTCTTTTTGCTTTGGCTCCGTCTCTTCATNCACTATCCATTCCTAATCTCTCTCTATATCTGTATTTAAATAAGTTTTTCCCTAGGACGCCAATTCCGTGCCCACCTTCGAATCACCCTGGATCCACTGGGGCTGGACCCCGGCAGCATCGGACTTTACTTCCATCACCAAATGACATCCACAGCTGGGTGTTCTTTTTGCTTTGGCTCCGTCTCTTCATTCTTTCTGGAGTTATTTCTCCACTGATCTCCAGTAGCGTATTGGGCACCTACCAACCTGGGGAGTTCGTCCTTCAGTGTCCTATCTTTTTGCCTTTTCATACTGTTCATTACCTTCACCATAGTTTGGCCTCAGGTCAAACAACAGGGAAGGAACACAGCCCCACACATCAACAGAAAATTAGGTTACAGATTTGCAGAGCTTGGCCCTGCCCCTCAGAACAAGACCCAGTGTCTCCCTCAGTCAGTCCCTTCCATCAGGAAGCTTCCATAAGCCTCTTGCCCTTATCTGTCAGAAGGAGGATAGAATGAAAACCGCAATTACAGAAAACGAATCAAACTGATCCCATGGAACACAGCCTTGTCTAACTCAATGAAACTATGAGACATGTCATGTAGGGCCACCCAAGATGGACGGGTCATGGTGGAGCATTCTGACATAACGTGGTCTCCTGGAGAAGGGAATGGCAAACCGCTTCAGTATTCTTGCCTTGAGAACCCCATGAACAGTATGAAACATGTCACAAAACATTTTCTCATTAAGGCACACCATGGCCTTCCTGTACTCAGGAGCACAACTAGACATTGAGCTTGGGGGCCATGGTAAATGGCAGAATCATCAACAAACTGCACCGAAATGTGAGGAACGTGGCACAAAGCAGACCACGAAAGGGTGCTTGTTCGCAGCATGAGCTGAAGCAAGAAGGCAGAGCATTTCACCGTGGCACCGCAGGTGAGAACATGGGTGCTGAATGAGTCGAATCTTCCACGGCCCTGTGCATGTCTGTGAACGATTCGAGCGTAGTTTCAGCAAGGAGGTGAATTCACAGATGCGGAGTCTGCTAATAACGAGGAGAGACTGTAATTAGTGAAAGGTCTGCAGCTTACCAGACAGGAGCCCAGACCATGACAAGGATGCAAAGAGAAGGAATGACGGGACGGTGCGATTGCTGGAAACCTCATCTCAGGAGATGAGCACGTTCCCAGAGTTGTTCCCTGAGAGAATCTCTCCCCCACCAGTCTCTGCCACCTCCTTTTTACAAACATGTTTGCAATCTTCTAACCGCGGCTGGTTTGAGTGACCTGAGTTGTCAGCTCCGATTTTGTTCTCTGAAAGTCAATTTTTATTTTTAATTCCTCCAGTCTCTCCACGGAGCTGACAGTTCCCTGCAGCGTGTGAGAGGTGCCACAGCCAGGGAAGATCTTGGGGGAAAAAAGAGGACCATTTTCAGGAACGAAGCAGCTTGTGCGGATTTCCTGACAGCCTGGACTAATTGTCTTTTCCTCTGTTCTCTACGCTGAGAGTATTTACATGGGAACAACCCAGAGGCTGTAAGTTTCCAGGTGGACTCCTCTGGCTGATTAGCTCACCTAAAATCATCCTCCCACAGGGATGATGCCACAGTAGTTTCCATAGCAAACATGGGGATGTCAGAGCATGGGGGAGGGGTGCTGGTGGGGAAATCAGAGCTAGAGCCCTTCTTGAGTCCTTTTTCTAGTTAACCCCACAGCAAGAGTCAGGTGAGAGCGAGGCAGGAAAGGGGAGCAGGGTGTGTGTCCCGTACGCAACAGTCACTTGTTCGTCCCATTTTTCAGTAGTGGGGTGCACTGCTTTTTTTTTTTTTTTTGTAGCCATGTGGTCTGCAGGATGGTTAAATGTTGATGATGCTCAGAGAACATGGGTGGTTTCTGTTTTATTTATCATTTGTTTTCTTCCTTATCCCCAAGGTCTCATACCTTGAAAGCATTCAAGTGTTCAGCCCATCAGTCAGCAAACTGAGTATCTACTATGTGGACCAGCCCTATGCTAAGTACCAAGGAAAGGAACAGATTAGATGTGGCTGCTGCGCCTGTCAACATTCTAGGAGTAGTGAGTAAACAAATACTTGGACACACACTGTTCTAGCTGCCATCAAGACAAGAGTTATGAAGGAGACATTTGGAGGTGGGATATGGTAAGAGAACCTCATCTAGGTTGGGGATTCCCGGTGGCTTCCTGGTGGAGATGGTACTTACATTGACAATAGAAATGTGAACAAGAACTGGCCAGGTGGAAACTGAGGGTTCCAGCTGAGGGGAATATCTTGTACAAAGGTCCTGTGGCAAAGAGGCAAACTTATCTTAAAGATTATCTTTACATACCATTTCCTATTTTATAGATAAAAAAAAAATCTGAAGGGGAGTAATTTGCCCAAGGTCACACAGAAGCAAGACTGGGAATGGATTCTGAGAGCCCATTCCCAATCTAGGTCTTTATCACAGACTCCCATCAAGCCTGTTGACTCCAGCTCCTCCCAGTTTCTTTCTTGGGTCACAAGACTTCTCTTCCCTCAATCCCCAGCCCTGGATGTGACTTGGGGGTGAGCCATTGAGGACTTGTGAAATAGTAAGAAACACATATATTGGTCTCTGTCCCAGGTCCTGAAATAGGGCTCTAGTAATTTTCTAAGTGATAGGAGTATTGGAAGCACCTGTTTTTCCCTAACAGTTGGTCTGTGAACCCAGTCCTTGACACAAGGTTCCTAAATCCAGGGTGATAGGACTGTCTTTTGCTCTAATGAGGTGACTCTGAATGGGCTCCTGGACAGCTCCTGAGTGGGACTGGTCACCAGAAAGATCAAACCATCATTAAAAGTTTGGGACTTTCATCCCTACCCTCCATGTTCCTTGAAGGGAAATGGGATTGGAAATGGATATAATAAATGATCACGTTTACATGATGAAGCATCCATAAAAATCCCAAAAGGATGATGTTTGTAGAATTCCTGGGATGGTGAACAAATCCATGTACCAGGAAGGTAACACATTCCAACTCCATGGGGACAGAAGTTCCTGCATTCAGGACCCTTCCAGACCTCACCCAGTACATCCCTTCATCCAGCAGTTTATCTGGATCCTTTATCATATCCTTCATCGTATAATAAACTAGTAAACGTAAGGAAGCGTTTCTCTGAGTTCTGGGATCTGTTCTAGCAAATAATCAGATTTAACGGGAGTGGACCATGAGAACTTCCAATTTGTAGACAAGTTGGACAGAAGTGTGAATAACCTGAGGAACCTACTGCTTGCCATTGGCATCCAGAGTGAGAGGTAGTTAGAGTGAATTTTGTGGGACTGAGCCCTTAACATGGGATCTGGAGTTGTCTCCAGACTGATAGCACCAGAATTAAGTTGTAGGACACTTGGCTGCTCTGCTTGGTTTGGGGGAGGAATACCTACGTATCTGGTGTCAGAAGTGTTGTGGGTGTGATTGCAGTGTTAGAGGAAAGCAGAAACACATGGTTTTCTTCATGTAGGAATGTTCTTCAGGGGGTAGGCAAGAAAGGAGAGACCTCTGCCCCTGGACTTGTGCTGTCCAGGGCTGCGCACATTACCAGGCTGATGACAACGTGGGAACTGGAACCAGGGGTGCAGGTGAGGCCGTATTCTCACAGCATCTAAGCTCATCCCTCCCTGCCCATGGCCTTATTGAAGGCCCTGTAGGGGCCAGGGTTCCCAGGTGCGATTTCCTTCAGTGAGAAGTGTCAAGCCCCTTGGTTGGAGGCCTTGCCAGAACAGTCCTATGGGACTGGTGGAGGGGTGGGGGGTGGTTCTAGAGGATGAAGTTCTCCAGCAAAGGACACAGATTTCAGGGGAGCCAGGGAACCCCTTTTTAGAAGACTCTGCTAGACCTTAGACGTCTTCCAGTCCTCCTCAGTTGTTCTACGGATGAGGAGCCTGAGACCCAGAGACTGGGAGAAGTTTATCCAAGCCCACACAGCAACTCAGAGTCAGAGAGTCAGCACGGGGGTCCTGCATCCTGCTCTAGGACTCTTAGCATCTTTGAAGCAAAGGACTATGGGAGACCTTGGAGACTCCATTGACCATAGCGCTGAGAGTGATGCCACCACCCCTCAGTACATGCCGTAGAGAGAGACGGGCCACTCAGCACTTCAGTCAGACTCTGATCACACTGGAGGAGCAGAAGCGGCAACAGAAAACGAAAAGTAGCTTAGGAGATAGTTCTGCGGGCAACACCCTCAGTCTTTCTCCATGGAGACAAATATTATCCAGGGACAAGGAGGCACTGAGTCGCCATCTGTGTGTCCCTGAGGCACAGGGCATCCGTGTCACTTATCTCAGCCTCAGTGTCCTCATCTCAAAGATGGGAATGGGGACCCCGATACCACAGCGTGGCTGTGAGGATGAAATGAGACGTGAACTCCTTTACTGTCTTGCCACCATTTGGTCTATAACTAGCAATGCCTTTCAACCTCCCGTTCTCCTTCCCTCTGTGATCATTCATTCTATGTATCATTCTACTGGGCCATCGGGGATCTGGACATAGGGTCAAACATTCTGGGTGTGCATGTGAGGGAGTTTCTGAATGAGATTCACATTTGAATGGGTAGACCAGGGAAAGCAGATTGCCCTTCCTATGTGGGTGGGCTTCATCCAATCAATTGAAGGCTTAAATACAACACAAAGGCTAAGGATATGGGGGGCTCCTCCTGCCTGGCTGACTTGAGCCAGGACATCAGTCTTTTCCTGCCTTCAGACTTAAACTGGACCATCAATTCTTCTTGGGCCTCAGGCCTGCTGGCTTTCAGATTAGAACTTACATTGTTAGCTTTCCTGGGTCTCTAGCTTGCCAACGGCTGATCTTGGGACTGCTCAGCCTCCATAACTGTGTGAAGCAGTTCCTTATAATAAAATCTCTTTCCATCTGTATATATCCATCTTATTGATAGTGCTTCTCTGGAGAACTCTGCCTAATATATCCTCCTCCTGGGCCTCCTCCCCCACCCCAGTTCAGGAACTTGGAGGTTTCTGGCCTCCATTTATGATACCTGCCAAGAGGCCTGACCTGCCTCTGTCATGGGAAATATCCTTGCATTCACCCACAAGGGAAGAGAGATCTTGGTGAAGCAGAACCATTCCAGGTTCCTGGTTTCAAATCCTGACTCTGGCATTGACTTAGGGACCCAGGATTGCAGTCCTCATCTGCTAACAGGGCTGATGGCACGGTACTGCCCGCCCCCATCTAGACTCTAAAGTATGTATCTGCAGCATTTTATTCCTGTCCCAGCTCCCTGGCTCAGGACCTTGCTCCCGTCTTGTTCCTCATGAATGTTTGATGACCGACTGAAGGAGCGTAGGAGGAATCTCTGTGTAATTACAGGAGACACCCATCAGAGGCTCAGAGACTCGGAGATGTCCAAAGACATTCTATTAAATGAGATGGAAATTAAATGACAAGCCGGGCCTGTGCACTGGAGGAGGAGGAGGAGAGCACTCCAGAAGCCGGGGTCATCAGAGGGCTCTCTTCCAAATGTGTTTTCACGCAAACGGTGGAGCCCAGTGAACCTTGGACATGAAGCTCTTTCCAAATGAGTCTTTAATAATGTAGTTATACAAATTGAGCCTAATTAAATTGTACCCATTGAAAATGCACTGCTGTACATCTGAATGATGAAATCGGGATCAAAAAGCAATCCAGAAAAGATGTGAAGGTAATTTTCCACTTGTACTAAGCAAGCTGGGATCTTCAAATTGCAATTGCTTTGAATGCCCACCTGGGATTATTAAAGGGCCAGTCCCACAGGTCTATGGCTTCTGAAAGCCAGCCCTGTCTCTCTTCCTCCCTCTCCCTTGGCTGCTGGCGACTTGGCCTCCAGAGCAGGAGGCAGAGGGGGGCAGAAAGGGCCCGCGGGCCCCTGAGGTCATACCAGCTTCTCTCTGGTCCTTGAAAACCCTGAGCCTGCTTCCTCCTAGAGGCCTCTACTCCTGCTGCCCACTCTGGTGCGGCTGCCCCACTCTCACCAGCCCTGTGGTGGGCTTACAGAATAGCTCCCTCGGGACAAGCTGCTGGTGACTCTATCCAAAGTCACCCGCTCTGTCCACTCGCATCACTCTCTCACCATCCTGCTTTGTTTGCTTCAAAACACATCACAATACTCGGCAGCACTCCTGATCGGCCAATTTTTCCACTGCTCCCCCCGCCCCCCCACATCCCCACCCCCTTGCCCAGATAGAAACTCCAAGAGCTCAGGGACCATTTCTGTCTGTCTGTCTGCTCTCTCCCCAAGCCCTTGACACAGAACAGATGCTAAGTGAGCAGACGTCGAATAAATGGATGTCAGGGCTGGACGGTCCTGAAAGCTCAGTAGCCAGCCCCATGTTGAAGTCCAGAGGCGAGGGGCAGCTTTCCACGACTCACCCAGTGAATCTGAAGGTGGCAAGGGAGGCTCTGGGTCATGGCCAAAATGCCCTTCTTGTTTCTCCTCTAATCTTCCAGGGTGGTGAAGGAGGTCTCCTCGGCCACCTGGGGTGCGGTGACCGCTCCAGAGCCTGACCACCTGCACTTAAGTCCCCTTGTCTGACTTTACGAGATGTATTGACCCTGGGCAAGTGCCAGAACCCCAGGTTTCTCTTGTATAAAATGGAAATAATGGTGGTACCGCCTGGACGTGGTCATGTCACCACCCCAGCAAGATGATTTTATTGTAGTATGCCCCCATTTCTGCTTGGGCACTCGGGGCTGTGCCCTTGACCCTGGCCCCAGGACTGCTGAATCCCTGCCTCCTGGAGTCCTCCACCCCCACGCCCGCACCCCGCCCCTGCAACCTTCCCGTGGCCTGATTGATAAGTGCCGGCCTGCTGACTTCTGCTCTTAGTCTCTCTCCTGACAAGGCTGCCTTGTGTCAGATCTGAAAGGCAAGTTTACAAGATAGATTTTAAAAGCCTCCCGGACAGGGGAGCTGGTTTACATGCCTCCAGGGCCGATTCAGCATTCGCCTTTTAATGAAAACCGACTCCTGTTCCCTAGTGAGCTCAGAAGAGACACTCAGCTCATAGCAGTCAGTAGGCGAGCGTTTGCTGCCAGGATGCACTGCGCCGTCCTCAATCCTGGGGGCTCAGGACTTCTTCCCCCAGGACCCCATCTATTTCCTCCTTTCTACCTGCTCTCTCTCCCTTTTCCAAAAATGCCAAAATAAGAGTGGTAAGTTTGTGGGGGTGTGAGTCGTTTTGAGTCTAGTAGATGAGATGACCCAAAGTAGTGATTTTTTAAAAGAAGTGAACCAACATTTAAAAGTCAGAGGATTTCTTATTTTTAAAAAATTGGGGGACTTCCGTGGAGGTCTGGAGGCTAAGACTCCGTGCTCCCAATGCAGGAAGCCTGGGGTTTGGTTCCCGGTCAGGGAACTAGATCCTACATGCCGCAACCAAGAGTTTGAATGCCTCAACTAAAGGTTCCGGGTGCTGCAGCTAAGACCTGGCACAGCCAAATACGTTAAAAATAAATATTTTTTTAAAATCGGATTTCCAGTCTGAAGATTTGCTAGGAACCCCAGCATGCACACATGAGCACACACACACACACACACACACACACACACACACACACACACACTCTGCATTGCAACAGCAGGCTGGGGCAGAGCAGCAGCCCCCTCTCTGAACAAGCTGCATTTTCTCAGGTTTTCGACAATTCCCACCTCCCCTGTGCTCAGCTTGTTCTCTGTGGGCACCTGAGTTTCAGAGCACATCCTGCCGCATACCCAGCTGGGGTCTTAGACCGGTGCGCTCGCTTTACAGATGCGGACACTAAGGTTCAGAGAGGGAGAGTGACTCGCCCGACGTTGCCCAGAAAGTTGATCCCACCGCCAGGACCAGAGCACAGAGTGCCGCCTGCTGGGGAGCCATTCGCTGCCTTGACCGCAGCCCGTGCCCTTGGTCTTCTGGGGGTCCCCTCTTCGATGTCTGAAGGCAGCTGCAGCCTCCCCCACGTGGCTGCCAAGGAGCAATCTGACACTCAGATCTGCTCTCATTATGTCACTCACTTCTCCGCTTTGAGGAAAAAGAACATTTTTCCCAGTCTCAGGATAGAGTCAGCCTCCTTGGAATGACATTCTGAGCCCGCGCCCCAGCCCACCTCTCCTGCCTCACCTGTCACTCCCACCACCCTTCCCAAAGCCGCTCTCGACCATTCGCTCTTCCTCAAACACCCCACTGTGCCCTTTCCACAGGCTCCAGGGCACTCCCCTTCTGCACATGGAATTCTGCTCAGCCTTCCAGGGCCCCTGCCACATCACTTCCGCTGGGAAGCCTTCCTGGACTCCTGATCGCACTCGGGTCCCCCGGTCAGAGCTAATGACACCCTCCTCTGCTCCNCAGGAGAGACTTGGGGTCAAGTCCAGCACTTCGGCCATGGGGCGACTGCTTATCTTCTCGAGCAGAGAATAGGCGCTCGGGGGCTATTTCTTTCCTGCCCTTCCCAGCCTCCCCTAACACCCTGTCTTTCCTCACGATCCAATTCTGGGCAGCTCTGAATTCCTCCCCGCAGCCTTCCCAGTGGGGAACAGAGCAGAGAACCCTGTGGCTGAGACTGTTGTGGGGAGGACCGCGGGCCATGGGGGAGCCCAGACAGCTGCTCAAACAGCCCTTCAGCCCGCGTGATGAACATCTCAGGACGGCTTTTCCAGCATCCAGAGCAGGGAGAGGGGCCTGTTAAAACTATTTCTATCCCGCCCGCCAGCCCACTGACAGCTTGCTTAATCGCAATGCCTCCTTCCTATGACTTTTATTTGTCAACCACATTTGCACCCCTTCTCAAGTGGCAGGAAGAGTGACTCCAAGTGGCTGGTCTGGATAGCCTGGCTCTCCCAGTGTAGGCTGGAGATTTACAAGACGCTCCAAGGAGCCCACCGTGGCTGTTCCCCTGCCGGTGAGCCTCTAGTCCTGGTTGCCAAAGAAAGCTTGCAGGAAGGTTCTGGGCCGCTGGGGTGGGTGGGTGTGGGTAGGGGTCTACCACTGGGTCTGTGCTTGCAGCATCTCTGGCCTGGGCTTGGTCTGAGTGCCTGATGGCTCGGCAGCGCCTCAGTAATGGAACAGACTGTCGATTGGCCTCTCCTGTGAGAGGTACTATCGCCTGGGCTATAAATCAACCACTTTAATTCTCATCAGGGATGAGTTTGGCAAGAAGGTTGCTGGCTCCAGTATAAATGGGACGAGTGGTCAAAGAGCAAAGCTGGTTTAAATGGTGTCCTGCTCTGAGGCCCAGAAGTGCCTATTCACAGGTCCTAGGTCACCCCGTGGAATGTTCCTGTTACTGATGGGAGATCCTGATGGAAGTTATTTAATATGTGAGACTTTGGCACTGCCTTTGTTCAAGCCTCAAAAGGCGCCATCGGCAGCTGTAAAGAGATGGGAAATCCAGACCGAAAGATGGATCTGTTCTTCCATCCATCCATTCGGTGATCCGTCTGCTGGCATGCTCTCCCCTGACATCTTTGCCTGTCTCACTCCTTCTCAGCAGTCAGGTCTCAGCCCACAGGGCCCCTCCTTAGAGAGGCTGCCCTGAGCACCCTGTCTAGTGGAGCCCCTCTCTCTCCATGCCACCTGGATGCTCCTGCAACTTTGCGTGTTGCTCCTGTCACAGTGCTCTCCAGGAGCCGAGGTTCTCTCGTTTGTTTGCTTCTTGCTGGTTGTTGTCAGCCGTGCCCACTGGGAGTAAGATCCTTGTGAGGAGAGATCTTCCTTTCCTGTCCGCTGCTATGTCCCCAAGCGGCTAGCACTATGCCTGCCCCATAGTAGCTCCTCGTCCAGCCAACATTTGCCCAGAGTCCCCCTGTTGCCAGGCCAGTGCTGGGGGCTCCACCATGGCCTGGTTGCTGTCTGCAGAGGAGTCTGGCACTGGGGTAAGAGCCCTGAATTAACCACGTGTTTCTGATGCTTTTGACATTTGGGGCCTTGCTGACCCTGGAGAGACTCCCCGCACCCTACCCCAGAGCTAGCCGGTACTTGCGAGAGTGAACAACTTGCCTATGAACGCTCTTTACACAAGCAAACCAGCCAGAGGCAAACCTGATCTGCCATCTTTATGCCTCGGTCAGCCTCTCACTCTCAGGCCACTATCCACCTGTCCTAATGAGCCCAGCGTCCCACCTGTCCTAATGAGCCCAGCATCCCAGGTAACAAGGGACAGCCCCCAGGCTCCAGAGCCCCATGGAACCATCCAGTCTCTCCTGCTTTGCCCATTCTGTCCCAGAAATTCCAACAAGGGCTCTTGCTCATGTTTTCCTCTCCACTCATCTGCCTCTTGACCGACCCTGGTGCTTCCTCATGTGGCCCCCCTGTGGCCTGGTGGGCCCCTTCCTCTTGGGATCCATGAGGAACAAACTCTCTTTTTTCAGTGGTGATCATCTCCTGACTTGTCAGCTGCCACGTAACTGAATGGCAATAAAACCTACATTTTAAGACAGGCCAGGAGGGTGAAGGCAGGCCCCAGGGGGGTGGAGGAGGGGCACTTAATCCACCCCTGACATGTAGCACCTGCAGGGGCTGGTAGTGGAATTACATCAGCTGGATGCCAGCTGGGTTGGTGGGGCTTCTAAGCATAGGGCACAGCCCAGGCAAAGGCTTGGCCACTAACGAGGGGGTGGAATGAGCCTGTTGCTCAGGGGGTCCCATTTGGCTGGAGCAGAGTTGAAAGGAGGGGCAGGATGAGGGTCTTGGAGGACTTGGAATGAGGTGGGGTTTTGCTGGGGGCAGGCGACAGCCCATGAGGAGCTGTGGGTGGAGCCCATCGGATGCGAGGTCCCCTGGTGCCTCTCCTCCCAGCTGGAGTCCACTTGGCTGCTACCCTCTGTGCAGGGTGAGGTGGTCATGGGCGCTGACTCCCACTCGTTCAGCTCCAGTCCCGGCCCACACGCCGCCCAGCAGCCCTGCCCTGCCCCAGCTCTTCGCGGAGTCACAGAAACAGCTGCTCTTCCTGCTGAGTCACACCTGCCCATATGCTCCCGTCTCCCACTCTCCCCACCTCCAGCTCCCAGGGTGGGGGCCAGTGGGCCTGATCTGGCAGCTAGCAGACTCCTCCCTGCGTGTGGCACCCAGAAGCTCAGCTTCCTTCGATTCTGACTCAAGTACTCGTTTCCTGAGAGAAACTAATGTGGGGCTGCCGTGAGGAGCAGGGCCAGCGGCAGGGGTGGTCAGCTGTGCACGCCCATCTTTCTTACCACCCGTCCTCCTCCCCTGCAGTCTCCTTGTGGTCCTGGCCTGGGATCTAAGAACAAAGATAGAGGCCCCTTTTGAATGGGCCTGGAGGGAGCACAGAATGCATGGAAGGAGGCCCAGCCCCAAAGGAGAAACTCCCACGGCTGAGTGCCTTCAAGCCAAGATCAGGATGGGAGAGGAATCAGACCTCCTGTTTGCCTGTCTGAGCCTTGGCTTGGAAGAAAATAACACAGGCTCTCTGGAGAGAGTGCTTATAGCTGCGCACGTTTATCAGGCATTCGCCCAGTTTCTTCCTTCCTTCATTCATTCACGCGTTCAACCAGCATTTTTCTACAGCTAGGAGTTAGTCATGTTCTAGGCACCAGACATACAGCAGGGCACAAAACATGCTTGGCCTCTGTCATCTGGGAGTCTAAATTCTGTCTGGGGAGACAGCCAATAAGTGAACAAGGAAATACAGTGTTTATAAGTGCTGAGTATTAGGGAGCAAAATGAGGGAAGTGAAAAAAGAAGAAAGTGAAGGGAAGCTTGGGGAAACAAAAGGAAGGGCTTAGAGGGGGCTGTGTTAGATCCAACAGGGCATAAAGTATACATCTTTCTGTGATCCATCAGTAGCTGGAGGAAAAACCAGGTGCCATGGCAGATAAAGAGAGGACTAACTGAGAGGCGATGTCCCCTCCTGAGGGAGCGAATGGCCTGGCCAAGGGGGAGCTTCTTACCAAATGCAATGGTCTCCATTTAATGGGAACATGTTATGTCCCAGCTCTCTTCACATGCATTATCACATTCAATCCCCACAGCCACTTCTTGATGTAAATAGAATTGTTCTCCCATTTTCTGGATGAGTAAACTGAGGCTTGGCATCATCAGCTCACTTGCTCAGGGTCACAGCAGTTGCAAAGTGAGGACTCAGCAGTTCAGTGTCTCTAGCAATGTAACAGCTGAAAGTGCTCTTAGATGAGGATCAACAGGAGCCCCTTCATTCAGAAGACAGAGCACTCCAGAAGGGCTGTGTGACGGGGAGGACTGATAGTGGGTTTGCACTCAGGCCGCGATGGGGCCAGTGCATCCCAGGAAGAGGCACAGCATGAGCGAAGGTGCAGAGGCTGGTGGAGCAAGATGTGGTGGGCTGCAGGGAGAGGTGAGAGACAGGCTCCGGTTGGAGGTGATGGTCATTCTTCGGTGACCTGGACTATGGGACAAACCATGCCTCTTCAGACACTTAGCAGTGGGAGCCGCCAAAGGGGTTTGAACAGAGGACTGACTCCAAAGGAGGTCAGGACCCTAACTTGGTGCTGACGGGCAAAATGGTGGAAGAGAGTCACGTGATAGGCCTAAGAGCAGCAGGCCACCACATCAGAGCAGAGTCTGTGGTTAAGGGTGCGGGCTCTGGACCCACGCTGCCTGGATTCCACTCCAGCTCTTCCCCTCTAGTGGGCACTGTGGGTTCCCTGCTCTCCACCCTTGACCCTGACTTTTGATTGCATAGGTCTGACTCCCAACTCCTAGCCCCAGCATTGCTTCGAATTAGGGCTTTCTCAGACCGGCAGATCACCTTCCACCTGTGCCAGGAATGCCAGGAACTTAATGCCCACAGAAACAGCCCTCAACTGTGGACTAACAGAAGTTGGTGTATCAATACCCTAGCTCCCTAGTGCCTGTTTTCCAGGGTTTCCAGAGAGATTAAGCTCCAGTTCCTGCAGTGATAACTTGCTTGCTAAGACAGATTTTACAGCCTGCCTCACCTTCCCTGTCTCACTTCCTCACTCCCCTACTAATGTTTCCTGGACTCACTGCCCAAATATACTTCTCACAATGAAGCTTTTACTTGGAGTTGGTTTCTGGGGAAATCAGAATACGACAATCAGTTTTTAACCATAGGGTCTTGGGTGAATTATTTCACCTTTCTATGCTTCAGTTTCCTCATCAATCAAGTGGGGATGATGATAACAATTCATCAAAGCGTCATTATGATGAGTAATTGAGTTCATAAGCACAGAGAACTCAAAGTCTTGCATGTAGTAAGTTTTTAGCAAGTGCCTTCCAAGATTATTTTAAAATCAATGAGGTGGATGAGGGAAAGAGACTGGTTGGCTTAGACAAGAGGGAAGAGGGCAGGTGTGAGAGAGCTGGCAGGCAAGCAGGGAAGAGAGGGAATCAGGACAGAGCCGAGTTTGGAGCCTGGAGAGCTGGAGAGAGGAGTGGCATTTACAGTAGCTGGCAGCCAGGAAGAGAGCTGGGTTTGGAGAAAGACCGTGAGTGCGATTTTAGAGTAAGTGCTGTTGGGAGCCAGACAGCCATGTGCAGACACCTAGCAGGGAGCTGGGACAGTGGGGCTGGGTGGGAGAGAGGGCACGCTTGGCAGCCATGTGGGTTTGGGAGTTACTTGGAGGGAAGTGAGTGCTGTTGCTATGGGAGCTGGGAGGGGAACAGGTTGGATGCGTCCAGCAGAGATGAAGGTGGCAGAGAGGGGGAAGTTGATGGGGCAAGGTCCTCTGGGGGAGTAGGGAGGTAGGAGGGGAGGGAAACGAGTTTGCGGGTAAAGCATAGGGGAGGGAAGCTCTTCTTCCCGAGATTCTAAGGCAATGGGCATTTCTGAGATGAACCATAGAGAACCTATATCTGGGGTCTGGTTCCTGGGAAGCAGAGCCTACGGCAGGGATTCAGTCGTATAACTAGTTGGAAAAAGAGAAGGGAAGTGAGGTGAGAGGACCAGGGCAGGGAAGATCTTAGCTGGAGAAGGCTCATGTAGGCCTCATCCCATGGGGAATCCTGCAGTACAAGCTAAAGCACTTGGTTGGTCCCAGCTTGAAGCAAGGGGACCAGCCTCTTGGATTTACAAATCCATCAGCCACTGGCCAGTGTTTGGGTGAGTCTCCAGACTGGGGGGCCATCTGTGAACCATTAGTAGGTAAATGGGGAATGGGACATGGGCCCCACCAACATCTGCAGAAATCTGGCCCAAGTCTCACTCAACCGAGTCTACCCTGGCCTGACTGAGGGTTCAGTTCAGTTCAGTCACTCAGCCGTGTCTGACTCTTTGTGACTCTGTGGACTGCAGCACACCGGGCTTCCCTGTCCATCACCAACTCCCTGAACTTACTCAAACTCATGTCCATTGAGTCAGTGATGCCATCCAACCATCTCATCCTCTGTCGTCCCCTTCTCCTCCTGCCTTCAATCTTTCCCAACATCAGGGTCTTTTCCAATGAGTCAGGTCTTTGCATCAGGTGGCCAAAGTATTAGAGTTTCAGCTTCAACATCAATCCTTCCAATGAACATTCAGGACTGATTTCCTTTAGGATGGACTTGTTGGGTCTCCTTGCAGTCCAAGGGACTCTCAAGAGTCTGATGTTTGATCTTCACTCAGATAGTTTGACCAAGTGGGGGGCTCTGTGTGCCAAGTCTGACTAGGACCAGTGTTCCATAAGCCCTGGCTGCACAGGCCTCTGGGCATCTCTGCTGTCGGTTTCCTCTGCTTAGGATGCCCTTCCAGTGATCTGCAGATTTGCTCCTGCACTCTCAGGTCCCTGCTCCTATGTCCTTTCCTCAGAAAGGCCTTCCCTGACCACCCATCTAAATACAGCATTCCCCGCTCTGGTCCCCTCCTATTTTTTGCTCCTATTCCCAACTGGACTAATATATGAGTATTTTTTTTTTCTTTTCCTCTCTCTCCCTTCACAGACTAGACCTCCTCGTGGGTAATAGCTTCATCTCTTACCACATCCGCAACCGTTCGGCACCCTCTCCGTGCTGCTACACGACTGTATTTCCCCTGAACTCACTGTTTGCTCGTGCCTCTCCGCCTTTGCTGCTGCTGTTCCCCTACTACGAAGGAACCTTTTTATCCTTCCAGACCTTCACCTGGCTTCTCAGGTGTCTCTTCCTTTGGATGAAGTGTTATCTCTCTGCTCCTGTAGCACACCAGGCACCCTGCTAACAGTACCCTCTGTGGAGGGATAACTGGAAGCTTGGCCGTGATCCTCCAGAGTCTTGTCATGCCTGGGCTGGCCCCAGAGGATGAGCAATCACAGAAACAACATGCAGCCCTCGCTGGGCCCTCTTGATGGTGAAGGTGGCAGTGGGGGTTACTGGCCCTTGATTCCAGCCAATGGTGGCTGAGCTGGACTGGAGGTTAAGCTGAGGTTTGCATCCCAAACAAAGCTGCTTCTCCCAGCTGTCATCCCATGCAGGGAAGCCCCATGTGATGTTCTCTCTAGAAAGGATCTGGGGTCTCATTAACCATCACACGGTCCATAGGTGATTGTGAGGAACGAGCTGGTGAGCGATTGCCGGATGCTGATCAGAAGAACGAGGTCTAAGGTGACAGGCAGTAACTGGGCAAAGCCTAGGGGAGCCTTGGGCTCAGCAAGAGAGCAGTGCTGCCAAATTTCTGCCTAGCCGCGGACCAGCCGGGTGACCTTGGTGAGGCTACTGCATCTCTCTGGGATTCAGAGTTTGCTTTGGGGCTTCAAAATGAAGTCCTTGTGCAATAGATTTTTGTCTGACCAAAAAAAAATGAGATATCTGGAGTTGGGGAGGATTCTGAGCTTGATGGCAGTGCTATGATTGATTAGTAATGTCTGTCAAGGAGACGACGTGTACCATTCCTGGTCCAGAGTCTCTTTCGTATGCTGACATTTCATGATTCAGTGACTTCACAGCACTAACGATGAAGAATATGTGTGTATGCATTAAGGAAAGAGGGGTCTAAAAGGTTAAAAAAAAAAAAAAGGAGGTTAAAAAACTTGGGTCAGACCCATGGAGAGCTCCAGAAAAGATGGAGAATGGAAGTGGCTTCACGCCCATGCGCACACAGCACACTCTAGCACGGTGGTCTGTTTTTCCAAAGTGAACCCCACACCATTAGTGAATGATGAAATCAGTTTAGTCAGCCACAAGCAGTATTTTAAGAATGTACAGGTAACTCCTTGGAAGTCCAGTGGTTAAGACTCTACATTTTTACAGCTGAGGTCTGGGTTTGATCCCTGGTCAGTGAACTAAGATCTTGCAAACCGTGGGACTCAGCNAATCTTTCCCAACATCAGGGTCTTTTCCAATGAGTCAGGTCTTTGCATCAGGTGGCCAAAGTATTAGAGTTTCAGCTTCAACATCAATCCTTCCAATGAACATTCAGGACTGATTTCCTTTAGGATGGACTTGTTGGGTCTCCTTGCAGTCCAAGGGACTCTCAAGAGTCTGATGTTTGATCTTCACTCAGATAGTTTGACCAAGTGGGGGGCTCTGTGTGCCAAGTCTGACTAGGACCAGTGTTCCATAAGCCCTGGCTGCACAGGCCTCTGGGCATCTCTGCTGTCGGTTTCCTCTGCTTAGGATGCCCTTCCAGTGATCTGCAGATTTGCTCCTGCACTCTCAGGTCCCTGCTCCTATGTCCTTTCCTCAGAAAGGCCTTCCCTGACCACCCATCTAAATACAGCATTCCCCGCTCTGGTCCCCTCCTATTTTTTGCTCCTATTCCCAACTGGACTAATATATGAGTATTTTTTTTTTCTTTTCCTCTCTCTCCCTTCACAGACTAGACCTCCTCGTGGGTAATAGCTTCATCTCTTACCACATCCGCAACCGTTCGGCACCCTCTCCGTGCTGCTACACGACTGTATTTCCCCTGAACTCACTGTTTGCTCGTGCCTCTCCGCCTTTGCTGCTGCTGTTCCCCTACTACGAAGGAACCTTTTTATCCTTCCAGACCTTCACCTGGCTTCTCAGGTGTCTCTTCCTTTGGATGAAGTGTTATCTCTCTGCTCCTGTAGCACACCAGGCACCCTGCTAACAGTACCCTCTGTGGAGGGATAACTGGAAGCTTGGCCGTGATCCTCCAGAGTCTTGTCATGCCTGGGCTGGCCCCAGAGGATGAGCAATCACAGAAACAACATGCAGCCCTCGCTGGGCCCTCTTGATGGTGAAGGTGGCAGTGGGGGTTACTGGCCCTTGATTCCAGCCAATGGTGGCTGAGCTGGACTGGAGGTTAAGCTGAGGTTTGCATCCCAAACAAAGCTGCTTCTCCCAGCTGTCATCCCATGCAGGGAAGCCCCATGTGATGTTCTCTCTAGAAAGGATCTGGGGTCTCATTAACCATCACACGGTCCATAGGTGATTGTGAGGAACGAGCTGGTGAGCGATTGCCGGATGCTGATCAGAAGAACGAGGTCTAAGGTGACAGGCAGTAACTGGGCAAAGCCTAGGGGAGCCTTGGGCTCAGCAAGAGAGCAGTGCTGCCAAATTTCTGCCTAGCCGCGGACCAGCCGGGTGACCTTGGTGAGGCTACTGCATCTCTCTGGGATTCAGAGTTTGCTTTGGGGCTTCAAAATGAAGTCCTTGTGCAATAGATTTTTGTCTGACCAAAAAAAAATGAGATATCTGGAGTTGGGGAGGATTCTGAGCTTGATGGCAGTGCTATGATTGATTAGTAATGTCTGTCAAGGAGACGACGTGTACCATTCCTGGTCCAGAGTCTCTTTCGTATGCTGACATTTCATGATTCAGTGACTTCACAGCACTAACGATGAAGAATATGTGTGTATGCATTAAGGAAAGAGGGGTCTAAAAGGTTAAAAAAAAAAAAAAGGAGGTTAAAAAACTTGGGTCAGACCCATGGAGAGCTCCAGAAAAGATGGAGAATGGAAGTGGCTTCACGCCCATGCGCACACAGCACACTCTAGCACGGTGGTCTGTTTTTCCAAAGTGAACCCCACACCATTAGTGAATGATGAAATCAGTTTAGTCAGCCACAAGCAGTATTTTAAGAATGTACAGGTAACTCCTTGGAAGTCCAGTGGTTAAGACTCTACATTTTTACCGCTGAGGTCTGGGTTTGATCCCTGGTCAGTGAACTAAGATCTTGCAAACCGTGGGACTCAGCCAAAAAAAAAAAAAAAAAAAGAGTGTACAGAGAATAGAATGAGTAAAATGAAACTGAGTGGAATACGTTAGATTTCAGTGTGGAGTGGTTCAAGGCAATAGGCATCTTGGCATATTGCAGACTGTAGGCTGAAGGAATTTGAGGAAACAGGTAGGAAGCTCACTCTGAAACCCCTCCTCCACCTTCTCTCCTGAAACAGGTTATGAAACCCTCATGTGAAAGGTGTCTATCTTATGCTCGGAGGAAAGGAATATCCTTATCTTTGAAGGAAAGGGATCACCAAGAGGAACCCCAAGGTTTCCCTGTTTCCTACATCACCTCATACTCCTTAACATATCGCAGTCCCCCCACAGCTGTCGACTCTCCATCACTTGGCATAAAAATGCACAGGTCTGACTATTTCTTTGAGTCTCCCTTCCCTTGTGAAGTCTCTTGTGTCCTGTAAAATGTATATGACGTAAATATATATCCTTTCCTCCCTTTATTCTGTCTCCAGCAGTTAAGCTTTCAGATCCAGCCAGGGATCCTCAGAGGGGCTAGGAATACTTTCTGCTCTCCTAAAAATGCATATAGGAAGGGTAAAGGCTATTTTGTGAACTTTTGTTTCAGTTATATATGTATATTTGAAGAAGGTCGTGACGGATTTTTAAAAATTAATTTTATGTATTTATTTTTGGCTGTTCTGCGTCTTCACTGCTGCATCCAGGTTTTTCTCTAGTTGTGATGGGCAGGGGCTACTCTTGATTGCAATGCACAGGCGGAGAATTGCAGTGGTTTCTCTTGCTGCAGAGCATGGGCTCTGGGGCATGGGGGATAATAGTTGTTGCACATGGGTGAGTTGCTCTGTGGCATATGGGATCTTCTTGCATCAGGTAAAGAACCCGTGTCCCCTGCATTGGAGGTGGATTTTTTTTTTACCACTGGACAACCAGGAAGTCCATTATGATAGATTTTTAGCTTGGTTCATCATGATGGGATTTTAGCTTGGTTCACCATCTGAATATTTGAGAGGCCATGAAGGGGTTGGGTAAGCAAGTGTGCTTTGTACAGGACAGTCCTGGTTCAAGCCCATCATCCTGGTGTGATTAGATAGCATCTCCTTTCACCCTCTGTGGTGATTTTATCCGTTAACATATTTTTGGACCCTCTTTCCTTCAGAAGGTGGGGTCTGATTCTTCTCCCCTTGAACTTAGAGACTTAGAGACTTGGACTTAGACTTGGACTTAGAGATGGCATGGACTTAGAGATTGCCTCACGAATAGCATATGGTGGAAGTGGGAGGGTGTCACTTTTAGGACCATGTCACAAAAGGCATTGTGTCATAAGCTCTTTCCTGGATTACTCAACCTGGTGAAAGCCCAGAGCCACATCAAAATGTAAGTTAAGCTGTCCTGCAGAGAGGCCAAGGCAGTGAGAAACTGAGGCCTCCTGCCCACAGCCTGCTGGATCTTTCAGCCCAGGAAAGCTTCAGATGAACACAGCCTGGTCAGCATCCTGCCTGTAACTTCATGAGAGACCCAAATCCAAAACCTTCTACCTAGGAGCCTCCCAAACACCTCATCCAACAGAAACTGAGATAATCAATGTTTGCCGATTTAAGCTGCTAAGTTTGAGGGTAATTTGTTACCCAGCAATTGATAACTGATACACTCTGAAAGTTATCTCTTTTGATTGAAAAGGTACATGGTTCCTCTCTGCAGGAAAGATTTCCAAGATCCTGTGGAGTGTCCAAGAATTGGCTAGAATGAGAAAATTCCAAGGAGACCAACGAGGTGCAAAGCTACCTTCATTTGCCAAATAGCAGGGAAGGTGGACGACTGAATTCTGATCACGGCGGAATCAGCCTAGACTTGTTGACTAGGCAGAAAGTTCAGAGCATCCAGAAAGGAAATGTGACGTGGTCTAAGGGCCAGACGGGGCTCATCAAAGTCAGCCTTGCCCTACTGAGACCTCTTTTCCTAGGGTGACCCGATTAGCAGATCAGAGAAGATAGAGTTGGATTGCGGTGGTTGAACAGCCCCTACTCAAGGAGTCTGTGTAGAGGGGAATGAACTAGGAGAGTGGCTTACAGTGCAAACGCTGCCCAAGCTCCAACCTGTTCAAAAATTTTGCCAGAGACTTGGATGAAGACACAAAAGGTGTGTTCATCTGAGCCTTGAAAGCAGAGGTTACTCTGATACAGTTGATTTATGATCTAAAGTTTCTTCCTAGGCAGAATGCTGGGCCAAAATCAACAAGAAGAAGTTTAACAGTAATCGATGTAAAGTCAGGCACTTTCAGATAAAAAAAAAAAAAAAAATCAATTACCTAAGGAGCAAGCCAAGGGTGGGTAGATAGGGCCGGCTTGGCAGAATTGCACCTGAAATGATATGGTCGTTTTTCTTTGACCCCACAAGGTCAATGTAAGCATAAACAGTGTGATGTGGCTACTAAAACCGTGGACCCACCCGAGGTGGGTTCCTAACTGAATGGGGCTTTTGTGGTGGAATGGACTGTCCTCCAGTCCCCATTCTCTGCTCTGCTTAGCTTCAGTAGATGCTGTGGGTTCAAATCTGCACCCCACACTTTATAGGCACAGAGTGTCCAGAGGAGGGACCCAGACAGGGGCAGCGGGACCTAATGTCCTCAGGTGAGGAATGATGAATGGAATCTCAGGGGAAGGCTTAGCGGGGACAATCTGGCTGCCTTGGAAAGACCCAGGAAGGCAAGAGGAGCCGAGACCAGTGGGTGGAAGAAACAGGGCAACAGCCTTGGGGTTACTCAGAAAGGGTGTTCTCCTGGGAGGGCTTGTCTGCAGGTGACAGGGTGCCATGAGCCTCCCATCACCAAGGCCAGCGAGCAGAGGCCAGCTGGGGCTCAGTCTGGTCAAGTGGGAGGCTGAACCGGAGGAACCCAGAGCCCACCTGCTCCCCTGTCCAGATGCAGCCTCGGGTTCTCCGTGGGGGCTTTTGCCATGGTAATGGATGGTCCTTGGCTGGGGAAAGGGCAGGTGAGCAGAAAAGAGAAGGATAGGAAGTGATGGCAAAATCTCCCTGGGCCACACTGCAGGGCTACAGGGACACGCCTCAAAGCAGACAGCATTGCTTCTTCCCACCTCTTAGAGGCCAATTAACGAGAGGAAGGGAGAAGCTGTGGAAGGGGGCAGCTGGATCTCCTGCAGCCTCAAATGTCATCTCCCACAAGGCTCTGCAGAGCTGCAGTGAACACACACACCATATGCGCACACGCACACACACACACACAATCTTACACGTGTTCAAACATCAGCCCTCACACAAAGGTTCACACACTCTTGTTCATGCACAGTCACGTTTGCCCACCTAATGTTCATCTGCCTACACACTGACTCACTCTCACCTATGTACACACACAATACACACACACATGTGCACACATATGGAGACCCTGGCCAGCAATCACAGAAAGATCAGGGCAGGAAGAGGGGAACTGTTTCACCAGTCCCATCGGCCCTTCTAAGGAATCTCCCTTCTTTGTATCCTTGATCTGGCTAAGAGCCCAGGAATCATGGAACCAGTCCTCAAAATTATCCTCTGTGAAATCAGCCTCACTCTCCCTGGTGTCGGATATCTCTCTTGCTGTCTCCCAGGCCAATGCTCAATCACAGTTCTATTTTACTATCTGGTTGCCCCAGTATGGTTTTGAGTATATCTCTGAATCAAGACTGCTGCTGCTAAGTCGCTTCAGTCGTGTCCGACTCTGTGCGATCCCGTAGATGGCAGCCTATGAGGCTCCTCCGTCCCTGGGATTCTCCAGGCAAGAACACTGGAGGGGGTTGCCATTTCCTTCTCCAATGCATGAGAGTGAAAAGTGAAAGTGAAAGTTGCTCAGTCGTGCCCGAACCTTAGTGACCTCATGGACTGAAGCCCACCAGGCTCTTCCGTCCATGCGAGTTTCCAGGCAAGAGTACTGAAGTGGGGTGCCACTGCCTTCTCCTGAATCAAGACTACCTCAGTTCAAATGCTTCCTCTGTCCTCTCTGCAGGTCCTTGGTCAGGTTGCGTGATGTCTCAGGGCATTGTTTGCCCCATCTGTAAAATGGGTAACAAGCTTACAGGGTCTATACCATCACCTGTGCAGAGCTGCCTGGAGGAGTCAGTGTTCCACAAACTTTATGCCGTAGTTCTCCTCCAGCCCCTCCATCATCTCGCTTAGCATGGCTTGGAGTTCAGTCCTTCCCCACCTCTCCTTTTTCTCCCCTCCTCACCCCCCAGGCTCTGCTCCTGGAATAGATCTTGACAACTGTGGCCTTAGTTGTGTGTGTTTGATAAATAGGTCTGCTGGGTGTATTCAGGATGCTGGTGTAGACCTGAGTCAGGATGGAAATAGCCAGAAGGTAGGTTGAGAGTATGGAGTCCAGGCTGGGCTGAGAGCACAGGGACCTGCCCTGCCCTCCTCGCATCCGGCACACTGGGGACCAGGTGGTCCACTCCCTGCCCCTCTGTAGCCACTCTTAGGGGTAGTGGTGGGAAGGGCGATACGAGAACCTACAAGGATCGGTGGAGACTTGCCTCCCTAACCCTTCTTTTCACAAATGAAGATATCAGATATTGAGGCCCACAGCTGCTGAGAGACTTGCTCAGGGACATCCAGCTGGTAAAAGGCAGACTTGAAAGTTTAACTTGGGCCTGAACACCCAGGCTAATGCCTATTGCTGGTCCACCCAGCCTCATTTCATAGCCGCCAGCCAACGCGCTTCCTTTTCTCTGCGGATGTGATTTGCTGGCAATGTTTCACCACCCTTTACCACTCTTCCCTCTTCTGAAATATCGTGAGTGGGAGACATTTCCTGTGGCACCAATGATGGAAGCCCAAGCCCTGGACCTTCCATTTATTTGTTGTGTGGCTCTGGGCAATTTGCTCAATATCTGAGCCCTCAGTTTCCTCATCTGTAAAATGGGAATGATACAGACCATATCAACCTCACAAGATTGACTTGGAGAAGACAGTGCAGGCAGCATATATTAGCACAGGGATGGCTCAGAGTGGCTCAGACGGTACAGCATCTGCTTCCAATGTGGGAGACCCGGGTTCAATCCCTGAGTCGGGAAGATCCTCTGGAGAAGGAAATGGCAACCCACTCCAGTACCATTGTCTGGAAAATCCCATGGACAGAGAAGCCTGGTGGGCTACAGCCCATGGGGTCGCAAAGAGCTGGACACGACTTAACAACTTCACTTGGTCACTTGGTCTTGGCTCAGAGTAAACTAAATGTTGGCTGTTACTATTCTTGATGCTCCCCTGGAGGAGGAAATGGTAATCTCCTGGGAGATTACCTGGGAATCTTGCCTAGGAAATCCCATAGACAGAGGAGTCTGGTGGGCTACAGTCCATGGAGTCACAAAAAGTTGGACATGACTGAGTGCACACACACACACACATTCCTGATGCTGAAACTTGGCCTCTGCATCAGAGCTGAATTGAATCTCGGAGACAGAGTTTGAGGTGAAATAGAAAAGAAGAGCTTTATTGCTTTGCCAGGCAAATGGGGACATAGCAGGCTAATGCCCTCAAAACTGTATGAAAATTCTGACCTAGAAGGGGATTTGGTGGAGTTTTCTAGTAATGGTCAAGGGCAGGGTTGCTGATAAGGACCAGAGTGTGACAGGGCCTTCTTGTTCAGTTGCTAAGTTGTGTCCAACTCTTTGTGACCCCATAAGCTGCAGCACACCAAGCTTCCCTGTCCTTCACCATCTCCTGGAGTTTGCTCAAACTCATGTCCATTGAGTTGATGATGCCATCCAACCATCTCATCCTCTGTCATCCCCTTTTCCTCTTGCCCTCAGTCTTTCCCAGCATCAGGGTCTTTTCCAAAGAGTCAGTTCTTCTTGTCAGGTGGTCAAAGTACTGGAGCTCCAGCTTCAGCATTAGTCCTGCTGATGAGTATTCAGGGCCTGTACCCTTTAAATCTGGTCTCAGATGGTCCTCCTGATGAGCTTCTGTGGTTCTCGGGGTTATCAAACTGTGACCTGCTCCTTGGAGTGAAGAAGGCTTCATCAAGTTGTTACCATCTTCTGTTAGGGGATTTTCGTTCTGCAGAAGAGCTCAAAGGTAGTGCCACCTGTATCCCCTGAGGCAGAGTCAGGACCCTGCCCCAAGGCTACACTATTGTTTCTTGACTCCTCCCTGGTCTCTGCATCCCCTCCCTTCCCTGGTTCAGTTCAGTTAGTCCCTCAGTTGTATCTGACTCTTTGTGACCCCATGAACCGGAGCACCCCAGGCCTCACTGTCCATCACCAACTCCCGGAATCCACCCACATCCATGTCCATCAAGTTGGTGATGCCATCCAGCCATCTCATCCTCTGTCGTCCCCTTCTCCTCCTGCCCCTAATCCCTCCCAGCATCAGGGTCTTTTCCAATGAGTCAGCTCTTTGCATGAGGTGGCCAAAGTATTGGAGTTTCAGCTTCAACATCAGTCCTTCCAATGAACACCCAGGACTGATCTCCTTTAGAATGGACTGATTGGATCTCCTTGCAGTCCAAGGGACTCTCAAGAGTCTTCTCCAACACCACAGTTTAAAAGCATCAATTCTTCCGTGCTCAGCTTTCTTTATAGTCCAACTCTCACAACCATACATGACCACAGGAAAACCATAGCCTTGACTAGACGGACCTTTGTTGACAAAGTCATGTCTCTGCTTTTTAATATGCTGTGTAGGTTGGTCATAACTTTTCTTCCAAGGAGTAAACATCTTTTAATTTCATGGCTGCAGTCACCATCTGCAGTGATTTGGGAGCCCAGAAAAATAAAGTCAGCCACTGTTTCCACTGTTTCCCCATCTATTTCCCATGAATTGATGGGACTGGATGCCATGATCTTTGTTTTCTGAATGTTGAGCTTTAAGCCAACTTTTTCACTCTCCTCTTTCACTGTCATCAAGAGGCTCTTTAGTTCTTCACTTTCTGCCATAATGGTGGTGTCATCTGCATATCTGAGTNCCCATCTATTTCCCGTGAATTGATGGGACTGGATGCCATGATCTTTGTTTTCTGAATGTTGAGCTTTAAGCCAACTTTTTCACTCTCCTCTTTCACTGTCATCAAGAGGCTCTTTAGTTCTTCACTTTCTGCCATAATGGTGGTGTCATCTGCATATCTGAGTTTGTTGATATTTCTCCCAAAATCTTCATTCCAGCTTGTGCTTCTTCCAGCCCAGTTTTTCTCCTGATGTACTCTGCATATAAGTTAAATAAGCAAGGTGACAATATACAGCCTTGACGTACTCCTTTTCCTATTTGGAACCAGTCTGTTGTTCCATGTCCAGTTCTAACTGTTGCGTCCTGACCTGCATATAGGTTTCTCAAGAGGCAGGTCAGGTGGTCTGGTATTCCCATCTCTTTCAGAATTTTCCACAGTTTGTTGTGATCCACACAGTCAAAAGCTTTGGCATAGTCAATAAAGCAGAAATAGATGTTTTTCTGGGACTCTCTTGCTTTTTCAACTATGTGACCCTGCCCTTTGGAACTCAGAGAACGTCCTGGAGGCTTGATGCCTCCATCCTACAGACAAGATGCCTGGGGGGACTTGATGCCCAGGAGCCCCACAGGGTCTGCTCTGTCCATTTCTCTAGTAGTCAAGTCCTTGGTGCCGTCTTGTACGGCCAGGCAGTTTGTGCACTGCACCAAGGCACTTGGCAGAGTAAGTGGGGCTGAAATCCAGTTCTCACCCTCCACACTGAGTAACCTTGGAGCTGTGTCTGCCCCCAAGAGGCGCCCTTTCTCATTCACTTATGTGGAGGGGGCATCTTTTCCTAATTTGTGCAAAGAAGCTCTACATGCAGCCCCATGTGCCCTGACGGTAATTGAAGGGTACAGGACAGGATTCCAAACTACTCTTATCTGGGGATCACAGTGCCTGAATTCCACCACTCAAGCTTCCCCTTGGGTACCATGGTCATTTTTGACGTTCCAGAAATCCCATTTAAAAGGAAGCATCCCTGGAAATAACTCGCCCCAAATAATAACACCTTATCATCATCTGCATTGTTATCATGCCATTATTTTAAACCTTGAGTGGATTAGCCTCCAAGTGCAGCTGAGATAAGCCCTCAGAAAGGGGTGGGGGAAGGAGCCAGGAGGGGGCAAGTTCTCTGCAAAGTGAGGCAGGCCGTGGCAAAGGCAGTAATTCCTGCCTGAGTCACTTTGTCCAGGCCCAGCGGGTTGAACCCAGCCGACTGGTGCCACCAAAGCAGCTGCAACAGCCAAAGGTTTCTGATTTACTGGGAAACTCCACTCCAAGAAGCAGTATTAATGCCAGTAATAAAGCTGATCTCCCAGGAGCAACTCCATTTTAAGAGGAGAGAGGGACACATTCCAAGGGAATGACTCTCAAATGGGGGGATTTCAGAGGCATCCAGAAGAGATTATGGGGCCCTTGTTTCTTCAGATCCCTCTCCAGAGGCTCCTGCGGGTGCCACTGATACAAAAGGTCAGCCTCGCAGGTGGAGTGCAAATGACCTTGCAGAGGTGGGGTGTTTGTGGCCAGAGCCCCAAGGGCAGACCTGACATGAGGATTCCTGCGCCAGTGATTTATCAAGAAGGGGAAGCTGTTGAGAGAACAGGAAGGAAAGGTGAAGAAAGCACGCAAGTGCAAGTACGTGACTTCAGGCGATGTCCTGGGCGGGATAGCTTCAGCTGGCAGCGGCAGGGGACCTCTGGGGTGGTAAGTTATGCCCTGAGGTAAGGATGCTGGGGCTTTCATACCCCTGAAGGCATCAGTGGAGGGTTAACTGCAGCTGGGGGAGAGGCTGGAGGATGTAAATTCTCAGGCATTTCCCAGGGATGTAAATTTTCCTGCCTTTCAGCAAAGCAGCTCTAGGGGTTAGAGGACAGAGCAGTTCTCCAAGAAGTCCCAGGCACTGGCTATTGGGAAGGAAAGTATATCAAAGCCCAACACCATTTCCCAGCTCCCACCTTCCAGCATCAGTTCAGTTCAGTCGCTCAGTCATGTCCGACTCTTTGCGACCCCATGAATCTCAGCACGCCAGGCCTCTCTGTCCATCACCAACTCCCGGAGTTCACTCAGACTCACGCTCATCGAGTCAGTAATGCCATCCAGCCATCTCATCCTCTGTCATCCCCTTCTCCTCCTGCCCCCAATCCCTCCCAGCATCAGAGTCTTTTCCAATGAGTCAACTCTTCGCATGAGGTGGCCAAAGTACTGGAGCTTCAGCACAAACAGGGTGAAAGGTCACAGGGGATCCGGACCAGGTGTCTACAATATCTGCCAGATAAGATGAAGAGAGGTGGAGTCTTGAATGCCCCCTCCTCTCTCCCATGGAGGAATCTTATCTCTAGGAGGAAACCCTTTTCTAATATTCCAGATCCAGCCCTCTACTCTCCATGTGCTATGGAAGCATCCCATTTGATCCACTCCCTCCCTGTAGAAGGGTCAGTGGGTAGATGGATAGGAGTGCGCCCTCAAGGGTGCCGATGCCTGCTCCCACCCAGCCAGCAATTCCTGCCTCTGGCATCTGGGTCCTTGGGCTACCACAGCTCTCCTATTGTTTTGCTTTTTTTTTTTTTTCCCCATTCTAATGGCCACTTTTGCAAATATTATTGACTGGCTCTGGATTACTAATGCAATCTTACAAGATAAAAAACAAACTTACCACCTCACATCAGCGAAAAGGAGTATTGGCAAGTTTCAGTCTCCCCGGGCCCCCCTGCCTCACGAGCTGCATTTTAAAATGCCAGCAGGTTCCCAGGCCAGCCAGGAAAGGAGCAGGATAAATGGAGCTGTCGAAGGTAAAGGATTGCTCTCCATTTGTCCTGGGGTTAAATTGCCCCCAAAAGCCCAACACAGGTTTATTGAGCCAGATCGTCTCCTCCCCAGATTCATGTCCACCCAGGACCTCAGCACGTGATGTTTGGGAAGCAGGGTCTTTGCAGATGTAATTAGTCATGATGAGGTCATACTGGTTGAGGGTGGGCTCTAAAACCCATGTGACCTGCATCCTTATAAGAAATGGAGATGAGACCTACCCAGGAGAACCCACGACAGGGCAGAGTCAGGGACTGGAGCCATGTGTCTACACGCCAAGGAGCCTTCAGAAGAGACCAGCCTGCCGGCCGGCCCCTGAATTTTACACTTCTGGCCTCCAGAACCAGGACAGAATACATTTCTGCTGTTTAAAGACCTAGTTTGTGTAATTTATTAAGGTAGCCCCAGGAAACTAGTACAAGAGGAACGCAGAAGGATGGAGGTGAGCCCTCAGCCTCGTGATGGACCCAGGCTCCCTCCTCCCAGTGGCATCATGGGCCCCTCCAGGCTCCAGGAAGCCAAGGAAGGTCATTCTGGGCCCCCTCCCCACCGCGGTACCCCTGTGTTAGAATCTGGAGAGGATTTCACATGCCCTAGGTGCCCCCCAGACCCTGAGACCCAGGGGCCAGTAATGGCTCTGCTTGGATGCCTATGACTGCGTGGAGGTGATTAGCTCTTCTCTGTATTTTCAGGGACCCTGAGAGCAGGGTGGTTATGTCAGTTAGGGTTCTCCAGAGAAATAAGACCCATAGAATATATATGTCTACATACCTCTAGAGAAGTATATCAAATATATATAAAAGTGTGTGTGTATACATATAGAGAGAAGGGGAGAGAGAGTTTGAAAAATGAAAAGATAATTGGCTCACACAATTATGAAGGCCAACAAGTCAAAAATCTGCAGGGTAGGTCAGTAGATTGGAGACCTAGGAAAGAGCCAACGTTGCATTTTAAGTCCAAAGGTCACCTGCAAGCAAGGTTTCCCCCTACGTGGGGGAAATCAGTCCTTTGTTCTACTCAGGACTTCAGCTGATCGGAAAAGCCCATCTGGCTTATGGGGGGCAGTCTGTTCTACTCAGTGTCCACTGATTTGAATGTTAATCTCATCCCAGAACAACCTCACAGAAATATCGATAACAATATTTGACCAAATAACTAAGCATTTTGGGCCAAACAAGCTGACACATAAGTCAAACATCCCACTGGGCAAGTATTATGATCTTCATTCTGCTGCTGCTGCTAAGTCCTTCAGTCGTGTCCGACTCTGTGTGACCCCATAAACGGCAGCCCACCAGGCTCCCCTGTCCCTGGGATTCTCCAGGCAAGAACACTGGAGTGGGTTGCCATTTCCTTCTCCAATGCATGAAAGTGAAAAGTGAAAGTGATTTCCCTTAGTCGTGTCGGACTCTTAGTGACCCCATAGACGGCAGCCTTCCAGGCTCCTCCGTCCATGGGATTTTCCAGGCAAGAGTTCTGGAGTGGGGTACCATTGCCTTCTCCGATGACCTTCATTCTAGAAAGAGGAAAATCATGGCTCAGAAAGGGTGAACGATTTTCCCAAGATCGTAAGGCAAATCAGTTGCCAAGAGCAGTTGTGAAAAAGAGGCTGACAATGAGGAGAACTTGGATTCAACTCACATCTACCCTAGACCAGAGCTTTAGATCTTGTGGTACCCTTACACAGACACGTTAGATAAGGAGGCCTGTGCTAAGTTGCTTCAGTCATGTCTGACTGTTTGCGACCCCGTGGACTGTATGTAGCCTGCTAGGCTCCTCTGTCATGGATTCTCCAGGCAAGATGGGATTCTCCAGGCAAGAACACTGGAGTGGGTTGCCAAGCTCTTATCCAAGGGATCTTCCCGACCCAGGGATAGAACCCATGTCTCTTATGTCTCCTGCATTGGCAGGCAGGTTCTTTACCACTAGCACCACCAGACATATCCAACGGTATTTACATTCATGTATGTTTCACTTATAGGTCTTCAGTTCAGTTCAATTCAGTCGCTCAGTCGTGTCTGACTCTTTGTGACCCCATGANCCACCTTTTCCACTCTCCTCTTTCTCTTTCATCAAGAGGCTCTTTAGTTCCTCTTTGCTTGTATGATGCAAAAAATGCAGAGGCAGAACCAGGAGGTTGATTTGATTTCTAAGAGGTCAAGGGAAGCCAGAGTTATAAGGCAGCAAAATCCATAAGAAAGCAAATGCCTCAAGGTAAAAGAGAATAGAAGGTGAACATGGCAGTTCATCATGAAAGGAGAAATAGATTAAGCCATAAAAAGAAGCGGAGACTGAGAGTAGCCACGTCATGTGAATGGAAACGCCTCAGAAGGAAGAATACCAAACCACAGTGTCCAAACAAACAAAAACAGGCAAGCAAGAAGGGAGTACAACAGTAAATAGCAGACAAAGCGGAACTGAAGACTAACAGCGTGACTGGCTACAGAGTACAGTGATATGGGATACATTTTATAGAAAATATAATCATACACATCTACGTGGCAAACAACACAGCAACTAAACACAGAAGCAGAAAGTATTACGGATTAAAGGAGAATTGCTTCTCAAATATAATTTAAGTTGAAGAATTTTTAATACACCCTTTTCAGAACTGGACAGATTCAGTAGTCCAAAAAGAAGGACATAGGGACTTCCCTGGCTGTCCAGTGGATAAGACTCCACAGTTCCACTGCAGGGGATCATGGGTTCGGTTTCTGATCAGGTAACTAAGATCCTGCATGCCACAGGTGTGGCCAAAAAATTTTAAAAAACATTAAAAAAAAAAAAAGAATGTAGAGCAATGCTGCCTGTTACAGAAGCCACTCACCACACGTGGCTACTAAGCCCCAGAAGTAAGGCAAGTTCAGCTGAGATGCACTTTCAAGAGTAACAAACAAATGCCAGATTTCAAATATTGTACAAAAAATAGGATGTAAAATAGCTCATTAATCATGTTTCTATTATTTGCTGAAATGATAATACTTTGGATGTATTGGGTTAAAAAAGTACGTTACCAAATCAATTTCACATATTTTTACTTTTTAATACAGCCAGTGGAGAATACAAATTTACATACATGCAATAATAAATTTATATTTCATTTGTATTCAATAGCGCTGACCCAGAAGAATCAAATATTAGCAGCAGCAAGTGATTCTGTGAGGGCCTATTCATTCTCTAATTCCCTGTATAGATTTCAAAACCTTCCTCATAGTCTGTGAGCATCCTTTGAACCATTGCCCCTTCCTGGAGCTTGACAAGGGGGGAGTTTGTTGTGTTACAAGGAGAAGACGCTATGGGGCTCAACCTCCTTTGTGTCTATCTGCTAGAGGGATTTGGGCCTTAATGTGTTATTTATATGATAAAAATAAATCCTACCAGTAGGGTTGGGGTGAGGATTAAATGAGATAAGATACTCTCACGCTTTCTGAAAAGAGAAAATTAAAAATCAAGACGAGACGAAGGAGGTCCATTTCTGTCCCTGTGTCCCTCACACACAGAGGTATTGGTGCAAACTGGAAACCAGAGCCCCTCAGGACACAGTGCTGGAGAAGACGCGGGAGTGGACGGAGGGTGGTGTGTGGGGATCAGACACGCCCAACTCTGAGGGTTTCATTCTGCCGCCTTCAGCCCGGGCACCAGTCAAGAGAACTCACACTGCCACGAATTAGGGTAATCTCTTATCTCACTGTAGAGTCCTTAGAAATAAGACATGGCAGCTTCAGCTGCTCTCAGCGAGAAGGATTTATCTAATATGATAGTCACTGTAGATTCACAGGAAGTTCAAGCCAGAAGGCTCCGAGTGGCCATCTGGTACAATTAAGATGACTCACTTCTAGAGACTTCCCTCGTGGACCATGGTTGAGACTCTACCCTGCCAAAGCGGGAGGCATGGGTTCGATCCCTGATGGGGGAACCTAGGTCCCACATGCTGAGCGGTGCAGCCAAAACAGAAAAACAAACAAACAAAAAAACTGATAAATTAAAAAAGCAAAATTAAAAAAAAAAAAGACGACTTTCTCCCAGTGTATCTGGAACCTTCCTCGTTTTAGCACTGAAGTCCCACATACCTCAGTCTAAGCAAACCAGGCCGGTTGGTACTGCTGGTAGTGAAGTTCCTCAAACACAGGTATTATGCGTCTTCCCTTGTTAGAGGGAAGGACATTGGTTAAGACACAGCTAGATCCCTGGCCCCACCTTCCTCACTCAGAACCACCAGGGCGGTGGTCCCCAAACTGGGACCCCCAGTTCCTCAGGTGACTCTGACACCCAGCCAGGCTTGGGAACACAGATGAGTACAACTCTTCCTTTTGAGGCTGGAGAAACTGAAGTCCTGGTTTCCTGAAGGCCCCATGCTGAAATGATTGGGGTGCCTCTTTCCTCATAATAATTCCCAGTAACAGCAGGATGAAAGGTTGTCGTAAGTGGAAGAATGTTAAACAGAGTCCTGATGTTCCCTTTTGAGGTTTATTTCCATCCTTTTTTTTTTTTTTTTTTTAATATAAAAAGTATTTTGTAGGTGTTCTCTTCCTTTGCTGATGCCCCAAACCCAGACTTGGTGAGTCTGCTGGGCGATTCAGTTTCAGGCAGTGACGTGCCCAGGTGAGAGGAGCCTGGATCCCGGCGCTTCATAGTGACAGGTGGTCTCTGCAGCCAGAGCTGTTTGGAGAGCTCTGGGCTTCTCTCTCAGACCTGAACACAGAGGGCAGAGCAAGAAGCCCCTCCAGAAATGCTCCTGTAAGACCAGAGCTTGGAGGGGAAGAGAGTGCAGGTACCCCGTTCCACCAAATTCTCTGCTGCGGCTAGATGCCCCAGAGTGAAATTTAGGATGTTTGGGCTATCGATTCAGTGAAAAGAGAGTCATCTTTTGCAATGCGCAAGGCACTTGCGTTTCCTGCTCCATCCTGCTCAATCAAACCCAGGCCCTATTCCCATCACCTGGATTCTTGGTTGCTGTATTTTTCTTTTCTTGGAAAGGAAGCAGCATGTAGCATGGAAACAGCTCCAGCTTTGAAGCAAGATAAACTGAATCCAAAGTTTGCCTTTGCCACCTACTAACAAGTCACTCCACCCCGGGGGGCCTCAGAATTCCCCTGTGTGAAATGGGCTAATGCACTGGCCTTGCGGGAGTTTTATGAGGACTAAAGGTGGCACACGTGAGCGTCTCAGGCACACAGTAGGAGTCTATAAATAATGACAAGTGCTCGGTCAACATAAGACACACAGAGGCCTGAGCCGAGCTCCCTGTGCTATACAGCAGGTTCCACTAGCCATCTGTCTTACACACGGCAGTCTATGCATGCACGTCAACCCTAGTCTCTCAATCCATCACAGCCTCACCTTCCCCCCAACCTGCGTTCACATATCCATTTCCTACATCCGCATCTCTCCTCCTGCCCTGCAAATAGGTTCATCTGCACCATTTTTCTAGATTTCAATGTATGCATTCATAGCCCATATTTGTTTTTTCTCTTTCTGACTCACTTCACTCTGTATGACAGACTCTAAGTCCATCCACATCTCTACAAGTGACTCAGTGATGACCTAGATGGGTGGGGTGAGGGGGAGAGAGGGAGGTCCAAGAGGGAGGGGATGTATGTATACCTTAAACGAATTCACTTCGTTGTACAGCAGAAACTCACGCAACATTGTAAAGCAATTATATTCCAATAAAAAAAGTTACATGTAAAGTGCCTACTTGACACAGTCTCCACACCCAGAGACCCTGGGTCCCCAGCGGGAAGATTCTACATGAATAGAAAGAAAAGTGTGTTACCCGGAGAGGAGCCAGCAGGCAAGCAAAGACATCTAGGCAGTCGGTGTTTCCTGGCTGTGAAGCCTGCCCTAGTTTGTTTTGGCAGCTGCCCCCACCATCCGCGATGGAAGCAGAAAGGGAAGAGAAATGGCAGGAAAGCGAATGGGTCGGCCAAGGAGGGAGGCTGTTCGGTTCCAGCTTCCAAAGGGGAACGCAGCTGCCCCAGTGCTGGAGATGCATTGGGTCCCTGGACTCTGGTCTGGCCTTCGCATGCCTGCCCTCGACATGGAGCGATGTTTCTAGAATAAAAGGGTTGGGGGTAGCTCACTTTGGGTCATGTTCAGTTCAGTCACAGACTTGCTCCAAATGGCAACTGTTTCCATAGCGATGGCTGTATGACAAGCCACCCCAAAACTTAGTGGCTTAAAACAGTGACAGCCGTTTATTTGCCCAGATTCTGCAATCAGGGCCAGGAGCAGCTGTACCATGAGGGGTCAGCTGGAGTCACTCCTGGGCGGCTGCATTCAAATGGCAGTTCGGGACAGAGACCCAAGAGGGGTCGTGTAGGCGCCTGGTGCTTCACGGGCCTCGGGTTGAGCTGGCTGAGGTGGTGGAGGGGAGAGAGGCCTCGTCCCCATGTGGCCCCGCAGACTGAAGGAGCTTACGCCAGGCGTCCTCATACGGAGTCTCAGGGCCGCCGGAGACTGAGCTGGAAGCGGCACGCCTCTTAGAGTCTGCACTCTGGGACTCTCATGGGGCCGCTCCCACCATACTGTATTGGACAAAACAGTCACAGGTCAACCCAGATTCTAGGACTTGGGGAATGGACTCCTCCTCCTGAAGGAGGTGGGGGGTCATCTACACTGCGAAGCATGTGGATGCAGGGAGAGGTGATTCATCAGGGGCCATTGTGACAGTCCACGCAGCAACACAGAGTGCTGTGCAGGCCACGGCAGTCCAGGCCTTTGTCCTCCGTCGCCAGGGCGCTTTCATCCTCCTGGTGGAGTTTTACACTCCAGCTCTCTTCTCTGAGCACCTCGGGGCCTTTCTCTCCTTGGGGGTCTTTTTTCCTCTTGTCGTCTTTGCAGGTGGGTCTTTTCTGGCTGGGCTCAGTGTGAACAAAGTCCGAGTCCTGGAGTCAGCCAGCCTTGGGTGGGAACCTGGCTCCGCTCCTCACTCAGCTGTGTGAGCTCAGACCGGCAGATCGCTCAGTGTGTCTGAGCCGCATTTCCTGCTCTGTTAACAAGGATGCTGAGGCCTGACCCTATCAGGTGGCTGTGAAGATGGAGTGAGATACGTCAGATCAAGTTCCCGACACAGAACCGGCCTGACACTGGAGGCTGTCCGCTAAGTACTGGCCCCGATCTCCCTCCACCCCCCACCGCTCCCACTTCTCTGCCGGGGGAACACCTGCTTGCTTTTCTATGGCACATCCATTGACAAGTTTTCCCTACATCACCCTAACTCTTACCCCAAGGAGAACTAGTCACTCTCTCCTTTTACCTCCTGTAGCTTTTGCAACACCTTAGTGATGTCCAAGGTCACAGTGATATAAACACGTGTGTCTCCCAAGGTGGAAGTTCTTGTATTCATCCTTTCCTCTTCAGGGCTCAGAACACAGTGGTGAGCTATACATTCACCACTGGGCTGGTGAATGGCTGGGCTCCCCAGAACTCGGGAACACACTTCATTTTTTTAGGACCCTTCTCTTGCACGCCTGATTGCCCCAGAAGAGGAGTGGAAGTAAAACAGGGATCAAAGGAGGCAAGAATATACAACGGGGCAAAGATAGCCCCTTCAATAAATGGTGCCAGAAAAACTGGACAGCTACATGTAAAAGAATGAAATCAAACACTTCCTAATACCATACACAAAGATCAACTCAAAATGGATTAAAGACCTAAATGTAAGACCAGAAACTATAAAACTCTTAGAGGAAAACATAGGCACAACACTTGATGACATAAATCAAAGCAAGATCCTCTATGACCCACCTCCTAGAGTAACGGAAATAAAAACCAAAGTAAACAAGTGGGACCCGATTAAACTTGAAAAGCTTTTGCACAACGAAGAAAACTATAAGCAAGGTGAAGACAACTCTCAGAATGGGAGGAAATGATAGCAAATGAAACAACTGACAAAAGATTAATTCCCAAAATATACAAGCAGCTCATACAACTCGATACCAGAAAACAAACAGCCCAATCAAGAGGTGGGAAAAAGACCTAACAGACATTTCTCCAAAGAAGACATGCAGATGGCTAACAGACACATGGAAAGACGCTCAACATTGCTCATTATTAGAGAAATGCAAATCAAAACCACAAGGAGACATCACCTCACGCCAGTCAGGATGGCCCTCATCAGAAAGTCTACACACAATAAACGCTGGAGAGGGTGTGGACAAAAGGGAACGCTCTTGCACTGTTGGTGGGATAAATTGATACAGCCTCTATGGAAGACGGTACGGAGATTCCTTAAAAAACTATGAATAAAAGCACCATATGGCCCAGCAATCCCACTCCTAGGCATATGCCCTGAGGAAACCAAAACTGAAAGAGATACGTGTATCCCATTGTTCACTGCAGCACTATTTACAACAGCGAGAACATGGAAGCAACCTAGATGTCCATTGACAGATGAATGGATAAAGAAGCTGTTGTACATATATACAGGGGAATATTAGCCATAAAAAGGAATGCATTTGAGTCAGTTCTAATGAGGTGGATGAACCTAGAACCTATTATACAGAGTGAAGTAAGTCAGAAAGAAAAAGATAAATATTGTATTCTAATGCATATATATGGAATCCAGAAAAATGGTACTGAAGAATTTATTTACAGGGCAGCAGTGGAGAAAGAGACACAGAGAATAGACTTCTGGACATGGGGAGACGGGAGGAGAGGCTGAGATGTATGGAAAGAGTAACATGGAAACTCACATTGCCATATGTAAAATAGATGGCCAATGGGAATTTGCTGTATGGCTCAGGAAACTCAAACAGGGGCTTTGCATCAACCTAGAGGGGTGGGATGGGGAGGCAGATGGGAGAGAAGTTCAAAAGGGAGAGGATTTATGTATACCTATGGCTGATTCATGTTGAGGTTTGACAGAAAACAACAAAATTCTGTAAAGCAATTATTCTTCAATAAAAACAAAACAAAACAAAAAAACAGGGATCTGGCTTTTGCCCCTGTAGATATGTGATCCCTTTACACAGGTGATTCCCTGCCATGATATCTGCCCTGGGGTAGAATGCCCAGCAGCTGCTGCAGCCCCATCTACCATCCCCCTCTAAAGAGGGCTGGTCATCCCAAAGGAAGGAGGAAGGAGAGTCATGCTCTTCCTGCAGTATCATTATACGTTAAAAATTAAGGCATCAAGTAGGAAGCCCAGCTCAGTGCCCATGAGATAAGCACACATTCCTTGTTTGCACAGACTGAACATTCTGGCTCCTGTCAGCTTGGCTGGACCAGAGATGTGGGGACCAAGGAGATTGGCCTCAGCCAGGCAGACCCCATCCTTTGCCTCTGCAGAAAATGCTTGCAACTAAGGCTTCCAGGCGTAGCACAGACTGGATTCAAACCCTAGCCGTGTCACTCATGATTTTGCAAACCCGAGCCTATCTCCTCACCTTTCTGAACTTCCACTGGTTCGTTAGTGAAATGGGACTAAAGATAACTCTCTGGAAAGACCATCGTGAGGATCAAGCAAGGCGATGTAGGTCCCTGGTCCTTCGGCTGCTCCCAAACCCTCCGAGTCTCTGATCTGTGACCACGGCTCTAGCAGATGAATTGTTTGAAAAAGTGGAACAAGTGGACTTGTTCGCCTTCCTGGATTCTTAATGAAGATTATTAGAATTTGAAAAATAGCAAAGTGTAGGTGCTGGGCGGCTGCTAGTTTCACTCACTGGGTGGTAGACATCAATCCTAATAACGTTGGGGGCTTCCCTGGTGGCTCAGTGGTAAAGAACCCACCTGTGCAGGAGATACAGGCATAATCCCTAGGTGGGGATGATCCCCTGGGGAAGGAGACGGCGGCTCACTCCAGTGTTCTTGCCAGGAAAATCCCACAGATAGAGGAGCCTGGCAGGCCACAGTTCATGGGGTAACAAAAGAATTGGACAGGAATTAGTGACTGTACAACAACAGATAAGCATGTCACGTGTGTCAGGGACCGTCCTAGGCATTTTACATGTACTCACGCATTTAGTCTTAGAAACAATACTATGAGGCTGGTGCATAATATTATTTTACCCCTTTTACAGCTGGAGGAACCTCAAAGAAGTTGAACAGCATGCAGAGTTATATAACCAGTTAGTGGTAGAGCTGAGGTTCAGACTCAAGTGGTCACACACCACAGCCTGTACTCTGAAACCCCAGGCTCTCCTGCTTGGAAATGGCTCACTGCGCTTTATCGAGTCGATGGCATTTACAGCGCTGGGGGCTGCCGCCAAAGACCCCAGAGTACCTGGTGCTCAGGGAGCACTCACCATGCAGAGGCTTTTCTCTGAACTCTTACAACAGTCTTATGAGGCCAAGATTATTATTTGGATCTTCTAGATGAGGAAAGATAGGTTTTGGAATCTATCTGGTTCCAAATAGGGAAAGGAGTAACTCAAGGCTTTATATTGTCACCCTGCTTATTTAACTTATAGGCAGAGTACATCTTGAGAAACACTGGGCTGGATGAAGCACAAGCTGGAATCAAGAATGCTGGGAGAAATATCAATAACCTCAGATATGCAGATGACACCACCCTTATGGCAAAAAGCGAAGAAGAACTAAAGAGCTTCTTGATGAAATGAAAGAGGAGAATGAAAAAGTTGGCTTAAAACAACATTCAGAAAACTAGGATCATGGCACATGGTCCCATCACTTCATGGCAAATAGATGGGGAAACAGGGGAAACAGTGTCAGACTTTTACATTTTGGGGCTCCAAAATCACTGCAGATGGTGACTGCAGCCATGAAATTAAAAGACGCTTACTCCTTGGAAGGAAACTTATGACCAACTTAGACAGCATATTAAAAAGCAGAGACATTACTTTGCCAACAGAGGTCTGTCTAGTCAAAGCTATGATTTTTCCAGTAGTCATGTATGAATGTGAGAGTTGGACTATAAAGAAAGCTGAGCACTTAAGAATTGATGCTTTTGAACTGTGGTGTTGGAGAAGACTCTTGAGAGTTCCTTGGACTGCAAGGAGATCCAGCCAGTCCATCCTAAAGGAAATCAGTACTGAATATTCACTGGAAGGACTGATGTTGAAGCTGAAACTCCAATACTTTGGCCACCTGATGCAAAGAACTGACTCATTTGAAAAGACCCTGGTGCTGGGAAAGATTGAGGGCAGGAGAAGGGGATGACAGAGGATGAGATGGTTGGATGGCATCACACACTCCATGGACATGAGTTTGAGTAAACTCCGGGAGTTGGTGATGGACAGGGAAGCCTGGCATGTTGCAGTCCATGGGGTTGCAAAAAGTCAGACACAACTGAGCGACTGAACTGAACTGAACTGAGATGAGGAAACCCAGATATAATGAAGGTAAGGATTTCTTCCAAGGTGGGACTCAAAGAAAGGGTGAGGGAGTTGAGATCCGAAATTCAGCAGAAACAAAGCTCCACCTTCACCCAGGTTATTACAGGTAGAGGAGGTGCGAGTGTATGAGTATCTGACACTGACCGTGTTAAAGTCCCGCGATGTCAGTTAATAATCAGCTGGTATCACTCAAGTCCAGGACGCTGAGCAGTGCACCACCCCAGACCGCACAGCCCTCCCCTGCCTCCCAGCAGCCCCACAAAGGTGGGGCTCCTTCCTGATGCCCGAAGCTCCTTCTGCCTTGCCCTCAGCATCAGCCCTTTCCTCCTCTTCCCCAGAGATTCTCCCTGGGGCAGGACTTAGCCACCTGGGTACATGGCTTTCAGCAGCGCCTTTGGATAGAATTCAGGAGGTCAGAGAGATAGGAAGGGGAAGTTACATCTTTGTACTCACTCATCTTGACTGAAATCAGGCATTTCCTTTCGTTGTAGGTCACCCATAGAAATAACCAATACATTCCTATTACTTTACGTAGTTCCAAAGCCTTGAAATACCATTCACACCTCTCATCACTTCAAAATTATGGTGTTTATTAGACTTGCCATTACATCTTATTATTGAATGCCTTAATAAAGAAGCACATATATTGCTCAATTATAAATGTTTGTAATATTTTGATACTATTTTCAATATAATTAGTACACTTTGTAATCTGTGTATTTTTACCGTGTGCCTTGAAAAACAATATTCCCAAAAGGAGGCTATAGGCTTCAGTAGACTTCCAGAGTCCCTGGTTCATGAAATATTTATAGCAATCCTTTGGGATAGGACTCTATTATTGTTTCTTATAACTTTCATTATATAGAATGAAAAACTCAAGCACAGAGAGGTCAAGAAAACTGCCCAAGGATGTAAAGTTGGTAGGTGAAGAGCAAGGATCTGAATCCAAGACAATCTAGATCACAGCCCGCCCTCTCAGCCTTGGGTCAGGTTCTCTTGGCTCTCTTTCAGGTCTCCAGACCATCTTTCTCTGTCTAGCACTTTTCTTGATGGAATGTAATTGTTGCTTTATCCATTGGCAGTCCCTGGAGGGCCCTTGAGGGCTGGGGCCAGTTTTATTTATTTCTGAATCCCTGGAAACTCACCCAGCACTGAGCCCAGGAAATGTTCCAAATAAAAGTTTTTGAATGAACGTGTCTCTAACCCATAATGCCTCATACATTGCAGGTGAAAAGACCCTTTTTTTTCCTGACGGAATTTTTACAGGATTAAAAAAAATAATAATTCGTCCACATTTTATAATTACATTAGTACAGAGTCATGCATTTTTACAACATTTTTGATGTTGCCAAGAATTTTTATATCCCTTTGACTTGAACTACTAGCATAAATTAGTCTGGGCAGGAATGAGGAGCTTAGTTTCACAGAGAAGCCAACAGAGGCTCCGGGCGGTCAGTTCCCGGCAGTGAAGCATAGGCTGAGNACATTAGTACAGAGTCATGCATTTTTACAGCATTTTTGATGTTGCCAAGAATTTTTATATCCCTTTGACTTGAACTACTAGCATAAATTAGTCTGGGCAGGAATGAGGAGCTTAGTTTCACAGAGAAGCCAACAGAGGCTCCGGGCGGTCAGTTTCCGGCAGTGAAGCACAGGCTGAGGGGCAGAGGCTGAGGACAGGAGGGGCCCGGGTCAAGCCCAGCTCCGCCGCTGACCTCTGGCAAGAGCCAGTGATCTCATCCACTGAATGGGTCAGTAATAGCGACCATATGAAATTGTTAGAACTACCGGAGGGGGTGGGTACGGTTTAGAATGAGTTTCTGGAGCACTGTAAGGACACAGTAAATTCTAGCTCCCCTCCAATAGATGTTCTGGTGCTGGCTTTATCGAAGGACTCGTGCGTGTGAAAGTGCGCGCTGCGGTGGTATTAGAATTGGGTTCTGGTTCTGACTCAGCACCGTGCCTGGAAGGAGATTCTAAATTTCTCTGGCACTTAGTTTCCTAATGTGCGAAATGAGGAGACAGGATAGGTTCAGGGTGGTGCCGGGGCTCAGAATTCTTGCTTCAACCTGTGCAGACTCCATTAGAAAGCCCAGTTAATGGACTCCCCTCGTGGTCCAGTGGTTAAGATTCCTTGCATCCCAGTGCGGTGGCGGTGGCGAGGGAGGCCCAGTTTCCATCCCTGGTCAGGGAACTAGATCCCACGTATCACAACTAAGATCCGGAGCAGCCAAATGGAAAAAAAAAGAAAGCCTAGTTTAGAGACAGAGTGAGACCTCTCGCCCTGAAGCACNCGTGCCTGGAAGGAGATTCTAAATTTCTCTGGCACTTAGTTTCCTAATGTGCGAAATGAGGAGACAGGATGGGTTCAGGGTGGTGCCGGGGCTCAGAATTCTTGCTTCAACCTGTGCAGAATCCATTAGAAAGCCCAGTTAATGGACTCCCCTCGTGGTCCAGTGGTTAAGATTCCTTGCATTCCAGTGCGGTGGCGGTGGCAAGGGAGGCCCAGTTTCCATCCCTGGTCAGGGAACTAGATCCCATGTATCACAACTAAGATCCAGAGCAGCCAAATGGAAAAAAAAGAAAGCCTAGCTTAGAGACAGAGTGAGACCCCTCGCCCTGAAGTCCAGGGAGCTTTGGAAGCGCTGCTGGAAGATAGAACAACTGGTTTAGCCAGAGGTCAGCAACAGGGACAATGAGGACTGGATTAGGCCTGTAGGTTTGTCTCCCTTGGGGTGTGTGTGTATGTGAGTGTGTGTGTGTGTGTGATGTAATGTGAGGTGGGAGGAGAGTTAGTGCATTTCAGTATCTTTAGATGGGATCCCCTCTCCTGAAGGTAACCAAGTTTGGTCCATGTTCAAGCTTTTCCAACCTAGCTCTTGGAGTGTAGACTCCTTAAAGGAGAGGCAGAATCTCTCCCATTCATCCTTCACTGCAGCCCCCTCCCCAGCCCTGATCCGGTCCCTTCTTTCCTCCCAAACTCTTATGATTATGAGCCCTTAGAGATTCCCACTAGCATAACATTGGTGCAAAGGGCTGACTCTCTGCCAAGGGGCTCTCTCGGGAGCCAGCCTTGATCAGAACCGTGGAGGCCTGTTCTGTAGCTGTGTCCATGAGCCCCCATATAAACGGCCTCCTGAACTTTATACTGTGAAGAGTGACAGGGGAGACCAGAAGCGTGGGAGAGGAGATGGGGGGGGGGGTCAGCCTGGACCATAACGATGCTGGAGAAAACCTATTGAATGCATCTTCTTCTCCAAATGACTTTCCTCATGTAAAACCGTCCTCTGTTATTGCCAGAAAAAAGGGTTTTTAAAAGAGGTTAACATGCGATTTAATGAATATGGAGTAATAATGTTCCTTGTATCAAATTAAAATTCTAAGACGGCCACATGAAACACTGCATTATGAGTGCCCGACATTATGTACTATTATTATTATTATTGAGCTGCTTGATTGCCCTACATATGTGGGGATAAAAGAAACAGCTCCAAGTCCTGCATTTGAATTGATATGCATCACCTTCAGAATGAGAATTTGGGCAGACCAGGAGCAGGCCCACCCAGCTAAGGAAGATCCTAGGGTATTAAGGAATAACTTTAGGGACTTCCCTGGTGGTCCAATGGCTAAGACTTTGCCTTTCAATGCAGGGGGTGTGGGTTCAATTCCTTGTCAGTGAGCTAAGATCCCACAAGCCTTGCAGCCAAGAAACCAAAACACAAAACAGAAACAATATTGTAACAAGTCCAACAAAGACTTTAAAAATGATCCACATTAAAAAAATCTTTTAAAAAAGTAACTTTATAATAAAGCAAAGAGATAACAAAAAGCTGGCTTAAAACTCAACATTTGAAAAAAACACAAAAAAACTAAGATCATGGCATCTGATCCTATTATTTCATGGCAAATAGAAAGGGAAAAAGTAGGGGCAATGACAGATTTTATTTTGGGGGGCTCCAAAATCACTGTGGATGTTACTGCAGCCATGAAACTAAAAGACTCTTGCTTCTTTGAAGGAAAGCTATGACAAAACTAGACAGCGTACTAAAAAGCAAAGACATTGTTTTGCTGACAAAGGTCCGTATAGTCAAAGTTATGGTTTTCCCAGTAGTCATGTGTGAATGTGAGAGTTGGACTGTAAAGAAGGCTGAGTGCTGAAGAACTGATGCTTTTGAATTGTGGTGTTGGAGAAGATTCTTGAGAGTCCCTGGGACTGCAAGATCAAACCAGTCCATTCTAGAGGAAATCAATCATGAATATTCATTGGAAGGACTGATGCTGAAGTTGAGGCTCCAATACTTTGGCCACCAGATGGAAAAAGCTGATTCATTGGGAAAGACCCTGATGCTGAGAAAGATGGAGGGCAAGAGAAGAGGGCGACAGAGGATGAGATGGTTAGATGGCATCACTGACTCAAACATGAATTTGAACAAACTCTGGGAGATAGTGAAGGACGCGGAGCTTGGCTTTCTGCAGTCCATGGGGTCACAAAGAATCAGACAAGACAGCAACTGAGCAACAACAGTTCAGTTCAGTTCAGTTGCTCAGTTGTGTCTGACTCTTTGCGACCCCATGAATCGCAGCACGCCAGGCCTCCCTGTCCATCACCAACTCCCGGAGTTCACACAGACTCACATCCATTGAGTCCGTGATGCCATCCAGCCATCTCATCCTCTGTCATCCCTTTCTCCNCCTGGTGGGCTGCCGTCTATGGGGTTGCACAGAGTCAGACACGACTGAAGCGACTTAGCAGCAGCAAGGGCCAGGTATTGTTTCACTCAGTTCCACTGTAACTTTATATGATAAGTGTTATTATTAACTCTGTTTTATAGACTAGGAAACGGAGGCTCAGGATGGCTCATAAGTTGCCCAAGGTCACAGGACCAGTAAGTGGTAGAGATTTAAACTCAAGTTTTCCTGACTCTAAAACCTCTTAGTTCTTAGACTGTATTTGCCTCTAAAATATGCCAGAGCTGCTTCCAAACTGTGCTTGAATACCTCCAGGGACGGGGGCCTCATTATCACTCCCCATTCCCATCTTCCCGTGAGTGCTCTCCCCTGACACACAATGCATTATCGTGGCGATATTATTATCGGTAAAATAGAGTGATTGGAGAGGACGCTTGCTTCAGATCTATTCCAGAAACATCACTGGAAGAGCACGTGCATTTACAGACAAATTCAGCCTGGCTACAGAAGAAAGGATTAAAAAAATCTTTGTATGAAAATGGAATACAGCAAGTAAGAGATGTGTGTGAATGGGGGCAATTAATCCTCTTTTGCCGATCGCTGTAAAAAAACATTTGCTGGAGAGGAGGCATTTATTCCCTGCAGACACATGGTGTGATTTTGAAATATCTCCACAAAAGGAAAGATGACTGAGGAAATACAAATCTATTAAGTGTGCAGGGCACAAGAAAAAAAGGGCTCCCATAAAAGGATTTCTAAACCATAACAAAGGCTGGTGAGGTCAGGGAGGGCTGTCGAAACACTACCAATTAGAGCTAACTGAGAAACCGGCTTAAATCTCAAAATTAAAGATGAAGAGCAGCAATTAACCTGTCTTGTAACAGAAAACATAGCCCTTAATGCTCGGTGTAATTTAATATTTCAAAATCATGACCACAAGCATCTAAGGCTCCTGTTCAGCAGTATAACACAGACAATAAAAGTCTCAGTGGGGCTTCGGCTATCACGGGTGAGACGGCAGAGGAATAATGCCAGGCCAGGGTGAGTCTGAAGTCACCATGGCACTGACACCGTTAGAGCTCACCCCGGGACACGAGTCCACAGGCTCAGCTGCATTTGGCAAAGACCCGTCCTCTGGCCAGCAGGCACATTTGGGTTTGTGTTTCGTGGGCTTTGATAGGGTGGATTAAGCTGATGTGAGTGGATATGCATGAGGCACGCCTGCCATGCTCAGAGGGTCCACAGCCTATTCCAGTGGGTTTCTCTAAAGCGATGCTCTCAACCTTGGGGAGCTTTGAAAATGCTTCCCCGCGGAGCCTTTTCACAGAGCAGAAGCCTGGGGCATCAGTATTTTCTAAGGTTCCCAGTTAATTTTCATTGGTACCAGAGCTGAGAACTGCTGCTCTGAAAGTTTGTGGGACCAACAAAGACGAGAAAGTGGATGTTTGCTATACAGTCAAGCCTTGATTAGACTCAAATCAACAGGGTGGTACCTGCTGTGCTGATTGTGAGCTGTGCATATAAGAAAATGGGTCCACAGAAAAATTACATCTGGGAGCTGATAAAGCAACCACGTAGAGTCCCGCCCCTGACAAAGTCTCAGAGCGTAAGATCCATGGCTGAGAATCTAGGTTTCCTTGTTACCAAAGGATATTAATGGCCACTCCAAGCATGTGAGGCCCTGGTGGGTGGCTGGCCTTCCACAAGAAGGATGGAGTTGGGGACTTCCCTGGTGGTCCACTGGCTAAGTCTTCACCTTTCAATGCAGAGATGTGAGTTCTAGCTGGACCAGGGAGGCCTGTTACCAGCGTCGGGAGCCTCAGGGATGCTCTGTTTGGGGAGCTAAGATGCCACGTGCCTTGCAGCCAAAAAACCGAAATATGAAACAAGTACTATGTAACAAATTCAATAAGCCTTTAAAAATGGCCCACATCAAAAAATCTCAAAAAGAAAAAAAAGGATGGAGCNAGCTGGACCAGGGAGGCCTGTTACCAGCGTCGGGAGCCTCAGGGATGCTCTGTTTGGGGAGCTAAGATGCCACGTGCCTTGCAGCCAAAAAACCGAAATATGAAACAAGTACTATGTAACAAATTCAATAAGCCTTTAAAAATGGCCCACATCAAAAAATCTCAAAAAGAAAAAAAAGGATGGAGCTGAAACACGTCCCTGGAGCTCTCCAAGTTCTAGGGCCTGGCCCCCAAACTGCTCTCCTCCTATTGCCCAAGTGACAGCGTGGGGCACTGGGAAGGTCATCAGGTCTGTAGACAGATGGACCAGAGACATCATTTAATGGAGTGATCTTGGGGAAGGAGCTCTGCTCTCTGAGCTGGCTCAGTTTCCTCATTTATGAAATGCAAGTAATAATGGGACTCACAGGGATGATGTGAGCAGTGCATGAGATCAGCTGTGGGAGCCCCCAGCGTGGTCCCTGGCTTGCTTAACCTCGCATATGCTAGGCACTGCAGAAAGCCTTTTCACGGACCTGTGCCCAGCATCAACCGTGTGTGTGCCCTTCTGGGTCCCACCCTGAGCTTCCTGCCTCCATGCTTTTGCCCAGCCAGGTCCCTCCCCCTGGAGCAGCTTCCCTCTTCCTCCTTCCTGTCCAGTCCTACATTATTTGCCCAGATGCTGTGTTAGGCTTTAGACCTACCACCTCGTTCTCCTTCTGCACCTTCCTCATCTCAGAATTTAGGTTTTAAACCCTCCAGTGGGACTGTTCTCTCCTCTCCCCATTTAGCTCACCAGCATTCTAGCCTGTACTCTAAGCACCATCACTCCCACCTGCACTGAGAATTCCCTGGGGATAACATCTGTGCTGTCTCCCCACCTGCAGGACAATGTGAAGTCCCAGAAAACATGTAGGCTTTGGAACCTAATCCCCTCCACAAGTCTCGGAGGTAGGTCCTATTATTAGAGCCACTTTATAGATGAGAAAACTGAGGCATAAGTTAACCTGTCTCAAGTCAAATATTTCAGAGGTGGGACCCAAACCTAGCAGGCTGGCTCCAGAGTCCTGGTCTTAACAACTTTGGGATAAATCCTTGCAGAGTGAACATCCCCGTGTGGATGAGAGTGAACAGGAGGGAGGAAGGGAAGACCCAGGAGAATAGGAGGTGGAGACACTGTGAGTTCTAGCTGGACCAGGGAGGCCTGTTACCAGCGTCGGGAGCCTCAGGGATGCCACATGAGCACTGGGTTTCCCTTTCCATTGCTGTCGGTGTGAACCACCAGGGGGCAGGACCAGAGGTCACTGGTCAAGCCTCCAGCCTGCGCTGACCTCCGGGCTCCAGCACGGTCCCCCCCCTCAAACCACCCCAAATGGACCACTCCAAGTCCACAACTTTCCCCCAACCAGAGGGAGGGGCCCTGGGCATCTAAAATGATGGGAGTGGTGACGTGAAGGGGAGCCCCGGCCCCTGACCAAGGTCACACCTGAAAGAAGAAAGACCCAATGTGAAGGGTGCTGTCCAGCAGAGCAGCCTATGGACGTGAGCAGTGGCAGGCCGTGCGATCAGTGACTCGGTGGTCGGAGCTCTTCCACAGCGCCCCCAGCCTGCCCTCTACCCACCTTCCCCTCTGATCCCACCGGTGCTCCTCTTGCCCACGGCCCTCCACACACGTCTCTGTGCCAGCACTGTCCTCTGGTCCACTATCCGCTGTCCCTGCTGCTTTAGGTTTACTCCCATGGCCTGTTTTGTACTCTAGTCCTTCAGTCGTGTCCAACTTTCTGTGACCCCATGGACTGTAGCCCGCCAGGCTCCTCTGCCCATGGGATTCTCGAGGCAAGAAACTGGAGTTGCCCTTTCCTCCTCCAGAGGTGTTATATCCTCTGCTCTTCCTGAGGACAGTCTGCCCTGCTCCTCCGCGCCTCCCCTGTGTCAGTCCGCTCGGGCCTCAGTAAGCCATTGATGGTGCTCCCCACTAGTCAGCTGGTTCAGATCACCTTGACCTGAAGGGCACCAGAATGCTGAGTGAGACCCAGCCCTGTCCCAACCCTCTTCCCAATGTCTCCCCAGCTCACTCAACACTAGGTTCTTCCAGCCACCCTCGCTCCACCAGAGGCATTAGTTCTGGGGTCATAGGTAGCTCGCTTAACTCTGAGCCTCCACTTCCCCACCTGTTGTTGTTCACTTGCTAAGTAGTGTCTGACTTTTTGTGACCCTGTGGACTGTTTATAGCACACCAAGCTTCCCTGTTCTGCACCATCTCCCAGAGTTTACTCAAACTCATGTCCATCTGTAGAAGGGGACAATCACACTTGCCTTCTGAAGCCATCTGAGGCTATAGTTAGCAGCCATTTAGCAGGAGCTTGCAAAGGCCTGGCACAGAGACCCGGGGCAGCCACCAGTTTCCTGCTGGTCTTCCATCCCAAACTGCCATAGCAAGTGGCTTCCACTTGCCCTGCTGGTGTCCCTCTCCCAGTTTCTGGGCAGTGCAGTGCTCCAGGCCCACCCTGCAGGCCCCCCTCTTATCCCCCTTCTCCGTGAAGGGCATGGGAACTAAGCCCGCCCCTTAAAGGTGTCCCAGGACTCCTGCAGCTCTGCCCAGCAAGAAAGGCTGGCATCTTGGAAGGGCATCCAGGGAGCGAGACATCTGAGCAGAACCTAAAACTGGTTCTGGTGGTGGTTGGGTGCCCTCATCCCGCTCTCAACCCCAGCAAACCTCCTGAGGGGCCTCCAAGTTCCAGCTCCAGTGGCTGAAACCGCTCCTGTGTAGAATCGAGCCACACAGACAAAGCTGAGCAGGGACGTTTGAACACCCAGAGTGGCTTCCGGCCCCGGAACCCAGTGTTCAGAACAGAGCTCAGAGCAGGCTCTGTTCCACGGAGTGGGGAGGGAAAACATTTGTCTTCTTTGGTTTTTTTTTTTTCAAGCAAAAACAGAAACAGTTTCCACCCCTCCCCTTCCACCCCCAGAGTTTAGCTCCTCACCAGTTAAAGGGAGGTCTGCTTCTGTCACCTACAACCTGAACACAAAAAATAAGGGAAGGAGGGGGCGGAACACAAAACTCAACAAGGTATTTTTTCTTAATTCCGAGGACAGCCCTTCAGGGTTTGTTTTTACATTCACAATTCCCTTCTGTCCTCTGAGCACCACAAAGGGAGGTGAATGCAATTGGTTTTTTTTTTTTTTTTTTTTTGTCTGCTGCTGCTGCGGCTGCTAAGTCGCTTCAGTAGTGTCCAACTCTGTGTGACCCCATAGACGGCAGCCCACCAGGCTCCTCCATTCCTGGGATTCTCCAGGCAAGAACACTGGAGTGGGTTGCCATTTCCTTCTCTAATGCATGAAAGTGAAGTCGCTCAATCCTGTCCAATTTGTAGCGACCCCATGGACTGAAGCCTACCAGTCTCCTCCGTCTATGGGATTTTCCAGGCAAGAGTACTGGAGTGGGGTGCCATCGCCAGCTCAGAGAGGCTCAGGTACTTGTCCTTGGTGACCCAGCCAGTGAGTGCTGGACTAGGATTTATACCCATCTCACCACCAACTAGGGCCTTCCCAGGTGGCGCAAGTGGTTAAGAACCCAGCCACCAATGCAGGAGACTTAAAAGACAGACGTGAGTTCGATCCCTGAATCAGGAAAATCCCCTGGAGGAGGGCATTGCAACCCACTCCAGCATTCTTGCCTGGAGAATCCCATGGACCCGAGGAGCTTGGCTAGCTACAGTCCATAGGGTCGTAAAGAGTCAGACATGACTGAAGCGACTTAGCACACACCACCAACCAGGAACTTTCCCATTGTGCCCTGGGGGTGCTAGGGATTCTGGGGGGTGGCAGAGGGAGTTGCCGGGAAAGAAGGCGCATGCCTGGGTTGTAGTGATTGCTCACACAGAGCAGAGCCCTTGAAAGGCTGTCCAGAAAGCAGGAAGCGTGGGATGGCAGGAGATGTGATATTCACACATGGGTTAATTTCTGTTCCTGTTGCGCACCACAGATATTTGTTCCCCTGACATATCAATTGGGCTTCCACATTAGATTTCATTTGAAAAAAGGGATAAACAGCTTAAAAGTAATTGGAAACCAGTGCACCAAGCCAAGTCCGGTCTGTGGCTTGTGCCTCCTGGGTTGGTTTGTGATGAGGTGGTTTTCTGCAGGACGGTATAAGGATAGACTCGCCGATGTAGAGATGAGGCTGCGTGGCAGAGAAGGCCCGCTCCAGTCGGGTAGGAACAGGGCCTCTTCACTCATTTCAAATTTAAAGCCTTTAGCTGTTAAACAATGGGCAAGAGTCTCCTTGATGTTGGCTAGACTGGAGTAGCCAGCTCCCAGGGCAGAGCATGCGGGCAGCTTTTGTAAGATCTGGGCTGCGAGGTGTGGTCCCCCAGGCAGGGCAGCTCCTGAGACTGTGCCAGTGTTTCCGAGCTCCTGGCTGAGCTAAGAGGCAGAACTGGCACCGGCTGACACCCAGCCACCGAGCCCTGACCCTCAGGCAGTGGGTAGGGAGGTTGCCCTCCTCCAAGCAAAACACTTCAGTCTTCTTGAGGCCCTTGGGTCAGCTGGGCAGAGGAGCTGGCAAGGCCACTTGAGGAGTTTAAGAAAGTCTCTGTTGTTGCTCGGACAGCTGCAGAGGCTAAAACGGCAATTTCCTCTCGGTGGCTGGACGCCGCGTTCCCAGAGGAACACGTGGCCCCCAGGTGCTTGTGGGCAGCCCCTGTGGGTCCTGACCCTTTCCCTGCTGCTTGGCCTGCTCCCAGCCAGGGTCGACCTGCTCCAGACCTGACGGGTCACACAGCAGTAAGGACCAGGCCCGGGGTCGCCCAGATCGATAAGACAAGACCCGTGCCCCTGAGGAGCAGAGGACACGCCAGAAACACCCGTCCCCCCAGACAGCGAGATCTGGAGGAGATGAGTGTAGTCATGAATACAATTTATTGAGAGTTTTTTTTTTTTTTTTTTTCCTTTTTGGCTGCGTCCAGTCATAGTTTCAGCACACGGGAACTTCGTTCTTTGTTGAGGCATGTGGGATCTAGATCTTTGACCAGGGATTGAACCCGGGCTCCCTGTACCGGGAGCATGGAGTCTTAGCCACTGGACCACCAGGGAAGTCCCTATTGGGAGCTATTATTATTATGTGCAAAGCATTGTGTATATTACTTAACTGAATTATCATTAGCATCCAATGTAAGGGGAGTCTCGTTTCTAATTCCATTTACCAGATGAGGAGACTGAGGTACAGAGAGCTTAACTCAAATAGTAAGCAAAAGAGTGGAGCCTTGAATCCAAGTCAGATGTTCTTCCTTTACTCCAGGGTGTCTGGAGTGAGACCCCATCCCCACCAAGTCTATATGCCTTAGTTTCCCTACGCTAGACATTCTCAGTAGGGGCAATGTCACCGTCAAGGGGACAAAAATTGATTTGGTGGGGGTTGCAAAAAATCTGACGTTTTCGTACATAAAGCATACATACAGATACATAAGGCTTCCTAGGTGGCGCTTGTGGTAAAGAACCCGCCTGCCAATGCGGGAGACATAAGAGATGAGGGTTCAATCCCCGGGTTGGGAAGATTCTCTGGAGAAGAGCGTGGAAACCTACTTCTGTATTCTTGCCTGGAGAATCCCATGGACAGAGGAGCCCCACGGGCCAGCTACAGCCCATCGGGTCACAAAGAGTCAGGCACGACTGAAGCAGCTTAACACACACACACACACACACACACACACACACATAGCGTACTGGTAGTATCAAACAATTAATGTAGAATGCAATCAAGAACTATTAGCGAGTGCCTGGAACATAGTAGGAACATCATAGGTGCTCAGTAAATGGCTGGTTCCCCCTTTCACTGCCCACTGGAGCCAAATGTGTATTGGTTCCACTCTGAGCTTTTGTGCGTCAGCCTTAGTCTCCGCCTGGTCCCACCCAGCTCTCCCCCTCCATCCTTTTATCCTTCATGCTGAGGCCCCTGCATGCTCCACACCCGAGTCTGCACCCAGTAGGACCCAAGTTCATTCCCAGCACCCCTGGTTCCTCCTTAGAGGCCCCTGCTCCTCGGAGTTCCCTGTTGGGACTTGTTACAGGTTAAACTGATATAGACTTAGCTCAGCTCAAATGAAACTCGAACACTTCAGGTCATCGTTGTCAATTCTCCCAACACAGGGAAAAAGGTAATTGTCAATTAATGAGCCCATCAACTGAGGCGGGAGAAAAATCAATAACACGGACCAATACAGAGTGTTCTAATGCCAGTCAGGCTTCCAGGAACGGGAGCCTTTCAAATAGGTACATGGAGTAATTGGCTTCTCCCTTGTGACCCGTCCCGTGGACTCTACAACTCTCCAATTAACATGTACCGTTGACAGGCACACAATTATTTGGGTTCACTGTGCCCCAGCCAGTGTTTGTTCAATCAGAACTTGCAAATACGTGGAAAGTGCACAGAATAGCAAATGCAGGGTGGCTCTAGGCGAAACCAAACAGTGAGCGGAACTTAAAGGAACCCTGAACCTGGGATTTCTCTTTCAGAGAGCTGCCCTGAGTCTCCCCTCTGATGCTGGCTGAAGCCCTCCCTGCCTCCTCATTCTGGCCAGTTTCTAAGTAGACCCGTCCCCATGTGTGTGTGTTAGTCACACAGTTGTGTCCAACTCTTTACAATCCCATGGACTGTACCCCACAGGGCACCTCTGTCCATGAAATGCTCCAGGCAAAAATACTAGAGTGGGTTGCATTTCTGGCTCAAGGGGATCTTTCCAACCCAGGGACTGAACTTGGATCTCTTGCACTGGAAGCAGATTCTTTACTGTCTGAGCCACCAGGGAAGCTCGCTTGCCCCCATTCTCACTGACAAACTCAGAGAAGGTTGCCTGTGACTTGGATGGCATTGATTCCTGCAATCTAACAGAGAGAAGGGGAAACCATCCCCCTCCAAGTCCCATTAGAAAGGTGGGTCTATGCCTTTGCACAGGAAGCTCCTTCTGCCTGGAAGATAATTCTGACCATCCATATCAGCCTCTACATCCTCAGAGTTTTTTTCCTGGTCTGTCCCAGGCTACTTCTGGAGCCCTTCTCCCCATTCAGCCGTAGCACCACAGGCTCATTTTGTCCTTAGTACTGACGCCATTGGGTTCCCCCACCGGTTCATCTCCCGGTTTACCATCACAAAAGTAAGCCATTTGACGTCAGAAGCTAAGTAGCGTTCATCTCTCAATATCAGCACTCAGCATAGAAGGTGCCTAATGAATGGATGGATGGATGTGCAGCTGCTGCAAAGGAGGGCGGGTAAGTGGATGGAGAGATGGACGGGTACACAGAACAGGGGAGCTTCCCTGGTGGCTCAGTGGTAAAGAATCTGCCCGCAATGCAGGAGACCTGGGTTTGACCCCTGGGTTGGGAAGATCCCCTGGAGGAGGTCATGGCACCCCACTCCAGTATTCTTGCCTGGAGAATCCCGTGTACAGAGGAGCCTGGCGGGCNAGATGGACGGGTACACAGAACAGGGGAGCTTCCCTGGTGGCTCAGTGGTAAAGAATCTGCCCGCAATGCAGGAGACCTGGGTTTGACCCCTGGGTTGGGAAGATCCCCTGGAGGAGGTCATGGCACCCCACTCCAGTATTCTTGCCTGGAGAATCCCGTGTACAGAGGAGCCTGGCGGGCTACAGCCCATGGGGTCACACAGAGTTGGACAGGACTGAAGTGACTGAGCAGCAGCAGAGAACGGGTGGAGAAGCAGACAACTAGTTGGGAGTGAAGGTGGATGAGAGTAGAGAGTAAGTGGAGGGGGTGCACTGGGCGGGGTGGACAGTGTGTGGGTGCTCGAGGCCACTCAGCACAGCGGTCGGGTGCGGGGCTAAAGTCAGACCTCTAGGTGTGACTCTCAGCTGTGGCGCTGTGCTGTGCTTCACTGCTCAGCTGTGTCTGACTGTGACTCCAGGGACTGTAGCCCACCAGGCTCCTCTGTTCACGGGCTTCACCAGCAAGAATCNGTGTGTGGGTGCTCGAGGCCACTCAGCACAGCGGTCGGGTGCGGGGCTAAAGTCAGACCTCTAGGTGTGACTCTCAGCTGTGGCGCTGTGCTGTGCTTCACTGCTCAGCTGTGTCTGACTGTGACTCCAGGGACTGTAGCCCACCAGGCTCCTCTGTTCACGGGCTTCACCAGCAAGAATCCTGGAGAGGATTGCCATGCGGTCCTCCTGTAGATCTTCCCAACCCAGGGGTAGAACCCAGGTTTCCCACAGTGCAGGTGAATTCTTTACCGTTTGAGCAACTAGGGATGCCCAAGAATACCGGAGTGGGTAGCCTATCCCTTCTCCAGGGGATATTCCTGACCAGGAATCAAACCAGGGTCTCCTGCATTGCAGGCAGATTTTTTTTTTTACCAGCTGAGCTACCAGGGAAGCCCCTGGCTCTGGTATATCCTGATAAATGACTCATTCTTTTGGGGCCTCTGTTTTCTTTTCAGTAAAGTGGAAACAATAATGGAATTTCCTCTTAGGCTTGTTGTGAGGACTAAATTGCACCTATGAAAAGCTTAAAACAGTGACTGGCACAAAAAAAGGACTGACTAACCATTAGCCATCATGATTTTATTATTATCATTATTACTATTAATAAGATGAGAACGGAATGGATGCATGGAAGGACGCATGAATGTGCAGATGGTTGGGTGGATGGACAGATGGATGATTTGATAGGAGAACGGGTAGACGGATGAGAATGCATACATAGATGGGTGACAGATGAATGGGTGGATGATGAGAATGGAAAGAGGACAGGATAGAGGAATAGATCTCTGGGCCAAAAGCGGTGGATGTCGCAGACCTGTCGCACCGGAGGCCCTCCTCTGAACTCACCCCCAAGCTATCAGAGATGGTTGTCTACTGAGCTCCCTCTACTTATCAAAGTTTCATTGTGGGAAGTCCTATTGGATTCCTCGCTCACAAATACCAAGGCTGGCTCCTTGTATGGTCCATGGTCATTCACAAACCCAAGCTGTCCTTCTCTGAGGGTCCTGCTGGAACGACAAACTAGTAACTTGGTCTCTGCCCTCCTCTCATAGAGCCATGACCCACAGCCCAGACTGACTCTTCCTAGAGACTGACACCCCGTGAGCCAGGTCTGAATACATTGCAAGTCTAAGTTTGGACCTGAGGAAGCAAGACACAGCTTTGCTTCTATCACTCGTTACTACTCTTAGTTCATGTAATTGTCCTCAGGCTCCCAGGCAACTAAGGAAATTGACTGCGCATCTACTGTGTACCAGACTCTCGACATTTATTATCATACTTAATCCTTATTAGAACCTTAGAAGGTAGCATGTAATTATCCTTGATTTACACACAAAGTCAAGGGCTCCCATCACAGCATAAGCGGAAGAGTGAGGATTTGGACGTGGGTTTCCTACTCCAATGCCAAGGCTCTTTCTACAATCCCAGTCTTCTTGGGGTCCTCAGAAGAAGGTCTCATCCCATTTCCAGAGTGCATAAAAAGTGCTGCTTGGGGACAAAAGCTGGAACTGTGCCACAATTCTAGACAAAACAATGTCTTCTAGGCATAAAATTCTATTTCTTAATGATTGGACGTTAGAACTACTTGGCTGGAAGATGTTCTGTTTATCGATTTAAAGAGTTTGACTGTCCCCCCACCCTCCATCATCCTCCACGCCTATTTGATACTGATAGTGAAGAATATAGGCTTATATCCCCTTTGCTTGCCAAGGATACCATTATCTAATGTGTCATCTCCACAACGGAAGTGGTCCTTGTACCGGTAAAGTGGGCGAATCAGCCCTTCTCTGCCCTGTCTCCTGGGAAGCTAATCCAGAAATTAGCTTCAGCTGTAACTCACTCTCAGGGCTTCTGGGATATTAATGGGACTCTTGAGGACCAAAGACCCTCAAGAATCATGGATATATTCTGAATTATGGAATTCCAGGCACTGTGCCAGCCAGATACCTCACACTGTCTCATGTATAGAATCCAACATACCTTCTGGCCAGGTAGAGCTTCCTTTTCTTGAGCCAGTCTAGAGATTCTGGGAGGCAATTATTAATTATCTAAGTATCTGGAGTGCTATATAATGTTCAAAGCATCTTGTTAATGGGTCTTCAATAGAGCCCAAAACAAAAAAGAATTTATAGATCTATCTCATTTATGAACTTGAGCAGAAAAATTCTAAATAAAATATCAGCTAGTGGGACTCAGCAATATATTTTTAAAAATACATCATGATCAAGTAATGTGTAACTCAGGAATTCAGAGTTAGTTTAATGTCAGATAATTGATTGATATAGCATTAGTTCTTAGTTCAGTCTCTCAATCATGTCCGACTCTTTGCGACCCCATGAATAGCAGCACGCCAGGCCTCCCTGTCCATCACCAACTCCCGCAGTTTACTCAAACTCACATCCACTAAGTCAGTGATGCCATCCAGCCATCTCATCCGCGGTCGTCCCCTTCTCCTCCTGCCCCCAATCCCTCCCAGCATCAGAATCTTTTCCAATGAGNAGTCATCTCAAATGATGCAGAGAATGCACTTAATAAAGTCAACATGTATTCATGATTAAAAAAAAAAAAATCTTGGCAAAGTAGGAAAAGAAGGGCATTTTCCTAATCTGATCAAGTGTATCTCCATTACAGAAAAAGTAAGCAAGCATTGTGCTCAATGACAGAGCTTTAGACGTACTTCCACTAAAGTCAGGAACAAGATAAAGAGGCCCTCTATCATTGGTTCTGTACAACATTGGGCTAGAGACCCTAATCAGCGCAATAAGGAAAGAAAACATAAGCAAATTGCACAAGAATTGGGAAGAGGGAAACACAGCCTGCTTTCNTCAATGACAGAGCTTTAGACGTACTTCCACTAAAGTCAGGAACAAGATAAAGAGGCCCTCTATCATTGGTTCTGTACAACATTGGGCTAGAGACCCTAATCAGTGCAATCAGGAAAGAAAACATAAGCAAATTGCACAAGAATTGGGAAGAGGGAAACACAGCCTGCTTTCCTTAAATCTCTGTAGAGAAAATCCCAAATGAACTATAATCTTCTGGAGTGATGAGGAGAGTTTGCTGTGGTTGCCCAGAATAAGTCTGATATCTAGGTATCAGCTATATTTCCATTCACTTCCAGTGGCCTTCCATTCTAGTAGAATGGAGGACTTGGAGGGTGGAGGGTAGAAGCCCCCAGCTGAAAAGAAGCTGCCTCAGCCGGACACCAGGCCTAGCCCGGATGCAGCTGCCATTGCTGCTTCTCCTGGGACCCATCCTGGGGAATATCCGCTCAACTGCTGTGGAATGCGAACCCTCCAGCTGAGTTTTGACCAGCACTCCCCATTCTGGCAGAGTGCTCCAACCTTGCTGAGGATGCGGGGGCATCTGAAGTCAGTCCATCAGACAACGCCATGTCACATCTTTCTAGCATAACTGGCAGCCAGAAACTTGGAACATACTCGCTTAATTTTTTTTTTTTTTTTTACAGTTGGGAGCCTGCCTTATGGAAATTAACTTGCTCCTGGCCTGTTTTAGCTCTCTTCTCTCTGAATCACAGGGTTTTAGCAAACAAGGGAGTCCAGAAGCTATGTCCTTTGTCACTGGAGAAGCTAAAGCACAAAGTAGGAAGGTAACCAACCAAATGGCTATAGCCAGAAGAAGCAGGGCCTGGGTTATCCATCCATCCACCATCCTTTCATCCGCATGTCCATGCACATTCAATACGCACACACACCCACCAAGTGCCAGGCACTGTGGTAAATCCCAGGGGAACTGTTGTGATTAAGACAGACTCTACCCTTGATCTTTTAAACTGCAATTTTGTAGAAAAGACCACCAAGAACAAACAAACTGCATTAATCAAACGTGCACAAAAGAAGAAATGAAATAACCCCAACTGGAAAACGCACAAGTCGTGAAGGAGACATTCATGGTGCCCAGAGGCAGCGCGGTGTCAAAGATTGCTCCAAAATGGACTTAACGTATATGCTGCAATCCAGAGAAGCCTCCACTAAAAAACAAACAAATCAAACTGTAATAGGGAAAAAAAAATATTCCTTTCAAAATAGCAGGCCAATCTGAAAGACACTGAGGGATAAAGACAGCAAAAGATGTGCCTGACTTTTATGGAGAAATTTATAAAGCATTACAAAAAGAATCAAAAGAGCTGGGGCGGCTGATGGGAAATTAGGAGGAGAGAGAAGAGGCTGGCAACGGGGTCCCCAGCGCCAGTGCCGGGTGGACTGGGTACGCACTGAGATGAAAGTCAACGGAAAGAGCAGAGAACAATTTGGATGCTGGACTCGGGCCTCTTGAGGAAGATTTTCTTTCTGTAATGGACCGTACTTTCATGCTCACTTATTACAAGCATAGCTTATGCATAGCTTATGCGATTTTGTAACCAGTTTTCGTCCCACTTAACAATGTAGAGTGGATATCTCCCATATCATTAAATAGCGTTTGATGAAGACCCATAAGAATGGTTCTCCAAGGCAGACAAGCAGGGGCGTTTCCTCTAGCTTAGAAATGAAGGGGGAAGCTGGGGGCCGGAGGAAGGAGGTTCTCATCCAGGCAGCCTCTATTGTGGCTGCTCTTCAGTTGCTCATTCGTGTCCGATTTCTTTGTAATGCCATGGACTGCAGCCCGCCAGGCGCCTCTGTCCGTGGGATTTTCCAGGCAAGAATTCTGGAGTGGGTTGCCATTTCCTCCTCCAGGGGATCTTCCCAACCCAGGGACTGAAACTGCGTCCCCTGCATTGGCAGGCGGATTCTTTACCAGGGAGCAACAAGGGGAGCTCACATCTATTACAGGCCGTCTAGTTCTCACACCCACATGGGATGTGGAACTTACCCCTTTATGTTGCAAAGGAGGGAAGGTGGGTGGGGTTCAGATTCCGCTGCTCAGTCGCAGGCTGGGATTGGAACCTGGGTCTCCAGGACTCGTGGCTCTGGGTGGTTCCCTAGCTGAGGGAGGGGACAGCCCACGCCTGTGCCGCTTCGTCTCACTGAGTGCTGTCTCCCTGCTGTGCAAAAGGACATCTGCTCAGTCACTCTGCGTGTGGGTGATCACCCTGCCTGGCATGCTGCTAACACTGGGGGTGCAACGGGATGAAGCCAAGATCTCGCCTGAGTTTCCCAGGACTGATACAAATGGCCCCAAGCTTGATGGCTTAAAACAAGAGAAATGTATGGTCTTGCAGTTTTGGAGGCCAGCACTCTGAAGTCAAGGTGTTGGCGGGGTCTTGCCCCCTCTGCAGGCTCCAGGGAGAGCCCGTCTTTGCCTCTTCCAGCTTCTGATGGCTCCTGGAACTTCTTGATTTTTGCCAGCATCGCCTCCTCTCTGCCTTCATCCCGGTGTCTCTGTCCCTCAACTCTCTCTGTCTATTCTTGGATTTGAGGTCCACCCTAAATCCAGCATGACTTCATCCTGAGACCCTTAACTTAATCACGTATCTGTAAAAACGACTTCAAGATAAGGTCAAATTCCAGCCACAGGGGTCAGGACTTGAACATATCTTGTGTGTGTGTGCGTGTGTGCTCAGCTGTTCAGTCGTGTTTGAGTCTTTGTGACCCCATGGTCAGACTCCTCTATCCGTGGAATTGTCTATCCAAGAATATTGGAGCTGGTTGCCATTTCCTACTCCAGAGGATCTTCCTGACCCACCGGTTGAACGTGCACCACTTGCATCTCCTACCTTGGCAGGCAGGTTCTTTACCGCTGTGCCACCTGGAAAGCCCTGAACCTATCATTTGGGGAAACACAATTCAACCCATTGTACAGACCCACACTCTAGTGGAGGGAAGTGAAGAACAAGTGAATATATAGCATGTTGGATGGCAAGAAGTGCTCTGCCAAAGGAGATGGGGGGAGAAGGAAGACAAACTAAGTGGGGGCAGGCACTGCAGTTCTAAGTAGATGCTTAGGGCAGGGCTCACTGTGAAGGTAACAGCTGAGCAAAGATGTGAAGGCGGTGACAGAAAAAGCCAGGTAGGTGTCTGCACGGAAAGCATTCCAGGGAGAGAGAATAGCAAGTTTAAAAAGCCCCAAAGAGGGAATAAACCTGGAAAGACTCAAGCATGGAGAAGTGAAGGAGAGAGGAAGTCCACGCAGAGATGAGACAAGCACCAGGAGGGTCTGTGGAGCTTGGCTGCCCTAAGAGAGGCAGGGCCTCTGTAGGGTTTGAAGTCAAGGTTGATATGAGTGTTGTGGAGACCAGAGTGGAGGGAACTATAAAAATCCAGGTGAGAGATCCTGGCTTGGACTGGGGTGGCAGGAGCAGGGGTGGGGAGAGTTGACGGCGGTCCAGGTACATTTTGGAGATAAGTTCAGCAGGATTTCCTGATGGATGGGGAACGTGAGAAAAAGAGAGGAGTCCAGATAACAGCAAGCTGTTTGGGTCTGACCAACTCAAGGATGGGGCTGCCACTAACCGAGCTGGAGAAGGACTGCAGGTGGAACGGAATTGTGTGAAGGATGAGGATCTGAGTTTTGGGTGCATTGGGTGTGAGGAGGAGATGCTGGTTGGGCAATCAGGTATTTGAGGCTGAAGCCTGGAGCAGGTCTGGTCTAGAGCTGGAAAGGCGGGCGTTGCCAGTCTAGAGACGTAATTTATAGTCACCCCAACAAGTGGAGCCAACGCAAGAGGCGGGAAGGTAGGGCCAGGGAGGCGGGAAGAAAGCCAGGGATGGGTGGCGCCTTGGAAACCAATTAAGAGCGATTTCAAGAGGAGGCAGTGATCAATTATGTCAAATGCTGCTGCTGGGTCGAGGGAGATGAGCGCAGAGGAGTGGCTCTTGGGGTCTCAGAGGTCTTTGGTGTCTTTGTGGAGAGCAGTTCCACTGGAGTGGTGGGGTGGGAGCTGATTGGAGTGGGATTGAAAAGGACTGCAGGAAAGAAACCGGAGACAACCTGCAGAGACAGCTCTCATAGTCAAGGGGGAGAGAGAAGTGGAGTAGTACCGGGGTAAAGAGTGAGGTCCAGAGATGCTTTATAATTTTCCAGGAAGGGAGAAATAACAGCATGTTTGTGTGCCGATGGTGATGATCCAGCAGAGAGCAGAACTGGCGACAGGATAAAACAGAAAATCTCCGAACGTTGGGCTCCAGGGAGCCAGAGGGGCTGGGATCCAGGGAACAGAGAGGGGTGGCCTTAGTCTCAGGGACAGTCCATGCTGGTAATGGGGGGAGGAGGGGAGGGAGACAGAGGACTCGGACATATGCGCTGGAAAGTGGATACAGGGGAGGCAGGAGCTTGTGCAAAGCCTCTATTTTGATTGCTTCTATTTTCTAAAAGAACCGAAGTCAGATCTTCTGTTGAGGATGGGGCTGGAGGAGGAAGTGCTGGGGGTCTGAGGCAGAGAAGGTAGGTCTGGGAGATGGGGGACCAGAATGTGATGGAGAAATAAAAGCCTCAACTGCAGATACCATCAAGGGCCTGCTCGAGAGTCGTTTTCTATGTGCTGGTTGGAAGGATAAGTGAGTGGACGAGTGATTTTGAGATCCATGAGGTCAGAAAACCCTCTCCGTGACCACGGCTGTGTATATTTCCAGCCCCCAGCACAGAGCCTGGCACTTGGTTCACTTTACTGATGACTGAACAGGTGAACAAACCTGTGACTGGCAAAAACAAGGGGATATTCTAACTGCTTGAAAGTGTTTTTCTCTTTGTTCGTTCAGTCGCTAGGTTGTACCTGACTCTTTGCAACTCCACGGACTGCAGCTCACCAGGCCTCTCTACAATAATTGTCCTTTACAGCAACAGACTTCTCTTTCACCCCCAGACACATCCACAATGGAGTGTCGTTTCTGCTTTGGCCCAGCCCCTTCGTTCTTTCTGGAGCTATTAGTAACAGCTCTCTGCTCTTCCTCAGTAGCAAGCATATTGGACACCTTCAGATCTAGGGGAAAGTTTTTCTTTTGAGCACAATAATCTCTAATAAGATGGAGCTGTAAGACCCATGGCACCAGCCATCTTGCAGGAAGTTAATTACCTCTGGGCATTTCTCCTTTCTGTTCTTAGTGGTGGAGAGCAAGCCTTTGTCCCTGACAACCTCAATTATTTCTTGCTTCTCTTGAGCTCCCCTCCCTGACTAGAAGGCTGATGTTCTGGTCACCAGCCTGCTTCTGGGCAACCAAGATATCCTGGTTTCCTCTGAGGGCAATCCACCCTCTCAGACTCAAGACACCACCTGTGCTGGGTGTGCCCAGGGATAACAGCAAGATGGTGCCTGACCTCACCCAATCCATCCTTGTGGGTCAATGGTTTGGACATCGAGGGGCTGTTCTGGGCTCACTGCAAAGCCCAGGCTCCTGGCCCCGCCCACCTCTACTACAGTCCTCCCCACCTGTGATGAAGCCCCTTTCCTGGGCTCTTCCCCCAACCAGGTCCTGCCTGGGCATTTGCTTTTTCAGCACCTTGGCAGCAGTTCTCATCTTCTCCAGATGGGACCTTTTGCCAAACACACTAGGGTTAAACCCCAGGAAAAGTTGAGGCTTTAGGGGCACTCCAGCACCTGTAATTTGAAAAGTTCCCCAGATGTTTTTGAAACACAGCCATAGTTGAGGACCATTTCTTCATCCATACAATCAGCCTTGTTGGTCAGTATCTAAGTCGTGTCTGACTCTTTGCGACCATGTGGACTGCAGCATATCAGCTTCCCTGTCCTTTACCATCTCTCCGAGTTTGCTCCAACTCATGCGCATTGAGTCGGTGATGCTCTCTAACAATCTCATCCTCTGCTGCCCTCTTTTTCTTTTGTCGTCAATCTTTCCCAGCATCAGGATCTTTTCCAAGAGTCAGCTCTTTGCCAAAGTACTGGAGCTTCAGCTTTAGCGTCAGTCCCTCCAATGAATATTCAGGGTTGACTTACCTTCAGGATTGACTGGTTTGATCTCCTGGCAGCCCAAGGGACTCTCAAGAGTCTTCTCCAGCACCACAATTTAAGGGCATCAATTCTTCCACGCTCAACCTTCTTTATGGTCCAACTCTCACACCTGTACATGACTACTGGAAAAACCATAGCTTTGATTATATGGGCCTTTGTCAGCCAAGTGATGTTTCTGCTTTTTAATATGCCATCTAGGTTTGTCATGGGCTTCACTGGTGGCTCAGATGGTAAGGAATCTGCCTGCAATGTGGGAGACCTGGGTTCAATTCCTGGGTTGGGAAGAGGCCTGGGAGTAAGAACTGGAAGCCCACTCCAGTATTCTTGCCTGGAGAATCCTGTGGACAGAGGAGCCTGGCAGACCATGGGGTGGCAAAGAGTTGGACACGAGTGAGCAACTCGATGACATGATGAGGTCTGTCGGAGCTTTCCTTATCCTTACGAGGAATTTTTTGTTGTTGTTTCCTTTCTCATTATGAGGAATGAAAAGCAAAGCAGTGTGGGCACTGTTGATCCAGAAGTCTTGATGTACCCAGAATGTTAGTTACACCTTCTTTAACTTCCATAGCAGACGTGGGTAGATACCACTAGCCCTGTTTTACAGGCGGGGGAGCAGATTCAAAGAGGTGAGTGAACTTGCCCTTGGGTACTGAGCTGGTAAATGACAGAGCTAGGGTTTGTACCCAGATTCATGTGCCTTCAAGACAGCTGTCCCTCTGTACCTGGCACAGAGCAGGCCTTTACTCACAGAGGATGTCTTCTTTCTCTTCTGTCGATTATCAATATATAGATAATGATAATCCCAGGCAGGAAGAGTAAAGTGGGCTTTTTTTTTTTTATATTGGTCTACAGACACAGTCCTATAAAAGTCAGATAGTTGACGCAGTCCGTCCTACCTAGAAGGTGTCAAGAAGGCTTTGTGAAGGAGGGAAAGAGGTATGTGAACTGGGAATTTAGGAGCCACTGAAGGACTTGAAGGAGGAAAGGGATGTGATCAGAGCAGGAAGAATCAAGCTTAAGAAGGGAACGAGCACAGACCATAGGGAGACCACTCGGGAGCCTGCCGCACAGACAGGCTATTCCAATGGTCTAGGCATGGAAGCAGGAACAGACAGGAGTCGNTTTAGGAGCCACTGAAGGACTTGAAGGAGGAAAGGGATGTGATCAGAGCAGGAAGAATCAAGCTTAAGAAGGGAACGAGCACAGACCATAGGGAGACCACTCGGGAGCCTGCCGCACAGACAGGCTATTCCAATGGTCTAGGCATGGAAGCAGGAACAGACAGGAGTCGAGATGCAAACAGGCCAGCAAAAAAGGCAGGACCCTGTGCCTGGCTGTCTCTCAGCTGGACAGCCACGCCGTCTTCACAAGGCAGCTGGAAGCGCTCTTGGGCAATCTCATCTCCAAAACGACCGCATTTCATTATCATTTAAGTCTTTCTTGGGCTCCACCAAGAGTGTGTTGAAAAAGAGAAGCGTCTCTTTCCTCAGGTGAGGGGAGAGCATGCCAATACTTTCTCTTCTAATATAAACAAGACAAGGAGATGCAGCTGAACTTGGCAGAGCCTGCCGGAGAACACTAATAGACTCGACGAGCAGAGATTTATAGGAAGAGACAGCTCCAGAGGGTGGTGAGGTAGGGAGAGGAAGCGGCCTCGGGAGTGCCAGCCCCAGGTGCGCTCACAGGGAACCGGGTCAGTGTGGGCAGCCCAGACAGCCCCAGAGCCTGGCCAGGCTCAGCTTTTCACCTAGATAGACGCTTCTCCCTCTCAGGAGCAGAGATAAGACCGCTTGCCCCCAGCCTCCTTCTTGGTGGGTTTCTAAGCAATCTCATTAATTATGGAGGCTCAGGGACTGGAATGGAATCCACAGCGTTTCCTGCCTAGGAGTTCCCATTGGGGGAGTATAGAAGTGACCTAGAAACATTTAGCTAGGAAAAAACAAACAAACAAACAAACCAGCCCTGGAGGGTTTGACACTCCCACCAGAGACAGGGAAGGGGTTGGGGTCTACTGTGTGTATGTGCAAGGCTGCAAAATATCCTCTGGACAGCGAACTGTCCCGTGGAACATTTGGCTTCAACCACTGTGCTTTGCTTTTATAAATCAGATTATTTTCCTTCTGTCTTTAATGAAAAAAAACAAAACAAAACAAAAAACAGTGTTGGTCTCTGACTCACAGGCTCAAAACAGCCTGCGCTGGTTACAGAGGTTGGGAATTTCAGCAGTGGCACAGGCTGGAACGGTTCTCCAATAGGAAATCGAAGACCCGGAGACAAAGGACGGGAGGCGGAGCGGGGAGGGCAGGCAGAGCAGGAAATAGCGGCTGAGTTAGTCTTCGGCTGGGGGGTGGGGAGCTGGCTCCCGGGTGCCCCAAAGCCGAAAGGCTGCTCAGACCCAGGAGTGAGGGGGCAGGGTCTCGGCTCCCAGCGGGTAGCCCGTTAGTCCCCTGTGGGCATCAGTGGGCTGCTCATCCCAGCTCCTGGGTCTTAGGCAGAGGCTGTCACCTCTCCCAGAGGGCACCGTCACTCACGGTTGACAAGGTGGCCGCAGGGCTGCCGGTCAGCTGGGGGCTGCAGCGGCGGGGCTGGAGGCGGCGGGAGGCCCGGGCAGGCCAGAGCTGGCTGCCAAGAGAGGTGTCCCTGTCCTGACTGTGTCTCTCCTCCCTCTCTGCGCCTGGCTTTGTCTTCCGTTTTCTACCTTCCTCTGGGTCTCGGGCTCATTTTAACGCGCTGTCTCTCTCATTCTCTGTCTCCTCCCCTCTCTTCCCCGCCTGAGTCTCTCTCTCTCTCTGAAGAAAAATGGCCAAACTCGTGAAACCAGAGATCACACCGCCACCGCCACCCCCGCCCCCAGGCTGGAGGTGTGAGAAAGGAGCGTGGCTTTCACCTCCAGGCTCTTGTTCTGCCGGGTGGAGGAGGAAGGGCTGGGAAAAATCAGTGCAAACCCGTGTCATTTTCTGGGCCTGGTGACAGGGGGCTGGAGGGCTACAGCGGGCAGGGAAACCCGAGAAGGGCCAGACACTGGCTCTAACCCAGGCTGGACACAGCCCAGGGCAGGCCGCCGCCCCGCAGGAGGAAGCAAGGCCAGGATGCCCCAGGGAAGTCAGGAGGCAGGAGTTTGCAGTGGGACGACTGGGACTAGCTGGTCAGGTCCCGCTGCTGTTGCGCTGAGCGAGACAGGGCATTNGAAAGCTCATCCAGGCTCGCAGACGATACCCTTATAAGCACTGGGAAGTCTTTCCACTTTCCTAAGAGCGTGGTCTCCACTCATCCGCAGGACAACCCTGAGGGTCTGGGTCCAGGAACCCCTGTTACTGGCGAAGAGACTGACAGGCCTTTGCAGCCAGTCACAGAGCTAGAAAGTGATCAAGTCTAGTCATGCGTTCATTCCACAAACGTTTCATCAGCACTCACTCGGTGCCCTTGACAACTCACTCCTGGTAGCTAAAGAGACCAGGTCACCTGCTTCAGGGGCCAGAACTGCTGGAGAGGAGTCTCCTGCAGGCAGGAACCCTTTCCAAAGCCTCTTCCACCCTCTCAGCTGTGAAATTCCTGCCCCAGCTGTGTGAAGGCCATTTCCTCTTATTTACAATTGATGACACAGAAACCCAGAGAGGACTAGTGATCTGCTTGCCTGGGGTCACACAGCAAGGGCACCAGAGGGTACAGACTGAAACCTGGGTCTTTCGGAACTCACAAGGGCACTCTCCAGAACACCAGCGCTTGATTAGTCCAATTCTGCAGATTCTTTTCTTGTTGTTTTAAAAGCACTTCTGTGAAGTCCTGTTCCCTCCTCCCCGACCCCAGTCATTCTCAGCCTCTCTGCCCTCCCATCCCCGTCACTGCAGGATTCTGCAAGAGCACTGCTGGAAGAGGGAGGCATGGCCACGGAAGGGGTTAAAATCCTCAGAATCTCTTATAAATATTTCATGAAAAATATCTGCCCTGTTGATGTCGACATTACGGCACCTGCACATTTTAACTGGTCTGAGAGAGCTGGCCCGTAATTGGTGCCTGGAAATTGGCACAGACCTGACTTGGTTGTAAAAGGGAAGAGTGGATTCTCCAGAGAACTGGGCATTTTAACTCCTGCCTGGCCGAGGGATGGAAAAGTGTGGAGGAGAGTCATCAGGGAGAGCTGGAGAGGGCCAGGCCTGCCCGAATGTGCCAGCCCCCAAGCCAGTCCAAGCTTCTGAGTCTGCTGGAGTCAGGAGAAAAGGGAGCGATGAGTCAGTGGCTAGGAGCGCAGGCTGGGGCAGGCTGGCTTAACCTTTTCTATGCCACGACCCCTGAGACTGTTTGGTCAAGACTGTGGGCTCTTTCTCAGAACAATGTTTTTAAATCATAAAGTATGTATGATTACAAAACAAGTCAAGTTTGTTGCTTTTTTTAAAAAAGTTATCAAACAATTTTAAATTGGGCTATAGTCAACAAAGGTCTGTAGAGTCAAAGCTATGGTTTTTCCATTAGTCATGTATGGATGTGAGAGTTGGACTATAGAGAAAGCTGAGCGCAGAAGAATTGATGCTTTTGAACTGTGGTGTTGCAGACTCTTGAGAGTCCCTTGGATTGCAAGGAGATCTGACGAGTCCATCCTAGAGGAAATCAGTCCTGAATATTCATTGGAAGGACTGATGCTGAAGCTGAAACTCTAGTACTTTGGCCACCTGATGTGAAGAACGGACTATTAGAAAAGACTTTGATGCTGGGAATGATTGAAGGCAGGAGGAGAGGGGACGACAGAGGATGAGATGGTTGGATGGCATCACCGACTCACTGGACATGAGTCTGAGCAAGCTCCGGGAGCTGGTGATGGACAGGGAGGCCTGGCGTGCTGCAGTCCATGGGGTCGCAAACAGTCAGACACGACTGAGCGACTGAACTGACTGTGCTTTCTTATCCTCAAATAGTGTCACAACCACTGTGCTTTCAGAGTAGAAATGAGCACAGATGATATTTCAGGATCTCTGCCACAAGTGTGACATGGAAACACCTGTGATTTCGACTGACGACAAAGTCAGAGGTGCTGTTACCATAACTGGTGTGTTGCTTACATTCACACTTGAAGGAAATACTAAATTTCAGTTAGAGGTGAGTGAACATAAAGTTGTATTTCTTCCCACCCGTGTTCATAGACCCCAGGCTAAGGATCCTGGCCTCAGAGCCTCACAGCTCTGATATTTCCTAGTGAGTGGCCTTGGCTTCCCCTGGCCTTGGTTTCTTCATCTGCAAAGAGGGCTTGGGAGGTGGGCTGAGCTGGCTTTAAAAGTGGCTCTGTTGCTCGAGTGTGCCCTGGGAATTTGGCTGGGCCTGGCTAAGCCTCACTGGCTGCAGAATGAGGCTCCTGGCAGCAGCACCCTCAGGCTGATCTGAGATGGGATGAGATCGTGCAGGCAAAGTGCCCAGCAGAGTGCCCAGCAGAGGAGCTCAGGACGAGGTAGCAACCCCAGGATGAACCTGGTGCTTTGGTGGCCAACCCAGGCTGCCCAGAGGCAGGTGAGTAGCCCATGTTTCCCCTCCTAGACCTCAGATACTCAATACACTTAATCTACTGTCCCGTGCGCATCTTCTGGCCTGGCCTCTGCTGCTTCCTGCCATGGCCCAAAGATGGTCCTGAACTCCGGAGCACATCACCTCCCGAGTAGGGCTGCTCTGGGATGTTGTCAAGTCGGTACCCAGCAAGCCAGCTGCGATGGGGATGCCAGACCCATGTGGTGACTGACACATCCCTGCCTTGGGCGGAAGTGCCAACTTCCTCAGTTCCCAGCTCTCCCACAGCGTGGGCAGTGATGTCACCTCCCCTCCCATCCCCCATGCCTGCTGAAGGGCTTCCTGCGCAAGCCTCAGGCTTTACCCCAACACCATGCTAGTGATGGGGAGGCAGGACCATCCTCAAAAGAGTCAGCCCCTTTAGGGCAGTAAGGTGGGAGCAGTGACCAACCCTGGCCCCACCAGTCTTCTCTGGGGCTTCTCCTAGACACAGGAAGTAGATGGGCATCTCCTGTTCTGGAGTGACAGGAAAGGTTGCCATGGCTACCTGCCTGTTCTGAATCCCATCCAGCCCAAGCCACGCCCCCTTCCTTGACTGGCAGCTGCAGAGCCGCAGCAGCCCCTCCTGGTCTTCCTCTGCTCTTGCAAAGCCAGCCAGAGTCCCTGGAAGTCAACCCTCCCCATTCCTGGAGAAGCCCTCCATCCCCCAGGAGACCCCTCTTCCTGGGACTTGCTGTGGGTTCTGGGGGAAGCCATCCTCTAATTTTGGACGTGTTTAGAGCCCATCAGTGCCAAAGCGAGCAGAGACACAGTGCCGTGGGAGAGCAGAGACTGTGGGCCTGAGACTGTGGGGGAGCTGGAGACATCCTTGCGAAGCCCAGGCTGGGTAACTGTGGAGGCGCAACAGGGGACAGATAGGCAGGGGGCCAGGGAGCCAATAGCCCTTCTGCGACCAAGTGCCCTGCCCTAGAGCCCTGGGCCTTTGTTGGCTCCTGCTCCCCAGCTCCCCACAGCTCCCCTGGAAGGAGGGAAAGGGGGGCCAGTGAGCCTGGATGCTTGCTCTGTGCCTGGACAGCTCGNCAGATAGGCAGGGGGCCAGGGAGCCAATAGCCCTTCTGCGACCAAGTGCCCTGCCCTAGAGCCCTGGGCCTTTGTTGGCTCCTGCTCCCCAGCTCCCCACAGCTCCCCTGGAAGGAGGGAAAGGGGGGCCAGTGAGCCTGGATGCTTGCTCTGTGCCTGGACAGCTCGCGCCACATCCCAGTGACTCTCTGGGCTAGTAGGAGCGCTGGTTTGAGGTCCACTTTACAAACAGGATGCTGAGGCTGTGAGAGGCTCCGTGATTTGCTTAAGGTTACAGACCTAGGAAGTGGCAGCCCCAGAACTCAAACCCAGGCCTCCCTGACGGATGAGGCTTCCATGAAACACAAACTTCCTACTCCAAACCTGACCCTCAAAAGCCAGCCTGCCAGTTTCTGAGTCATATCTGTGTGCCGGGCATTGTCCTAGGCTCTCCAGACCCCGAGGACGTTCCACATCAGGAAAGTGAAGAGGGATTCAGAGCCCAGCGTCACACAGCCTTGAGCCAGAATTTAATCTAATATGTCTGCCTGCAAAAACAGTGATCTGAGTTCAATTCAATGAACACTAACTAAGCATCTGGTATGTACCCAACCTTGACCTTCGTGGGGCTATGGTAGCAAACACAAATGAGACACCGCAGTCCGCCCCACCCTCGCCCTGTGGAGCTCACTTTCTACCAGAGTGGGGTAGGAGGGGGACAGTATTAAAGACGGTGGACAGAGGAGACCCCAGTGAGAAGGTGACCTTCAGCAAAGACTCGAAAAAGTTGAGGAAGGGAGCCAGGTGTCTTAGCAGTACCTGGCACATAATAGATGCTTTGCTAAAAGGAGGAACTAATTCCAAGACCCACCAGGTGATGGTACTTGCAAGGTTACCACCCATCAGCATAAATCTGTGTTCCCTTCTGCATTCTGTGGACTTCGTGGACGGCATGTGTGGACACAGCATTCTATGCTCAGTAAACGTCTGTGGACTTGAACATGAAGGGTGGGCAGGCTCGGAGGGAATGTTTAGTGCATCACATGGAACAGCCTGGGTGTGAGTTCCCCCCCAAGATGGCTAAATCTAGTGCTGTCTGCAACTCCTGACTTTTCTGCAAGGGGAACCACTCCTAAACCCAGACGTGCATGCTGGGCAGAAACCTGTGGACAGGCCAGACAGTCTAGGGTGGCTGGTAGGCGATTGTGGCTTTGTGGTTGGGTGCTAATCAAGGGACTCTAAAAGGCGACCCGGGTCCCTCTCAAGCCTGCTCAGCGCATTTTAGCATAACCTGGCTCACTGTTTGCAGAGAGACCAGCTGAGATGGTATTTCTGAGGTTAATGCCCAGTGGGATGTGGGCAGGGGCCTAGGGGATTGGTGCACTATCTGCAGACTCTGCTTGCAGGGGAAATTTTGACAGTGCTACAAAAATAAACTGTGCTTCCCTATAATTGGACACATATTTATTTAGAGAGGTTATAATTTCTTACTAGTTTGCTGCTTGATAAATACCAAGTTTATTATTATTTTTTTTTTTTTTCTTAACTGCAGCTTTGGAAAAAAACAAATCCAGGTTTGGACTTGAATAGGGGTGTATGTCATGATGATAAACTCTAGCAAAGCCAAGAGCAAGATGGGGTGGGGCTGGAGTGAATGTGGGGTAAACAAGATGTGGCGGTGGGGGTGGGGGTGTGAACAGGCAGAAGGGTGGGAGGGAGGCCTGGGTGTAACTGGAGTGACAGCATTCAGTGCAGTTCAGTTCAGCTCAGTCGCTCAGTCGTNAAGCGTTCCACAGAGTCGAGTTTCCCAGGTCCCGGGAGCTGCCAGGCATAGAGGCGGCACAGACAATGTGGAAACTCATTCTGCCAAAGCCTTTTGCCTCTGCTCTGAAGTCGGTCTCAGAAACACAGAGCGCGGGAACGTGCGGCGATTCCATGAAGCTCCTCAGAATCTTCTCCGGAAACGCAGAGTGAAGCAAAGCCAGAAGCCCGGTAATTGGGGAGCCAGCAGGTAGGCGGGGAGGGCTGATTGAGAGGCATGGCTTAACTTGTCCAGACACAGGCGGGGATGCTGAGAGCAGGGGATGGAGGAACGGAGCCTCTCAAGAACTTGGAAAAATTAAATAGAGACCCCACAGAGGCCAACTTTCAAATCACCCCAAGAATCAAGGAAGGAAAGTTCACAGAGAATGTTCCCAAGCCTTTGAGGTCCCAGACTCCCAAATCAAAAAGACCCGGGGTGGGGGCATCATCCAGTCCAGCCTTCTGCCTCCAGACTGGACAGTTGGCAGCCCAGGCCAAAGGGACCCCTATACTGGGAATATTTGCAAAGGAAAGTGAAGAATCCTGATAGCACGATGACCGTGACCTTAGCAGATTTTGAGCACCCACTGGGTGCCAGCCAGTGAGCTCAGAGCTTTCAAACACCATCCCACTGAACATGGGCACTAATCATATGCAGCAGGTACTATTCCTGTGCCCATTTGACAGATGAAGAGACTAAGGCCCTGGTGAAGAAGCATCTGTCACGTGAGTGTATGCTCCTCGATTCTTTGTCTCGTCACAACAAAGATTTAGAGTGACGGACATTAAAGCCCCCTCTGCGTGTCACAGGTCTCAGGTCTTGGATAGACCGTGTTATAGCTCTCAGGTCGCGAAAGAACCGTGTTATAGCTCTTAGACAAATCAGTGCTACAGCTCCGTGTTACAGCTCTATTTTATTTAGAAGATAGCAGGAAAATCCATCTTCGAGGCGTGAGGGCACGTCGATCCAAAGATGAGAAGAGCGCCCAGCGCATGGTGGGGAGAGAGCGAGCTAGCTTTGGCTCCTCTTTTTATATGTTTTTTTTTTCTCCTTGGGCCTGTCTTATGTAAATTGGGCCAGCATGGAGTGTTGTTTGTTTTCCCTGAGGTCCTCACTCCGGTCCTCGGACCTTCCTTTGTTCTATTTTCGCCGGCTTTTCCCTTCCTTGTCTTTTAGCCACTGCCATTTTGGACTCCTTTTTCCTATTCTACCTACCTACCACATCCAAACAGAAAGTGATGAAACTGAAATTCACACCCAGATCAGCCTGATTCCGAAGCCCTGTTCTTAACCACTAAGGAAGGGGGAACAAAAGTGGGTGAAGGGGCAGAAAAAGAGCCTAATCCTGCCGTTTCATGAATAAGGATGAGAGCCCAGGAAGGACAGAGAACTTTCTGGGGACTTGAAGTTGGTGGTGCGGGCTCAGTGTGAAGGTAGGGGGTCAGTGTGGAGAGCGGGTGCAGGGTACGTTCTTGAAGACCGCAGAGCTAGACAAGCAGGCAAACAGGAAAAGATGCCGGAAGGAAGGCTCCAGGCCTGACCGGCCCATCAACGCCAGCCAGAGTGTTCTCAGGCCCCGGAGACATGATGGGGTGACCCCCACCAAGTCTCCCTCCTCAAGGCCCCAGAGTTCCACCTTTTGAGTAACTTGTCTAGATTTCTTTTTTGAAGTGCAAACACTGCAGAGAGGCATCACACGCTGGGGTCCAGTTCAAGCGCCTTCAGCAGAAGTGCGTCTCTCCAGCAAAAGAGACACAGATGCATGGAATGGACTTTTGGACTTTGAGGGAGAGGGAGAGGGGGGGAAGGTTNTTCATGAATAAGGATGAGAGCCCAGGAAGGACAGAGAACTTTCTGGGGACTTGAAGTTGGTGGTGTGGGCTCAGTGTGAAGGTAGGGGGTCAGTGCGGAGAGTGGGTGCAGGGTACGTTCTTAAAGACTGCAGAGCTAGACAAGCAGGCAAACAGGAAAAGATGCTGGAAGGAAGGCTCCAGGCCTGACCGGCCCATCAATACCAGCCAGAGTGTTCTCAGGCCCCGGAGACACGATGGGGTGACCCCCACCAATCTCCCTCCTCACGGCCCCAGAGTTCCACCTTTTGAGTAACTTGTCTAGATTTCTTTTTTGAAGTGCAAACACCGCAGAGAGGCATCACACGCTGGGGTCCAGTTCAAGCGCCTTCAGCAGAAGTGCGTCTCTCTGCTCACTTTTCACATGTGTCTGACACCTGGAGGTGGAAAAGATTAGCCCACCTTCAGGCCACCCCTTGAACACAGGTATAAGCGATAAGTCTGAGAAAGATCCACAGAGAGGGATTCTGGGGAGAAAGGGGGAGAGGAGGCAGGGGCTGCCACAGGTGCCCAGAGGTATCTCCCAGGCTCCTCAGATCCGTATTTCCTAAACGAAATGCCATCTTTCCTCCCCAGACCTCATTTCCACGTTGGCCGATGGCGCTGAGATTCTCAGAGTCATTCTGACCTGCTCTCTCCCGCACCCATCCTGCCAACAACTTGTCCTGCAGATCCGGCCTCCCGGGTGGACCTTGAGGCTCTCCACTTCTCCTCCCTCCACTGCTTCACTGAACCATCGCGTCTCACCCAAACAATTGCTACTACCTCCTGCCTGGTCGCTCTGCTTCGCCTGTTGCCTTGCAACCATCCATTTTCACTCAGCAGCCCAAGTGGTCTCTTCAAAACACAGATCCAGTCAGGTTTATGCCTCCTAAAACCCTTTCCATGGGGCTCCACTACCTGCAGGACAAAGCCCAGACTGCTAAGCAGTGCTTACTGGGTCTTCTGTGATCTGACAGCTACCCGCTTGCCTGATCCCCCCTCCTGCCAAGGCCGAGGACCCCCTGCACTCCAGCCATCGGAGCTCCTTGGGCTCCCTCCCTGAGAACCGCTCTCCTGCACCTCCCCGCCTTTGCAGGTGCTGTTCCACCGCCCCCTGAATTTCTCTTTCCCATCCCCTGTCCTTTTGTGGAGCCAGATGTGTANCGTCTCACCCAAACAATTGCTACTACCTCCTGCCTGGTCGCTCTGCTTCGCCTGTTGCCTTGCAACCATCCATTTTCACTCAGCAGCCCAAGTGGTCTCTTCAAAACACAGATCCAGTCAGGTTTATGCCTCCTAAAACCCTTTCCATGGGGCTCCACTACCTGCAGGACAAAGCCCAGACTGCTAAGCAGTGCTTACTGGGTCTTCTGTGATCTGACAGCTACCCGCTTGCCTGATCCCCCCTCCTGCCAAGGCCGAGGACCCCCTGCACTCCAGCCATCGGAGCTCCTTGGGCTCCCTCCCTGAGAACCGCTCTCCTGCACCTCCCCGCCTTTGCAGGTGCTGTTCCACCGCCCCCTGAATTTCTCTTTCCCATCCCCTGTCCTTTTGTGGAGCCCACCCTCTAAGGCATCATCCCCTCTAGGAAGTCTCCTGGGGTCTCCCCCACCCCCACGACCACCCCCGGCAGATGGCCCAGCTGCTCAGCATTCAAGGCAATCTGCACATTCCTCCACACTGCGTTTTAATTATGTGTTGACTTGTCTGTCTCTGCTAGACTGTGAGCATGTGCGCTCTATAAGTAACACAGGAACTGTATCTTTCTCATCACCAGTGACTAGCTCTTGGTCTGCCACTTAATTGCAGCCCGATGAGCACCTCCGAAATGAAGGCAGATGGAGAAGCCACCATAATGCCAGGTAGAAGGTGGGAAGAGGAGGGGATGATGAGAGGTACAAGAGAGAAAAATGGGATTGATTCTAAGTCTCTCTGGAAGTGGTTGCATTGGAGAGGGGCCCCAAAGCATGGACAGGGTTTCAACAAGCAGAGATGGGAAGACAAGAGGCAGCTGGGGGCTCTGCTGACCATCTGCACAAACGTATCATAGATGCTGGGCTTGCCTGGTGGCTCAGAGTGTAAAGAATTTGTGTGTAGTGCCGGAGATCTGGGTTTGATCCCTGGGTTGGGAAGACCCCCTGGAAGAGGAAATGGCAGCCCACTCCAGTATTCTTTCCTAGGAAATCCCATGGACAGAGGAGCCTGGCGGGCTACAATCCACAGGGTCACAAAGAATCGGACACGACTGATTTTCGCTGCAGATGCTAGCGCTGCAGGCTCAGAGGCAGGTCTGAGATCCCACCTTAGCATCCACCAGGGTCTCAGTCCTCCCCCTTTCAACCATGACACTAAGGGATCTGTATCTCCAGGGTGGACTGCTATTCGTTTGGGCCACTGGAAAAAGCAACACATTTGGGCCTTTAAATAGCTTGGCCAGATTCTCTGTTGTCCCGAGTTGCCTTTATTCACCACGCTGCTTGGTACTACTCAGCGCTCTTTTCTGTTTCCTTGTCTTATCCTCTGTGGGCCCAAGGCCTGCAAGTAGCTGGAAGGGAACCAGAGCCTCAAGGGGAACACTCAGTGACTTGGCCTTTCCTGTTACTTCCTGAGACCCTCTGCTCTTCGGGGCTATATGCAGAGACTGGTGAGAAGACCAGTTTCTGTGCTAAGAAGAGTATTTGGACATCTTGACCAGGTCTCTGTATTAACCAGGAATTTGTGTGTATCCAGAAAGCCACAAACAAGAAAGCATGTTTTCTCCCAAATTGGTTGTTTGTATTCAGGAAGCTGGCCGTGGGCTGGGGGTCAGCACGCATGCGTGCAAGTAGAACCCAGGCAATCGTGCCCCTTGGCTGACTGGCACTGGGAGCTTAGCTGAGCGCAGAGGCTCACCTGGTGCCCAGGAGCACAGGATCAAGAGATTTGCTTTGCTGGCAACTCAGCTATGCTTTTGATCAAGGAACAAAAAATGTGAAAAGCCAGACCGACAACAAAACAGAGCAGAAAAGTGGTTTAAGGAGAAATGGTCGAGTTGGGTGGACTTCAGGTGTCTGAAAAACCCCAGCGCACTGTTTCTGGGGCCCACCCACTCCTGGAAGTAAGAGGGGGGTGGGTGAGGAAGGGAAGGACTCGCCAGGGAGGGAGGGAGGGAGGGCGAGAGGGAGGGTCCTTTCTGGAGCAGCTACATGCTAAGCACTGGACTTTGCCTAAATTGAGGCCAAGAGGCACAGTGGTTAAGGTAGTGGGATTCTCGAGCCAATCCACCTGGGCTCAAAATCTGGCCCTGTCCTCCCCTACCGTGTGTCCTTGGACTCTGCTTAATCATTCTGAGCCTTTTTCTGCAGTAGAGAAATACAAGTTGTTAGGAGGATTCTGCGTGTTTCCTAAATGTTTGCTGGTGTTATTATTATAATATTCACTTGTTTAATCTTAACCATAACCTATGAGGTATGTGCTTTTATTCTCCTTGGTTCTCAGACCAGGCAACAGGCTCAGAGAGAGCGATTCCCTGCCAGGCCACACAGCTGGTAAGAGGCAGAGAAGGAGCCATCCCCTTACAGCTGCGGGAGGAGTTGACTCCACCTCAGCTCTGGTTGATGACGGGACTGGTTCTGGATCCTAAGATCTCGGTCCCAAGACGGAGGCTCCATTGACTCCCCAACACGTGGCCCCACATGATGGGGATCATGGGGCAGAATGGGTCTCCCTTGAAGACCCCCTTCCCCTACTGTCCTCACAGATGCAGGAATCATGGACCAGAAGGATCCAGAGAGCATTCTGTAGCCCTGCCTTCCCACTGGGATGACAGAGCAGGGGGCTAGCAGTCAGCAGATATGCGTTCCACCCCCAGCTCCTCCGCTAACCCAGTGGGTGACCTTGGCTAAGCCATTTCCCCCATCCCTAAAACGGAGTTGGACTCAATCCTCTAAGGCCCTCTAAGACTCTGTGCTTACAATTTTGAGGATCAGTGTCACATCTCACATAGAAAGATGTAAAAGTGAGTGTTTCAGCCAGTCTACCACAATGAGAAGTGATAACCTGTTCATTAAGTGCCCCTTGGAAGCACACCCATGTGGCACATACCATTAATTCCACCGGCTTTAAGAAGAGTTAGGAGAGCAGGGAGAGGGCCACCCATGTTTGCTGAGTCCCCGCATGAGCGCTCATCTAATCTCCACCCCTGCCCCCACCAGCAGCCCAGTGACACGGGGACTGTTGACAGTGCCATTTTACCAAGGAGGCAGCTGAGGCTCAGAGAAGCCAGGTCAAATGTAGCGATGACCTTTGAGCCCGTAGATTTCTGACTCCAAATATGTGCTCCACACAAGATTTCAGACAAACCAAACACTGCAAGCAAACAAATGACTTCACTTTTTTGTTGTTCTTTTTTTAAGCATCTCGCTATTCTTCCACAGTCCCTCCTCCACCGGCAAAGTGGGGACTGAGATCCAGTTCATGTTTTACAACCCCAAACCTTGGCTGCCCTGGAACAAAACAGTCTGATCAGGGCCTGGAAAGCTTGAATCTGAATGTCTAGCACATGTCTGGCTGGTGTCCTCTGAAGTCCACCACGATGGAGCCTGCCTGGGGGCTGAATAGTCGTGTCCCTGGGGCACAGAACGCACTCCCCACGCGTCTCCCATCTTCCACCTTCCTCCTGTCCTATATGGGTCCCTTCTTTGCAGGCAGTTTCGCAGATCTCCAGCGTCAACCATGTCCTGTATGTTTGTCCTGGTCCTCCGGGANTGGGGGGAGGGGGGTGGGGCCGTGAGGGGCAGGTCCTGGGTTCCCCACTCATCCCACCAGAGCGGCTCCCCAGGTGTGTCTGGATTAAGTAGCAGGTTGGGCTGGTGATTTTGATTGGCGGAAAGGGTGATGCTGCTGGAAGTATACAACTCATGGCTGTAGCCGTGTGGAGGTGCTGGGCACCCAGTGGGCATTTCATAAACGTTAGTGTTTTCCACTTTCCGTCTCCTTACCCCCATCATTCTTTCCCCCTGGGCTTGTTATTCAGTGTGTGCTTGCTAAGTCGCTTCAATCAAGTTTGACTCTGTGCGATCCTATGGACCGTATCCCGCCAGGTTCCTCTGACCATGGGATTCTCCAGGCAAGAATATTGGAATGGGTTCTCACGCCCTTCTGCAGGGGATCTTGCCGACCCAGGCATCAAACCTGCATCTCCTATGTGGGCAGTCGGGTTCTTTACCACCAGCGCCACCTGGGAAGCCTCCGTTATTCAGTGGCTCAGCTAAAAGATGAACCCAAATGAATGGAGAGAAGGCAACAGTAGAAAGAGTATGGAGTGCTTTCAAAATGTTATCAGCCAGGGTGATGCTGGGGGTAGGAGGTGTGGGTCCAGGAAGCTACGTCAGAGACCNACCTGGGAAGCCTCCGTTATTCAGTGGCTCAGCCAAAAGATGAACCCAAATGAATGGAGAGAAGGCAACAGTAGAAAGAGTATGGAGTGCTTTCAAAATGTTATCAGCCAGGGTGATGCTGGGGGTAGGAGGTGTGGGTCCAGGAAGCTACGTCAGAGACCCCACGGAGCTCCACACTAAGGGCCCCCTGCCAGCACTGAACACCAGAGAACACCAGCAAAGACCGCCCACCCCTACCCACAAGCCATTTGCAGAAGGCTTTCCTCTTCCTCTTCTGAAGGGAGCACCCAGAAGCAAACAGACCCCTGAAGATGTGTGAAGGGGGCCAGCAGGTGCGGAGGCCGAGTGCGCTGGCCTGGCGGCTTCTTGCAAACCAGCAGGGTCTGCTGGACTGTGAGGGCCCTGCGAAATGAGAGAACCTGCCCTCAGCAGTGCCCAGTCCCCACCGTGCTCTGAAACACGCAGACCCGCTCCGGAGAGCAGCTCGGCAACTGGAGCCACAGCGCCACCTTCAGGCTTACATCCACCTTGCATTTCCCCTGCAAAACCGTCTCGGCTATAGCGAAGCATGCGGGGGGACTCAGATCCAGTCCACTAATCCTGCAAGATGTTGTGCTGCTGACGTGCTGAGACAGATGAGCTTAGAGTGGGGAGAAAATGTAACCGAGCTACAAGCGCATGGGAGCCAGAGTGTCAGGGCTCTGCTCCAGGCAGACACTGTCAGAGCTGGAAGCCGATCTTCCCTCTCAAAGATGGGGAAACTGAGCCCCAGAGATCGGCCCTCAGTTACCTAGTGAGTTGCAGGCAAAGCTAGAACCTGAACGCGAGCTCTTAAGCATCCCATGCCTCTCAACACGGATGGCTGTTTACCTCTTAATTGCACAACGACTGTGCTGTGCAAGAGATAGCTGCCGTGAGCCTGCAACAGGAAACTACAGAATGGTTTCTTTCCGCTCTGAAGGCCCAGAAGATGAGGCTGAGGAAGCAGCCACAGATGAACATTGGAACATGGACTCCAGGAAGCCCAAGGAGAGGCCTCTGCTCTCGTAGAGGATGTGAAGGGGTTTCATTCACGGGAGTCAGCTACCTTCCTGCATACCCTCGCACGTGGTCTCCCCATCTGGGAAACTCCTCCTGCCCTTCACGATCTACTCACAGATTTCCGTCTGCGAGGCCTTCCCTTTCCTCATTCCCGTGGAATGCATCATTTCTGCCTTGTACCCCCACTGGACCTCCTGAGACACCGAGGCATGCTGGGAGGGTCCCCCTACCTTAGGGCGATTTCTGTGTCTGTTTATGCAGACGGGGGATTCCGGCCAGGAGCCAGATCTTGCTATTCCCTGTGTCTCCGAAGCCCAGCCAGGCACCAAACAGGCGAGGCCCCAAACAAGTGATGGGTAGTAGATGGAAGGATGGGTGGGCAGGCGGCGAGTGGGTGGATGCATGGGAAACGGAGTAAGTCTAGAGGAGGGGGTATCACTCTAAATTTTATATCCTAAAACCAGTGATGGCATCTGTCCTAAGGAGACTTACATCCAAGAGCATCTGTTTCTAAGCCGTCATGAAAACAGCATAACTGCGGATATATGTGTGAAGAGGAGTGGTGTGTTAGCATCACCTGTTGGCTCCTCCTTCTGCCTAACTCTTTCTCCTGGTTTCCCAGGGACTCTGTTGGAATTCAGACAGTGATTGTGGAGGTGTGGTTCCTGAGATGCCTGTACCAGAATCACCTGGAGAGTTCATTAAAAGGCAGGTTCCTGGGCCCTGCCCTCAGGAATTCTGAGTATCTGAACGTTTAGTTGGCCCCACCCAGGTGACTCTGATGCCTAGGTGAATTGAGCCGCCACTTACTAAAGAGGAACAGCAGACAGGAACATGCCTTTGTTGACTGGTCCATCCAGAGAGGTTGACAAATTGACCTAAAGTCCCATAGGTATTAAGTGGTAAGAACTGCCTGGAGAGTCCTCCAACACCTAGAGGCCAAAGGGAAAGGAAGGGTCTCTGACTCATTCCCCAGCTCCTACCTCACCCCACCCCTGACCCAGCCTGAGGAGGCTGGCACACTCCCTGCGAAGCTGGCCTTCCCCTACCCCCCGCAGGCCATGGTGAGCAGGGCCTGCCTGGTGCTCCCGTTCCCTTGCAAAGCCCAGAGTGGCTGGGTTTACTCCACGTTCACCGTGGCAGAGAAGCCAGCAGCTGCTTTCAGTGTCTCTTTCTACCTAAACAGAGCCGTCTCTCCCAAACGGGTTCTGCCAGCAAACATGTCCAGACCTGGGACACCAGCCCAGCTGTGTTCAGCCTGGAAAGAACTCAAGGATGATGACAGAACCAGAAGACCATTCTGGACCTGGGGATGACCAAATATCCCAGCAACTCTGAGTGGGCAAGCAGCCCTCCCAGGCCAGCTGGTGAGCTCCTGGAAGGAAAGGGGGGAAGGCCCGTTGGATGGCAAAGGAAAACGCACAGCGTCACCCAACCCCCTGCCTGCCCTGTGTTCCAGAAGGACCTGCCCTCCTGCCATAGCAGGCCTTTGGTCGAGCACCTACTATGTGTAGGCCCTACATTTGGTGCCTCACTGTCTTGATTCATCCTCGTAATAACCCTCAGGAGACATAAGACTGTTATGCCTGTTTCATGCCTGGGGCTTCCCTGGTGGCTCTGCGGTAAAGCACCTGCCTACACGGCGGGAGACTGTCTGCACTGCAGGAGACTGTCTACACTGCAGGAGACTGTCTGCACTGCAAGAGATGCACGTCTGATCCCTGGGTCTGGAAGATCCCCTGGAGAAGAAAGTGGCAACCCACTCCAGTATTCTTGCCTGGAAAATAACATGGACAGAGGAGCCTGGTGGGCTACAGTCCATGGGGTCGCAAAGAATCAGACTGAGCAACTAAACCCCCACCACCAAGATCCAGAAAGGTAAGGTGACTGGCCTAGGTCCTGAGCTGGTCTGACTAGGAGCAGGGTCAGAACTTGAATTCAGGTTTCTCTGTCTTTTTTCAGGTTCCCTTGCAGCCGGCTGTGCTGTTCCCCACATCAGCCCAGCCTGTCTGGCCCCCCTGCCTCTGTCCAGCTGCTCCCTCAATCCAGAGGGAGCCTTGCCCCTGATTTCACTGGGAGTCATCCTTCGGCTTCTTCAGACCCACATCACAGGCCACTTCTTCCCTAAAGCCCTCCTGGATCCCATCTCCCATCAGAGTAGAGAAGTTAATCGCTATGTTCCCAAAGCATATTGGGGAATTCCCTGGTGGCTCAGATGGTAAACTGTTTGCCTGCAATGCGAAAGAACCAGGATCGATCCCTGGGTCAGGAAGATCCCCTGGAGAAGGGATGGCAATCCACTCTAGTACTCTTGCCTGGAAAATCCCATGGACGGAGGACCCTGGTAGACTAGGGTCCACAGGGTTGCAAAGAGTCAAATATGACTGAGTGATTTCACTTTCTTTCAAAGCACATTGCTCAGACTAGTATTCACCTGCATTTTCATCTGCCTTCTAGTCGCTATTTCCATGGCCATCTGCCTAAATCTCAGTCTCCACCTCCCACCCCCAGTTCCTGCCCACCACACCCCTGCCCCAGGGCCTGACTCAGTCATTCTTCCTCTCAGCAGGCAGGCTTGCAGGCCGTTCCTGTGGTTGAATCACACAGGTCCATGGCCCATGTGTCCCCATCTCCCACCTCCCTGGCCAGTGCCTGCTGTCACCAATGAGGGGGATATGTCTGTTGGTCTAATGGAGGAGCCCTGAATTCTAAGTTAGAACATCTAGGTTTGAGACTTGACTCTGAAGCTGTGTGACTTCACCTAAGTCACTGAGCTTCCCGGGGCCTCAAGCTCTGCTGGTGGAACGCGTGAGCTCCGTGTTCCGCTGCTGTCCCACACTGACTATGGATTGAGTGGGGCTTCCTCTATGGGGCATTTGCGTCTTTGATGTTGTTCTGTAGCTCAGTCTTGTCCAGCTCTTTGCAACCCCATGGACTGCAGCACACCGGGCTTCCCTGTCCTTCACCATCGCTCTGAGTTTGCTTAAACGAGTCCATTGAGTCGATGATGGCCTCTGACCATCTCATCCTCTGCCGTCCCCTTCTCCTCTTGCCTTCAGTCTTTCCCAGCATCAGGGTCTTTTCCAGTGAGTCAGCTCTTTGCATCAGGTGGCCAAAGTCTTGGAGCCTGTCAGCATCAGCTCACCATCAGTCCTTCCAATGAATATTCAGGGTTGATTTCCTTTAGGATTGACGGGTTTGATCTCCTCGTGGTCCAAGGGACTCTCAAGAGCCTTCTGCATCTTTATCAAGAATCTAATCCACGGAGCCCTCAGAGAGGCTGTGGGGTGCCTGATGGAGACTAAGGCAGGCTAAGCCGGGCAGGGGGGTTCAAGTGAGAAGAGATGACTTCGAGGGGGTCAACTGAAGGGCCTTGAGTGCCAAGAAAGAATAGTAGACTTGATGCAGTGGCTGCTGACCCCTCGCAGGGAAGGACAGCGCTGCGGGGCTGGGCGCCACTCACAGGGCGCCAGTGCTGGGGGTGACGGAAAGAGAGCTCCGCTCTCCCTTGGACACCACTCAGGAGCCTGAGAGACCAGGTTCTGGGCCTGCATGAGTGGCAGCAGGACTGAGAAAGGAGAGGTTCTGGAAACATCTCAAGAGAAGAATCTATAGGGCTCAGGGATGCCAGCACTGGGCAGGGAGGAGGAGGGGAAGCAAAGACAGCCCAGGGGTTTGATCCTGGAAGATCAACCAGTGATGAAGCCTGGAAGTGACAGGCAGATGCACCCGTAGAGGAACAGCGGAGGGCCTGGGAGCCTGGTGCGGAGGGGAGAGGGGGCAGGCGGCTGGCCCAGCTTCCAGGCTCCTCTGCTGCCCTGTACCTTGAGCAGCTCAGTGTTTTGAGCCTCTTCTGTCATCCATGAAATGCGAGGAAGAATCCTACCTGACAGGGATGATGGGAGGCTTTTAGCCAGTAGGGCATATACAGTGCCTTCCGTGATAAGCCTCGTAAACAGTGGCGAGTTCACCATCCATTTGTATTCCACGAGGTAATCATAATCATAGCTAGCATTTACTGATGACCTGCCAGGTGCCAGGCGGTGTCATAAGTGATTTGCTTATACCATCGCCACCTTGCGATTTGGTGGCCCATGTGGCCTGATGGTGCCAGGGCCCCAGGCCAGTTTTAGTGATCTAAACTCTTCCTCCCCCAAACTCTACGAGACCCCCGGCATTTTGTGGATGGTAATACTACAGATCAGAGACGTGAGACGACTTTCTCCAAATCTCACAGCTGGAAAGGGGCAGTCCCCTCCACCGAGCTTCAGTAAGCAGCTGGAACACGGAAGGTGAAAACCTGGCTGAGGTCTTCCAGGTCCCTCGTGGCAGCTCCCAACCTACAGCAGAACGGGTTCCGGGGAGCTATTTGCTCTGAAATTCTAGTCTCTGTGCTGTGAATGCTGTTAGACAGGGAACAAATATCTCCTGGCTTGACTCTCTGCAAGCTGGGCACTGGGAAAGGGTGTGAGGCCCGAGACCATTGTTCATGATCCGCGGCTGCACCAGCCCGACCGCCCGCCCGCCTTTCATGCAACTTCACCGGGTGCTATTATTCAGCTCTGAGCCATCACCAGGAGCTGCAAAGCAGTTAATTACAGAAGTATAATCCCCTTCTTCACAAGAAGCTGATCTTCGAGGGTTGCAAGAAGATAAGATTTATGCCTCTTTCAGTTCCTTTATTCGCTCATCAACATAGATTCATATTTCAGTTTCCCGCATCGGAAACAAAAGAGGAAACTGCTCAGCCCACTGCTGCTGGAGAGAGATAAATTAGGTTACACAAAGAGCCAGTCCTATAAACTCCATCTCTTTCCCTTCCTTTCATGTTGGTGATTATAAACAGAGTCAAGGGCAGTTGAAATAGATCCCTCTGCCTGCCTGCCTGCCTTGTCTACTCAAATAGAGGAGACAAATGGGGTGATAGAGATCTGCATGGTACCAGGGAAAGAGGCCCGCCATGACCCCATGCCAGCTTGGTGAGCAGATCAGATAGAAAGACCTTTGTCTCCTGCCCTTCCCTGGTCACAAAGTTGTTTCCAAAGGCCACAGAGAGGCTGGGTGCTATGCCACTGTGAATGCTTCCCTTTTCTCGATGGCAGCGTGTGCGGCGCTATTTGCTCAAAAGAAAGGGCCTTGCAATTTGGCGGCCCACGTGGCCTGACAGTGCCAGGGCCCCCGGCCAGTTTTAGTAAAATGGACACAGGTTGCCAGCAGATCAGACCGCAGAACACGGCCTGATTTAGCAGCCCTGAGGAACAGGTTCCAGCCTCTTCAGAGGGAAAAAAAAAAGACCCACTTACTGAGAGCAGTCGCCAGTGACATGATATTATCCTTCTACAAAGGAATCTGGAGGGTTATTTTGATCGTTGGCCTTTGCGCCTCTTGTGGTGCTTTTCTGGGCTTCGCTGGAGCTGTTAGCTGTCAAGAACTCCGTTGGTAGGAGGAACAAGGGGACCCCAGGATTGACCTGATTTGCCGGAGGAAACAGAGCAAGCTGGTGGCAGGGCTGGGGATGGCAGAGGTAACAGTTGACTGGGCATCAGTGCAGGGTGCCAGGCACTGTGCCAATGCCCAGAGTCTCTGTGCCAACCTGCCACGTGATGTCACCTCCCCAGGGTGCTCCTTTCAGACATCCTGGCTCTCCTTGGAGGTTTTCTTTCTTTTTTTTAAAAAAATTTCTGGTTAGGGGAAGGGAAAATCTAATATTTGAAAGACACGAAAGGGAAGAAAAGAAACTGAAAGCGAGAGCCAAGTTGGCCTCTGTAGTAAAATGTCAACCCACAAGACACAAGACAAGACTCTTTAATAGACCTGGAGATTCGATCATGCCTTTATATTTCCATCTGCCTCGTCAGCATCTAAATCATTCTTTCACTGTAAACACACCCTAATGCACAAATAGAACATAAAACAAATCGTGTTTGAAAGTCGTGTCACTTCTGAGCCATCCCTCTTCAAAGACACACACCTCGGCACTGGCTCCAGGGAAGAAGGTTAATGAAGCCCTTGGGCACTGTCTCCAGTTCAAGGCCTGTGGTCCGCCTCGCAGATGACTAGAACTCAGAGGCTGAGGCTGGATCCATCTTTCCCATTCTGGAACTTTTAGAGGCTCTTCTCCTGTCAGCTGCTCGTCTCCCCTCCTCAAGCCCTTAGGGCGCATGGGTGTGTGCTCAGTCCCTCCAGTTCTGTCCAGCTCTGTGTGACCCCATGGCCTGTAGCCCCCCAGGCTCCTCTGTCCATGAGATTCTCCAGGCCACGCCCTCCTCCAGGGGACCTTCCCCACCTGGGACTCGAACCCCGCATCTCTTGCGTCTCCTGCTCTGGCAGGCAGGGTCTTCACTTCCAGCACCTGGGATAACAGCTCCTGCCTCTGCCTGGATCGTTCCAATTATTTTTTCCAGAAGCCGTTTCAAGTGTGATAGCGCAGGTGCATGCCAGCACAGTTGATTCTCTCCCAGCTGCCAGGGGAAGGACACGGCCCGCCCAGCCCCACTTGTCTGGGAAGCGGGGTCTTCCTCTGTGGGATGAACCTATTTCGCCAAGAGGGGATACCCAACCCTGCAGGGCGCCTGTCAACCAGCTCCCGAACGAAGTTCCCTTCCCAGGCCATTGCGCTCCACTCTTTTGTCCCCCTTTTGGGGGCTTTCTATTATTTTTTTTTTATAACTTACAAAAGTAATCCCTGCTCTTTGTAACACATTATTCAACTGAGTCGTGTAAAGCCGAGGTCTCCTCAGTCAGCTCTGACCCAAATTCTGCATTCCTAAGGAGCCAGTTGGAGAAGGCAGTGGCCCCCACTCCAGTGCTCTCTCGCCTGGAGAATCCCAGGGACAGAGGAGCCTGGTGGTCTGCAGTCCATGGGGTCGCTAGGAGTTGGACATGACTGAGCGACTTCACTTACACTTTTCACTTTCATGCATTGGAAAAGGCGATGGCACCCCACTCCAGTGTTCTTGCCTGGAGAATCCCAGGGACGAGGGAGCCTGGTGGGCTGCCATCTCTGGTGTCGCACAGAGTTGGACACAACCGAAGCGACTTAGCAGCAGCAGCAAAGGAGCCAGTTACCAACAGTCTCATGTATGTTTCTTCGTGTATTCCTTTCAGTTCATGTAGNCCCACTCCAGTGTTCTTGCCTGGAGAATCCCAGGGACGAGGGAGCCTGGTGGGCTGCCATCTCTGGTGTCGCACAGAGTTGGACACAACCGAAGCGACTTAGCAGCAGCAGCAAAGGAGCCAGTTACCAACAGTCTCATGTATGTTTCTTCGTGTATTCCTTTCAGTTCATGTAGATAGTAAAGATTCCCCTGAACTCAGTTTTTGCCTTTTTAATTTTTTTTACAAATATGGGATCAAACCATACATATTTTTCTACAACTTACTATTTAGAATAACAAAAGAACCTGGATATCTTTTCAAGTCAATACAGAGATGCTGGGTTCATTCTGTTTAATAAGGTTTTTTGCATGAGATTGCATGAGTATGGCTGTACCATAACTTTCCAAATCACCCTAGAACCCTTGACTCTTCTGGATGTTTCCTGGATATTTTGATATTGTGTCATGTCTGACCCATCCTATCTAAAAAAGCCAGAGCTTCCCTCCATTGATACACTGTCTTTGGCAAGGCCTTTTCCAGGCTGACCCAGCCTTAGGAAGAAAAGTCCTTACTCATATGGCGTTCCCCAAAGCAGCCCCTGCCAAGGGAGTCTTGGCTTTTTGAGGCTGGACTCAGACAGACTTGTAAAAGCAGGTTTCATTGCCATGAAGTCTGAACTTCCTTTTGGCAATGAAACACACACACACACACGCACACACACACACACACACACACCCATAAGGCATAACTAGACCCTTAAGACATCATGAGCAAGCATGCAAAAATTCTCCATGCAGTCCTAGACATAAACGCAGCACCCACCAGAAAGACTTTGGAAAATAATCCTTGAGGACACAGAAAGAAACTGTTTACCAAAGAACAATTTTTATGATGCTGTTGCTGCACTTTATTAGAGTGGGAAGAAGTCTGAAGTAGAGACAGGCTACAGAAGATTTCTGCGCTCATTTAAACTGAATGCTAAAACAGTCTGGGCCTGAAACATTTCAAAACTGGAAGCAAATTCTTGGAGGCAATCTGCTTTCCTGGAGCTCTTTTATGGAAGTCACATTCAAACCGTTTTAGAAATCAAAATGAAATCTCACAAAATGTCTTAAGAGTTTGTATCCCCTAGAACTAGTGATTCCTTTTCTGGGGCTCTATCCTAAAGAAATAATCAGCAGTGCCAGCAAAGATATACATCAAAGGATGCTTATCCCAGAATTACTTATAATTTTTGAAAAATATAAAATAAGCAAAATGGTTTACAGCAGGGAAATGCAATATTGCACAGCTATTTAAAAAGATGTGCACAAAAGATTGAATACTAAGAATAACTGTTTATGTTACGATGTTAGGTAAAGAAGAAAGATAAATTGCATATTTAAACTGTGCATGAATATACATAGAAACACTGGAAGGACATACAGCCACATACTAACAGTGGTTATCCCTGGGTGGTGGAACGATGTGTTATTTTTAATTTTTCTCTTTTATTTTTCTGTAATTTATAGATTTTTCTAAAATGAGCCTGTACTATTTTTACGATGGAGTAAATTAGATAGTCTTAAACCACACACAAAAGATAGAGCTGACTTTACCATTTTGGGGGACATGGGGTGGTATGTATGAGAGGAGATGGGTGTGGTTAGCTAAGGGTGTTAGGTAAAAGACAATCAGGACATCAAAAGAGTGTCTAACAGGCTTCTAACAGNATGGAGTAAATTAGATAGTCTTAAACCACACACAAAAGATAGAGCTGACTTTACCATTTTGGGGGACATGGGGTGGTATGTATGAGAGGAGATGGGTGTGGTTAGCTAAGGGTGTTAGGTAAAAGACAATCAGGACATCAAAAGAGTGTCTAACAGGCTTCTAACAGCGAAGCGCTACCGGCTGGGGTTCCCGGACCCGAGTGAGGTAAGTCAAGGAAGTCCGCACCTGGATCGTGTTGGGGGTGGTTTATATAGTTCATTGCAAGGGATGGTCAGGCTAGATTGCCAAAAAAGGTACGGTTAATGGACGGGGGTTCGGATAGGTCGCCAGGCCAGGGCATCGCAGGCTGACAGGTCCCTCTACGTGGCTGGGATGGGGTGGCTTTAGCTGGCGAAATGTGCTGTCATTGGTCCCCGGGATCTGGGAGGCTCCTTCTGTTAGGGACTTCCCCCTCTGGTGAGGGAGAGAAGGGGTGGCCCATCATGGCCCTAGGGTCCGGCCTTACAAAGGGTTTTCTGGGTTTGGGGGGGCTGTGATGAAGAAAGTCCCCCCATTTTTTGCATCTTTAAGAGTGTGGGCCATAAAATGAAATATCTTCTGCAGAACAAGCAGCAGAAATGCCAAAGTGGTGATAGTGCCCACTCGCTCGGCATGTGGTGCGCCTACTGTTTGCGAGGCACTTGGGGAGATAACTAACTTTGCATTCTCATTTATTAAAAATCAAGACTACATTTCATCTCCATCACCAAACAGGTAGCAGTAATGAGCTTGATTTTCCCTCTACTGTTCCTAGACAGGCAAGCAAAAAGATAAACAAACAAGTTGTGATTTGTAATGTATTCCCTAAAGAACATCTTGGAAGTAGCCCGTAGCCCTGGGACCTTCATGATTCTGCTAAGACTGTGTATTTTTCATTAGAGCCAGCTTGGGGGAAAGATTCAGGCAGGCAGTTATCATGCTAAGGTCTGCAATTTCTCCTGTCTGTTCTGAGAATTCTTGACTGATGGGTGATCTCAGCAGGACCAGTAAAGAGTTATTAATCCATTCATTTAGCAAATATGTATTGAATACCTATGATGCATTGATGCTATTCCAGGGGCTGGGCTAGTGCAGCAAACAGAATCCTCTACCTGGCAGCATTTATATTCTAGTTCAGAAGAGGGCAATAAATAAAACCATAAACTAAAATCAACCAGGTCATGATCACTGTTATGAAAAAAATAAATAAAGCCAGGTTATGAGCCAAGAGTAACAAAAGGCTATTTTCTAGATAAAGTATTTTAAAAAGTGCTCCCTACAGAGATGACATTTGAGCAACTACCTGAATAAACTGATTGAGTGACATGACCATCTAGAGGAGAGTTTTATGTTGACAGAACGAGTGCAAAGGCCCTGGGGCAGGAATGCGGCCAGGAAAATCGGTCTGGCTGGGGCACTGAGAGTGAGGAGGAGAGTGGATGGAAACTGAAATCAAAGATNACCCCTCCTTCACTGGACAGTTCAGCCAATGCCTGGCAGCCTGAAGGTCACAAACTATTAGCAGCAGCAGCAAATGGTATTTACTAAGCACTGACTCTACGGGCTTCCCTGGTAGCTCAGCTGGTAAAGAATCTGCCTGCAATTCAGGAGACCCCGGTTTGATTCCCGGGTGGGGAAGATAACCTGGAGAAGAGATAGGCTACCCACTCCAGTATTCTTGGGCTTCCCTGGGGGCTCAGACAGTAAAGAGTCTGCCTGCAGTGTGGGAGACCAGGGTTTGATCCCTGGGTTGGGAAGATCCCTTGGTGAAGGGAATGGCTACCCACTCCAATATTCTGACCTGGAGAATTCCATGGACTGTATGGTCCATGGGGTTGCAAAGAGTTGGACACAACTGAGCGAATTTCACTTTCACTTCACTTTCAAGCATTGACTTTAGGAGGGACTAGAGTCTCTCATCAAATGCCAGGGGGCAGGGAGACCTGACTTGCCCTATGCTGTACCTCTTGGGGAAGATGCCTGTTTGTAAAGTAGGATTTTATATGTCACAAATGATTCAGAGTCATCACTTTCCATTTTCCTTCTGTTGACATGAATTGACTGTGGGAGGAGGTGGTTTAAAAAAGCAAAAGCTGCACAAAGATCTTTCGGTCTGAACAAAAAAAAGGCTGGNCCTCTTGGGGAAGATGCTTGTTTGTAAAGTAGGATTTTATATGTCACAAATGATTCAGAGTCATCACTTTCCATTTTCCTTCTGTTGACATGAATTGACTGTGGGAGGAGGTGGTTTAAAAAAGCAAAAGCTGCACAAAGATCTTTCGGTCTGAACAAAAAAAAGGCTGGCTGCAAATGCACTGCTGTCAGCGACCATCAGGCACGATGTGATCACCAGCGTCCTTTCTACAAACGAGAGGTCGACAGAGGCACAATCCCACTGGTGGCGAGGATGCTGGAATTCGGGCCCCTGGAGGACCAAGGGGTCCTGCAAACCTTGAAAGCAGTCAGATCTGGGGTCAAGCTTCAGTTTAACCACTTACCAGCTGGTGACTTTGCGTATGTTGTCCACTCTAAGCCTTGGTGTCCTCATGAGCTAGGTGGGGAAAACATACCCACTTCACAGGGTGGCTGAGATAAATCACGGAGAGCAATAAGCACACCATCAATGTCAGCTCCGTTTTCTGGGTAACTATTTGTGCCGAAGGCAGCCTGGCAAGTCTACCCTGACTCAGTAAAAACTTGAGAAAAATCAGCTCAGTGATTCTCGGGGAAAAAAAGGATGACACCCAAGTAATGGTTCCTCCCCAGGCCTTCTGTGCTGCTTCCAAAGCCCTCCCATGCTGGGGCAGCAGCTTTTCCTGAACCCATGTCTTGTGCTTCAGTGTCTTTAGCACTGATCACAGGGCTTGGCCCATAGAAGGGAGCGAGCTTGGTGTCATGGAAATAACATGGTTTTGAGTTAGACAGGCCAGGGTTCAAGTCCTGGTTCTGCCGCAGGTCTTTGAGCAACTTGCTTCCTTAAACTTCAGGATCCTTATCTGTAAAATGGGTGATAACATCTACTTTAAAATAGAACTGAGATGACAGATGTAGGGCCTAATACCAGTGCCAAATTGTAGACACTAGAAAAACACATTAGCATTTATTAACAAGCATTTGCTGAATTAACTCACGGACAAAAAGAACTGAACTCCGTTCAGTTGTCAGTGTATACCTCCCCCCATCCAGACGTAACAGAAACCTGCCTTAATACCATTTTCTTTCTGCCTCTCAAGATGTAGCCACAGGTCTTTCTTATAGCAACAAAGTTTTGTTAAAAACACACCACCTGCCCCGATGTGCACACAGAAGGAACATCAGGTTACAAATAATGCCCAGCGAGCGGCACAGCCTCTCCCCCAAACATACGTTAATTACAAATGGAGGTCTCCACCTTACAGTGAAGATCCGACCGACACATCCTAAGCCCAGTCACGGTCATCATCACCAGAATGAAACTTGCTGACATCGTGGGCCCCCAACACGGTACACTGAGAAGGACACATCACTTCTGTGAAGGTTTCCTGCAGAAACTTCAAAACCCTGTCTACTTGTGAGAAAACATCAGACAAGTCCTAACTGAGGACAGTCTACAAAATAACTCAACAGAACTCTTCAGAAGTCTCAAAGTCATGAAAGACAAGGAAAACATGAGAAATTGGCACAGATTGGAAAGGACCAGGAGACGTGAACATGAGAGGCAATCCAGGACGCTGGATGGGTTCTGAATAAAGTTTGCAGTTCAGCTTTAAAAACAAAAATATACTGCAAGTAGCCTTGAAAGCATAAAGACTGACAAAGTTTCAACCAAGAGGTGAACAGAAGAGAGAAGGCTGATCCTAGAATTTACTGACCCACTGCAGGTAAGAAAGCTTCGTGAAAGGATTAAAGTCTAAGCTCCATCTTTGTTTGTTCAGACCTGAGCTTCGGTGACAGTCACATTCTCTCCTTCACCCCCAGCCTCTTACTCCAACCTGAGTCAGAGAATGAATCCAAGCCCCTTCCACATAGTTTCACAGCAGCGTCATTCTCTCCTGACATTTTCATCAGTTCTCAACATAAATATTGGATGCCACAGTATGGTAAAGGGCTTTTTAGACAAAATATGTCATTTAAATAGAATCGCCAAGTTAGGGTGGAGCCTCTGGTTCGAGGTTTTCTAACTAGTAACCCCTTCCCCATTGATCCTCAGGAAGGAGAGAACCCCACATACCTGAATTCAGTTAAGTCTGAGTTTTAAAGTTACACAGGACTCCGAGTAGGGCTTTCACTTTATATTTGGGAAAAGCTGCGAATCTGGAAAACTCAGCAGTGGCCACAGGACTGGAAAAGGTCAGTTTTCATTCCAATCCCAAAGAAAGACGATGCCAAAGAATGCTCAAACTACCACACAATTGCACTCATCTCACACGCTAGTAAAGAAATGCTCAAAATTCTCCAAGCCAGGCTTCAGCAATACGTGAACTGTGAACTTCCAGATGTTCAAGCTGGTTTTAGAAAAGACAGAAGAACCACAGATCAAATTGCCAACATC